>JAZDUA010000964.1:0-324122 GCA_038098605.1 Gryllus longicercus
TCAAAAATATTGATAGGGGTGTAAACTGAATTCCACCCCCACCCCCCCTAAAAAAAATACTTTCTGGATCCGCTCTTGTCAAGAACGATTATTTGAAATTGCCTTTCCTCTGGCTCTATAGATGTCTAAGATGTGTTAGATATGTGAAAGCTGGAGATTTGCAAAAATCCCGCCAGCAACTGCACATTTTAATGGCGCTCACGAGACTGATGGACAGCCTCTGGCTGCCACCGTGACTAGAGCGCCGTAGATGATGGCGCACTTTCTCGAGGCCTTCGAGGAAAGAAAGGGACTTTTTCTTATCAAAAGCTACGTAGAGCAACAAGACTAGCAGGTGAAAAAGCCCTATTGTGTAGATCATACGTGTTTGAGTAATTGAATTTTTTGTCTTTATTTGGTATTACCTTGAATTAAAAATAGTCATTGGAGAAAAGAAAAACATATTGAATGTATTTTCTAGTTATTTTTTGTGACCTAATATCTTAATTTCAGATATTTCGTGAATTAATACGTACACGGAATTGTGAAAAAAAGGTACCACACGTTGCTGTGCATTTATTTATCACAATCATCTATTGAACAGTAAAAAGATTGAGTGCTTTATAGAGAAAATGGAATGTAATTTTACTTACAACCCCTCACCTCATCTTCCTGCTTCTCAATTTCAATGCTTTTACTGGGCAAACATAGAGACCAATTAAAAATTTTGTTTCAACTAGTATTAGTACGGTTTTAGATAATGTGAAATTTTTCACATCAAAATCAATATCCTTCCAATTAAAAAATTAGGGTAAAACTCAGAGAATCAAATTACAATTCAAAATGAGATCAATTCCAATTTTATTCTTTGACAACTTCCACTTTTTCGCTCTTACTAGCGCCCAAAAAAAGAAAATATTGTAAACGTGCGCTGGAAATGGCGAATTTGCACCAGAAAATCTCTTGTAACGAAAAAGTAGATAAATCTTGTTTCTATATAACTTCCTAATAAATACTTCCTCTAGCATGCTGTCAGTCAGAATCCATATTTTGGGGGTCCTTGATAACGAAAAATCGATTGCCGGCAAAACATCTGTCTGTGGGACTGCTGTCCGGTGTTTGTCCATCTGTGGTCCAAGCTAGTGTCAAAATCATTCAGCTGAATTTTTCCAAAATTGATATTGCAGAATGGTACCACTGTCAGTTTTTATGTTCGAAATAAAGGAACGCTCTTTGTACTACCTTTATGATCAATCTCTCATCCGAGATAATTCCAATGCCCTCCTAGTATTTCATACGTATTTCCTAGTGTTTTGCTGTTGGAAGGTTGTCAACACATGCGCCGTGGGCGTAGGACTTCCACGCCTTCTTCGGCGAACTGGAGTCTGACCTTTTGAGATGACCCTGGGCGATCTATTTTTTTTGTGTGTATTGATATTATTTTTTGCTTCGCTTGGTTTTCACTTAAATCAAGGTCCATGATGGCAAATTTCAGCAAAACATTGATGAATCAATTGATATGTCAGCGAAAGGTTTTCGACGTCGATGAAAACATTGACAAAAACGTTGATGTTTGTCGATTATAAAGAAGAAATCAAAAATGAAGGACATTATTTTCCTAATTGTCCACCCATTCACTTTCGCTCATAAATCATCGATGTAAAATGTCCTCGTTCTCGTGTGACGGTGTGACAGTGTGAAGTATATTCTACCTTATGCCAATTTGCCTGTCATTTAAATTTACTAATTTATGTTCTATGTAGTTAAGGTTCAAAAAGCAGTTCAATGATATCACTACGTACAAATTAATAAAACAAGAGGACTGGAGGAAAGTAGCGAATAGCAAACGATTTCATGACGCCAGGGGATGACAATGACAATTATCAACGGCCACAAAACAATTAGACACTGAAAATGTTATTTTTACCATCACGAGTATTTTGTTGATGTTGTTAAAAATATCGATGTTTCTGGACAAATATATTGATCTGAAGAAAGGATCGAAACCAAAACATCAATGTTTCTGCCCGAAAACATCAATGTTAGCAACCCATGGATGCTTTTCGCCATTCCCATGCCGCGCGCTCCGCCGCGGGCTCGTTTGCATACTGAACGAGCCAGCGTTTGGTCATTTGGAGACGCGGCGCGCGGCTGAGAGTCCGCGCTGACCTTGTCGCCGGCGCGGCCGTCGCTCGCTCGCGTGGACACTGTGACCGCCAGGGCTTCTGATGAGTGGGAGAGCGAACCCACTGGGTCTGGAGGCAGATAATAGGGAGTTTTAGCGCCACGCGTAAGGTAGAGCGTTATGCACTAACAGTCACGTGACAGACCTTGAAGTCATAACGTCTTACCTTAGGCCTAAGGTACGACCTTATACCGTTCATAAATAGTGCACGCCTGTGGGAGTCTCTACGGGCACCTTACAAGCGGCAAATGGCCGCCGAAAAACAGGAAAAGTTTTTTTCCAACTCTAATAAACCATTTCTCGTATGTAAGGCAGTTACAATTATTCCTTACGCAGTCCACAAAGCTGGCAAAAATTAACGGGATATGTAGGAGAGGTGACAGGAAAGAATTCGCGAAAAAGAAGTTCAAATCATATCTTCGGGATAGGTTATGTCTTAAGCTCATAACGAACGCTGTTTTAAGGTACTTCCTATATTTTCAAGAAAAGCAGATTCAAAATCTAAAACTCCATGCACAATGTGTATTTGCTGGTCTGTTGACTCGTAACGTGTTTTAAATGTCTCACCACTAGCCTACACTCTTTGATAAATTATGCAATTTCTTTGTTCAACGCTTGAAATGCTTCCTTTGTTATAATGCATAACGCAATGTCGGAATTGCTAAAACTCTTATGAACGTTGTTCATTACGACCCTTATGAAGGCGTTAGTCACGTGATCAATAGAGTTTAAGGATATCTCCTTACGCCTGGCGCTAAAACTCCCTATTTTTCGTGTAGGGGCCCGTAAACGTTCTGTATACGTGAAGGTTTTCCCCGGCTGAACCGGTTTTGAGCGACTCAGGTTTAACCGAAGACGCTGAAATAGGCTACGTAACTTTCATAAAAGAAAAGAATTGTCATACTATTTATTTGACCGTTCAGAATATGATATGGTCACTTACCATATCATATACCTAGTTTTTGCTCTTTAATTTTTCGCCGACATGAATCAGGTCACCAAAGACTTGTCGAAACTTGTAGAAATAACAGGCTGTTATCAGGTAGTTTAATAAAATGAAATCTGAAGGATATATTCTACTTTTTACGGCAACATCTTTGAGCAATCGAAAATATGTTTCAGAAATATTATTCACCTAAAAATTCAAACCAATACAAAACAAAAAATAGAAGATTCCGCTTAAAATTTTAAATATTGTATGATTATTGTTCAATCAATCAAGGAAGAGAGACAGGATGAATGTGGCATACAAACGCAACTAAGTAAGGCGCGCGTGAAAATATTGACATTTACAAGACATTTCATGGTATGATGTGCATTATTCGAGATGTTTTCATGTACCAATGGGCTCATCCGGAATATATCTAGGAGGTAAAGAGAGAGGCCTCTAGATCTAGATGAAGGTAGACTGAGCAGTTCTGCGTGTTTCAGATCGGGTCTTTGGCTCGCAGTCTTGGTAAGAGAAGAAAGAACGAATTCAATGTTTACGTCAAGTCAATGGTTACGAAGGGCATAAAATGTTCTCATCGTCCTCCTCACAAACGTTCGTATGACTGAGAAATATTTCCTTCACATTAAACTTGTGATTAACATTTACTGCAAATTTCTTCTGAGTTTTGGAAGAATTCTATTCACGAATAATTGAAAAATACATTATTTGCGTTGTTCCGGTAGCCTAGTTTCGGCCGGTGTAATTTTGTTTCATGTATTATTATTAATATTATTGTTGTTATTATCTTCTATATATGCAATATATTACGGAAAGATGGCGATTTCATTTGTATACGATTTACAGGACCCCATCGTCGCAAAACACGGTGTACTGCAGGAGAGAGTAAGGCACAGAGGCGCCAATGATGTTTGACAATTATTTATTGACAGGATTAATGAAAATGTAAGCAAAGAAGTCTGAATTGAATAATCGTTTCACAGCAAAAAACGATCCAGATAAGCTGATCGTATCAAATCAATTATGGATTATATTAAATAAGTATCACACAAATTTTAAGTCTTAATATCTTATCGTTTCTTATCCTAATCCTTTTATTGAATGGGGTAATATAGGATCTTCAACAGTGTTTAGTGAATTCCAAATTCATGATATAATAATTGCAGTTGGAATTAATATTGAAAAAAATTTGAATTTGTTTTATATTAATATCGAAAAAAATTATTTGGCCATAAAATAAAGAGGTTCACACAGGATAAAACCGGTTCATCTGCAAATTATATTTTTTAGATAAATCACTTTTCACGTTCATCGGCGATACATTCTGTTCAGGACCCTTTGAATCGTCATAGCATTCTAATTTTTCAACCACTTAAAGAAGTGCTTGATTATCTTCTGAGATCCCCCTTCTCTGTCGCCAACTACATCCAGCAGACCAAGCGACCGCTTGCATAAGAAGTGAACCGGTCGGAACTAGACTAGTCCGCATTCGCTAGGAAAGCTGCTTGACCGTCAAGTTCAATTGTCAGTCAGGCGGACATATGCTGATGAACGAGGCATTTTCCAATGCGTCGCAGGTCTGAAACTATTTCAATGGCGCTCCGTCAATGTGAACTAAAGGCTCTTAATACTTGATCGATTGATTGATGTTACCGAGCATTTCGACTGATGAGGTCCTTAGTGTGATTAGCCCGTTAGTGTAGTTAATTCCAGGAGGAGGCGGTAATCCTCCCCCACTGGATAAGGATATCCCGCGCCGACCTAAATGTCAGCTTCTCGGGGAGTTCCTTTCCAGGTATCTCCCCCAGCCGACGCACCGCCCCAGACGCGGTACGCTCTTACCTCCCGACGAATGTGGTTGTGTAGTGTGTGTAAGTAGAGAGAATAGAACAAAAGGGATTGCGCGCGGTCCGTGGCCTGTTTGTGAGGGTGCTGCTCCGGCATTCGCCCTGATCTAGATGGGAGGAAACACGGAAGCTACCGATCAGGAGCAGCCGGCCTCTAGAATTCTGCTCCGGACAGCGGGGGCGGAATTCGACCTGGCTATAAATCTAGTGTTGAAAATCCTACCATCGTCAGTACTCGAACCTAGGACCTCCCGGTCAGAGGCCTGCAGTGACATCAGTTGAATTGAATTGAATTAATGCCTTATTTTACGTGGCGCGACTCAGGCCATTAGGCCTGCTCTTCCGTCTGACCACGTAAATTTCGCTATGCTCCTTTCACCAACTAGCAGAGAAAGAAGGTATTTCTTGGGCGAGAAACAGGCGACTTGAATTTAGCTCCGAGGCGTTATTTAGGCTTGAGGATCTTTTACATGCAAGTAAATTTACTAACATGGGACAGCCGGCTTTACTTCCCCTCCGAAGGAAGGCGTACGAAGGATTTTTTCGCCCCTGAAAAATCCACGGCTTCGATCGGGTTTGAACCCGCCAACTTGGGTACAACAGTCCGAAACGCTAACCGTTACACCATCGCCGCCTTTTGCGTTACACCAGCGCCGTCAATTGATGGCCTGAGCCACGTTTCCAGGTCCTTTACCGGAGTCGGGCCTCATTTTGGAATTTTAATAACTTTTCCACAGTATCCTAGAACAATAGAACAGTTTCTACGAGATTACTTGCAATTTCTAGAACGTTTTATACGCATTTACTTTTGAAATCTTTTGACAGGATCTACGAGAATATTCCCGTAATTGTGTACTTTCATTCACTATTCATTTTCAAAATATTTTGTCTTATGGCATCATTCTATAAAAAAAACTTATCTGTTCAGGTACAGAGTTACAGAGTACAATTGGGTCTAATAGAATCATACAGAAGCAAAGAGCACGCATTGTGACGCCACTTAAATTATCAAGAAATATAGTAAATCATTTTCATTTTGTAAATAGAAATTGACATTATTTTCCATACGCTGTTTTCTCGATGTTTTTATACCCATGACCAGGGTCCTTTCTTTATTGTAGTTGAAGAAAAATACATAATTCCGTTCATGTTATTATTCATATGTATTTGTAAACTTGCTTACTAATATTACGAAGGGGGTGTAACTCCCATTTAGGACTCTCAATCTGGGTCTAAATCAGCAATTTTTGTTACAGAAATATGGATATTTATGGATATTATTTTGTTTAATAAGTGAAGTTTTTGGCAGGTTTGAAATTTGATAGGGCTGGTATTTGAAGTAGATTATAATATAAGTTGGAGGCCAGTATGGTATACTGTATTGATTTATGGGTTCCAAGTTCAATTCTTTGTAGAGTTAGTTGTTGGTGCCGGGGTCCCTCTCTGATTTTGGAGTCGTCAGCAGTTGCCTAGTTTATCGCGGCCACGCCTTTGCTGTTGGGTTGAAAGGAAATTAACGTGAAAGAATAAAGTTCCGAAGGAAATTAACGTGAAAGAATAAAGTTCCGACAAGGTCTTTGTATTATTCCTCTATGCCACGTCAACCTCAAATGGTGTGGTGTTGTACTGTTTTATGCCACTTGTCAATTCAATCACGTGATTAAAATAATGCTTCAATGCCTAATGAATAATGTAGTTATTTCCCATTACTTTTCACTGCTCAAGAATCAGAATACATTTTGCGGTGGCTGACTTGCACAATCAACCTACGTTAGAGCGTCACTTGATTTGGCCTGGTTAGCAAACTGTTCATCATAAGGAGAAATGAATGCCTGACATCCTTGAAATGCTAACATTAATTTTTATCGTATTGTTATTGTATATACTATATACAATGTTTAGAAAAGAATTGCGAAAGGTCACAAATTTTTTGAAAAGGATAAATACGTCAAATTTAATTTCGATAATTATACGCGAAAAAATAATAGGGAGAGCAGTGTGTTGCCCATGTGTCCTTGGAGGTGTATAGTGCATTCCCATACTGCGCGGATTGCGTCCAAATCTCGCAGCGAACATAGATTCCCCTTGTGACTTGGAAATAAAAGGCAAACTATCAATTTGAAATATAATAATTGAATGAATCTCGTTTTTGCCAATTACACAGTATATCTAGAAAATTAATTTATTTCTGTACAAAAAAATAATGCAATTGTAAAATTTGATTGTAATAATTCATTTTTCTCTACTCATATAGCAGTGGTTTTCCAATATATTATGATTGCAAGTTGTCGATACCGTCACCTCTATTAATAGAAATAAATGTCTTGGTACTTAGGGCATGGGGAGAATTGCATGATGTTTACGACAGAGGTCAATATAAGCTCGAGATGCCGGCAGCCTCGTGACCCTCAGAAGTGAATCAAATGAGACCACGAGACCACCTGCGGACTCATGGGACACAAATAAAATTGCCATAATATGTAAAACAATATTTTAGTTTTACATTTTTAAGTTGCGAAGGCTATAGTTCATTTTCATATAACTTTCATTACTTGTATTTAATGTTTTAATATTATTAAGGGCTCCAATGTTTCATTAAGCTTAGGGTCCTATGAAATATCAAACAGACCTTGTCTTTAGGATAAAAGCAACAAGGAGCATGTAACCAGAATAAAATTTGGTCCCAAAGAATTTCGCTCGTGACAGTTTTAGGGGGGTTGCGACAATTTTAGGGCTATAATCCCAGGATTATGTCCCCAGGTGCCTCTGTTTGCCTGTACAGGTGAAAGGGATCTGGCAGTATTGTGACATGAGTGGAACGTGCGTTGACCCCTTTGAAAACAATCAGCAATTAATAATGCAATGTGGGGTTTCATAATTCGAATTACCTTCCGGGGTAAACGGCCTTGGTCTAGAAAGAATCCAATTTCTGGAAGGACACTTTTTCTACGACCATTTCGCCACTGAGGATATCTACCGCAGATGCAGACGAATCTTCTGAAAAAAAAGGAGTCCCTCTAAACCACGGCCATCCTGCGCGGAAAGTAATTCGAATTATGAAACCACACGTTGCTTTATTAATCGCTGACTGTTTTTGTTTGCGTGCCATGAGCCCGCCGGCGGTCTCGTGGTCTCATCTGATTCACCTCTGAGGGCCACGGGACTGCCGGTATCTCGAGCTTATATTGACCTCTGTCGTAAACATCATGCAATTCTCCCCATGCCCTAAGTACCCAGACATTTATTTCTACTAACAGTGGTGTCGGTATCGAAAACTTGGAATGCTGAAAAACCACTGCTGTATGAGTAGATAAAATTGAAACATTACTATCAAATTTTACAATTGCATTATCTTCTTTAAATGAGTTGTTCCTTCCTTTTTTCTGACTTTTACGGTTTCTTAGTATTTGTGTCGTAGAGGAATAAATTAAGTTTCTAGCTATACTGTGTAATTCGCAAAGATGATTCATTTAATTATTTTATCGAAAACTGATAAAAAAGGATTCCCTCTAAACGGCCATCTAGCTTGGAAGGAAATTCGAACTATCAGTCAGCAATTGTGCCCGCCACCCGTCGCTTCAGCGCTGCGTGGAGTTAGGGCTCGGGAGCGGCGACAGCAGTTGCGTGGCCTTTGCTGCGAGTGCACGCGCTCTACGCGCCGCCAAGCCGCACAGTGGGCCGAAACTCGCGGATCTGCGTAAAAAAAAATTTTAAACAATTAACGAATATTAATGAAGATCAGCGATGGAAATTTTAAATATCCAGAAACTAGCAAAAAGAAGTATATATTTTATTAAATGTATAATAATAATAAAATAATAATATCATTTTATAATATTTACTATTCAAGAGGCGACATATTTTGAACGTTTGATTGAATAAAAAGTTTGTTCAAAAATTCTAAAACACTCTCGTATTTGTATTTTTTGTTTCATATTTCAATTTTCATTCATTCTTTTTTATTGTTTAGTTTCATACGCCATAAGTTTTAAAATGATACATTTTTGAAGTTCCTACTACATTTCTGGAAAGTTTCTCCCGTGTAAAGAATACGGGTTGACAGGAACTATTGAAATTGGGTTTCGGTATGAAGATATTTTGACCTTTGAAACGAGAAAACAGTGCAGAATCTTCGTATGAGTCCGACTAATATTAATTATTTCTTTTTATTTTTCTTAATATTTAAAGTTTATTAAATTTGTCTAGCATTTAAAGTGTGTTTCAACTTCTTGAGTAGTTTAAATTGTCCTTGAATTAAGTAAATCATTTCAACCTGAGCCCAGAACAGTTACTTCTAATTAAATAACTTGTTATTTTCTTTAAATAAAAGTCTGCCTCATTTTTTCCCTTCTATTTTTTTTAATTGTACTTCTCGAAATGATACACGTTATAATTTTTCATACACGCCCGTTTCTATTACCGTTAAAAAAGACTTAAATTAGCATTAGCCTTACAACTCAATTTTGTTGAAGAATAAATGCCTATTTTTAAAGAGAATACAATAGCAGACATTTTACAATAAATGTCCTGTTGCGAATCTTTCTCAGACCACTGCACTGTGAGGTAGCGCCAGGGACTACGCACCGCCTTATCGCCGGGTCGACGCCCTCCGCCCACGCCCACGCCCGCGCCGGCGCCGCCACGCACCTGACCTTGGCATTCGCGACAGGCCACGAGGGGCGTGCGAGTCAATACTCCCGCGCACTGCCTTAAGAATGGAAAATTTCTCGCCTTGTTTACGACGTACTTCTGAAGACTGAGTTCAGGCACTGTGATACTTCTCACCGAAAAAAGTCCTGCCAAGCCTTATTGAAACGTGGAGTGGAGAGCTGGAAGTGCTGATTTTGTGAATGAGAGGAAATTGATGCGGGTACTTGCAGAGTGATAGATATACATGGTTGCACACGCCTAGAAAAATAAGACGTTTGTGGTCTCTTCAGAGTTACACTCAGTGTGTTTCTCCTAAATGTCATGGTATAGTATATCGGGAGGAGTTTTGTTTGGAAAAGGAAAAATTGATATTGCTCTCTCTCTCTCTCTCTCTCTCTCTCTCTCTCTCCTCTCTCTCTCTCTCTCTCTCTCTCTCTCTCTGTCTCTGTCTCTGTCTCTCTTTCTCTCTCTCTTTCTCTCTCTCTCTTTCTCTCTCTCTTTCTCTCTCTCTTTCTCTCTCTCTTTCTCTCTCTCTCTTCTCTCTCTCTTCTCTCTCTCTTTCTCTCTCTTTTCTCTCTCTCTTTCTCTCTCTCTTTCTCTCTCTCTTTCTCTCTCTCTCTTTCTCTCTCTTTCTCTTCTCTTCTCTTCTCTCTTTCTTCTCTCTCTCTCTTTCTCTCTCTCTTTCTCTTTCTCTCTCTTTCTCTCTTCTCTCTCTTTCTCTTTCTCTCTCTTCTCTCTCTCTTTCTCTCTCTCTCTTTCTCTTTCTCTCTCTTTCTCTTTCTCTCTCTTTCTCTCTCTCTTTCTCTTTCTCTTTCTCTCTCTCTTTCTCTCTCTCTCTTTCTCTCTCTCTTTCTCTCTCTCTTTCTCTCTTTCTCTTTCTCTCTCTCTTTCTCTCTCTCTTTCTCTTTCTCTCTCTTTCTCTCTCTCTTTCTCTTTCTCTCTCTTTCTCTCTCTCTTTCTCTCTCTCTTTCTCTTTCTCTCTCTCTTTCTCTCTCTCTTTCTCTTTCTCTCTCTCTTTCTCTCTCTCTTTCTCTCTTGCTCGCATTCTGTCTTTCAATCTTTTCCTCTCTCTCTCAACTTCTTTTAAATTTATTTTTATTTATTTTAAACTTTTACTCATCTTTCAACTATTTATAGTTCAAATGACGGGAAGGGATTCTGGAACTCAAAGAAACGTGCGCAGATAATCTTCTCCCAGAGTTAACTTTCGGGAAATCACTTTTCCCATTCTCAGTGGGTCTTGCCCAAGCAATGTGGATCACTTACAATGTTCACAACATGGTCGGAAAAAATTCGAAAACTGAAAAATATGCTGGGTACAGGTAGGTGGCAGCCATCTTTTTAAATGCAGAGAACAGACAAAAATATATCTTCTCTTCTCCCCATTTTTTCCATCCAAATTTTTTCTCTTCTCTCCATTCAAAAGAGGCTGACACCCACCCGTACCCAGCATGTTTTTCAGTTTTCGTATTTTTTCCGACCATGTTGTGAACATTTGTAAGTGATCCGCTTTGCTTGGGCAAGACCCACTGAGGATGGGAAAAGTGTCTTCCGGAAAGTTAACTCTGGGAATGTAATAATAAATAAAATTATTATACTTTATTGTGGACGATTATTTCCTTCTTACATTATGTGTTCCTTCTCACAAATGTTATCATCGAATGTTCTCAAAGGATGAGCTGGTCCAAGCGATCTCAGCTGGTCCAAGCGATCGTGTTGTCAAGATTAAAGCTTGATTCGAAGTTTCATGTTTTTGCTAAAAACATTTGCCTTTCTGTAAGCCTTTTAGTGTACGATAGATAGACAATAAGAAATTCAATATACGAAAATATAGTAATTAAATTAAGCTTTTAATTCATATATTATCTCAGATAATCAATGAAAATGAAAAATATTTAAATAATAAATGTAAGACTCGGTATCTCATTACTCGCATGTTATGTGTAATCCTTGTGCAATGACGTAGACGCTAGTTAGTTTGCCAAGGTTCCTGACATATATCTGTCACGCCCTATGAATTCATGTTACGTGCAGCGGTTATCTCAAGTGTTTTAGAGTGTTTACAATCGTATCTAGATCTTTTACATGGTAAACATGAAACATTCTTTCCTCAAACGCTTAACAATATTATGAATTCTTTTAATAATTTTGTAATCATAACATGGGATAATACATTCGTCTAGTTACTAATCACTCGATTAGGCTCGAAACGTCGTTCTAAATACATCTTGCTACATTGGTCATATGTTACATCATTATCAATTATAAAAAATATTTCTAACTATTGTAGCTATGACAAGAATGTTCTTCCACGCCCTCCTAAACATCATTTTTCTTCTACTCCTTTTTAATCCCATTCATTCGTGCTGTAATTCCTTTCCTAGCGATACTTTGAATGCAAATGAAGTTAAGTAAACTATGAGAAAAATTAACCCTGGGTCTAATATTACAAGTAACGCCATCCTAAAATCAGTCTTGTTTGCTTGACTTATTATGGAATTATTCAACCTCAGACTTCTGGTATGTAAGGTACGTAAGATATTATCATTAGAGTCCATTTTACCATTCATTTCTCTATTCGTGTGCGCTCGCTATCCATAGTTCCCGAGGGTAAAATCTGGAGAGATGCCTGGTCGTATTGACGTATGGCCAGAGTCCTTGAAGAGAATATCGAGGATGGTGTATTACTGATCGTCACTATAACATTAAATAATTACTTGGCATCTCTATTTATTCTGCACTGGATGATAAGACTCCTTCTGTTTACTGCAATTGATCTTTTATACAGATTTCTCTTTTATATCGATTGCTCTCATATTTGCTGCTTGTCAATGAGCGTTTGAGACCGAATGAGCCGTGTTTGAAACGCCACTTTCGTCGCTCTTTTTTCTGATGTTTACCGTTGTTTGTATTAATTGTAACAAGTGTGTTGAAAATCTGTACTTTTAGTTTCCACATTTCAAGGTCAATACTGATACCTTAGGTGTTTAAGATCAAAATTCTACTACGGACAGTACAATTGAACTATCAAAGCAGAAGGCTGTGTCGGGTATCATTATGGCGTTCGCCGATTTGGATGACTCGGTGCATCAACTGATGTCTTCGCAATGCCTCTGACCGTGGAGTCCTAGGGTTCGAGTACCGACGGTACCAGGATTTGCAACACCACCTACATAACTAGGTCGAATACCGCCGCTGGTAATTCTTTACAGAAATTCCTTCCAAGTTCGAAAATCCGACCTTCGACTGCATTAAAATTTCAGACAATATCATTTTTAATATCTTTTATCAGAATACGTCTTATTCATTCAATTTTTCTAAAGATTGCAGTTAACTATTTTTGATGAAGTGAGTACGACTTCACCATCTCCCTCTATTGAAGTAAACAAGTGATTTAGCATAAGTTTTGATAATATCAGGAAACTATTACAATGTTCTTAAGCTACATCACTGGCCTCGGCTCTAATTCGTACTTCGATTCCGCAATAAAATCTTGGAAATCGTATCCCTGATGTGATTAACGTTTCTCTGTCGCTTAACTGTTAGACGTCGAAGGACAAGATGGCAAACGTTAGTTATCAGATTTACATTGACAGTTGAGGTCAGCCTTGAATCAACCCATTGCGTGATGTAGATTACAGGTACAAGGAACGTTGAGTTGATAAATCTTATTACACAACAAGTATTAACGGGGCAATCTATTATAATATTTTAATAGTAACTGGCATGTTAAATCAGGTTATTTCTGCATTTCTACTGAGTAAAAAAGGAAAACGTGAATTCTAGAAACCTTGGTCAGTCGTACATTCTTTGTCTATGTCCAATGAATGCACAAACAACAATATGATCGTAGCATGGAAAATCGGAAGATGTTATGTCTCATAACCAATACTTTACATAAATGTTATTGGTTTTACTGATTACGACAGAGGTACCCGTGCGGAGTTAAGAAAATTGGAAGTTGGTGTATGTCTGTATTCTGGGCCTGTTACGTGCAGAAAGGACCATGTGTTCGTCAACTGTTTTCAGTAATGATTGTACTCAATAGCCGACGAAGACTTCAAACTCCACACTTCAAAATGTTGAGCCAGTATTGTGAAAACATTAATGAAAATGGAAACCAAAAAAAAACTTTAAGAGAATGTCACGAAATGGCAGTCACCGGTCATAGTTATAGATGGTCATACGGTTATCCGACTATTTCATGAGACGCGTCAGTCACGCACTAATTCTAGTCACAAAGGCCTTGGCAGGAAGTAGTCGTATGCCCATCTACGACTACGACAAGTGACTGTCACTTCGTGACAAGAAATAAACACTTTGCATAAACCGAAATCATTGGTGGTGATGAAAAGCTCGTAAACGAGGGGTTATCTTAGCCTAATCGGAACAATTATGCGGTATGCAGAAATTCCTTATTGAGAATTACAGCTGAGTATGGTCGAGATATACTCAAATCACCATCATACAACAGCTAAGCTACTAGACAACTAGTCACCGAAGTGCATGTTTCGCCAGAAGCTGGAACGATTTTTTGAGATTGACAAAATAATCTCTTGCATTGATTAACAACCCAGTCTTGAACATTAACTTCTTTTTGATTTTGTATTGCTTCTTCCTTTTACGTTCACTTTAATTTTTAATTATTATAAATTATAAGATTTTTTGAGAAGATCATTCACTACATATAATTGTCGATTTTCACTAAAAAAACAGTAATGTAATTTTTCTTAATTGTTGTGAAGATAATGGAATCCATCTGCATAAAACAACAAATCAGAAATGAAATCCCTTCATTCCTCCTGAATGAACTTCCCGATCATTAAAAACTTAACGAAGTAATAAAGGTTTTTCTCTAAAACGAAATCAGCATTCCTCCTCGCGCGAAGCCATTAACCAGCAGCCGAAGCACTTAATCAAGTGCAACACGACGAGCACGCCGACGCACGCGTTAATTTCCGCACGCGACGAAGCGTGTCGCGCGGACACGGACTCGACCGCCGAACAGGTCACGTCCGTGCTCGTCGCCACGCATCCATTTTCCGCTCGGGCGCCGCGTGCGTGCGGCCGGGAGCGCTCGCGGGCGCACGCGTGACCGGGCGCCGCGCGTGCGAGCACGCCCGCGCCGCCCGCCGCCCATTCGCACGACCACGAAGCTGCGAGAAGGCGGCGGCGACGGTTTCAGAACGCGCGATTCGCACCCATCAGCACACACTCAGCACTAGAGGTTATGGTTGGCGGGTTCAAACCCGATCGAAGACGTGGATTTTTCAGGGCGAAAAAATCCTTCGTACGCCTTCCTTCGGAGGGGAAGTAAAGCCGGCTGTCCCATGTTAGTAGATTGACTTGCATGTGAAAGATCCTCAAGCCTAAATGACGCCTCTGAGCTAAATTCAAATCGCCTGTTTCTCGCCCAAGAAATACCTCCTTTCTCTGCTAGTTGGTGAAAGGAGCGTAGCGAAATTTACGTGGTCAGACGGAAGAGCAGGCCTAATGGCCTGAGTCTCGCCACGTAAAATAAGGCATTAATTCAATTCAATTCAATTCAATTCAATGGTCGTAATGGTATTATCCCCCACGAGTAATAAACCTTTTGAGAGTGTTCAGTTTTACGTGCTGACGGTTTTGGATTGAGACATTCCTTACAATAGAAATCAATTATTGATTGATTTATTAACTATTCCGGGTTTCCGGTTGTGTCAAGTGCTACAGTCATTAATCCCATAAGTGTAGTGTGTGATTTATCCCGGAAGATGGCGGTGTTCTTTCCCGCTAGATGGTGAGTTCTCTGGCTTGCAGGGTTTTTCCCAACCAGATATCTCCCACCAGCGAGACAGCGCCTCAGCCACGGCAAGCTCTAACCTCCCGACACGTCGCTCTGACGTGTGGTAATAAGGGGTGAGGATAGGAGAAAGAGGATGATCATACTCGTATGCCTTCGTACGCCTTCCTTCGGAGGGAAGTAATGCCGGCTGTCCCATGTTAGTAGATTTACTTGCATGTAAAAGATCCTCAAGCCTAAATGACGCCTCTGAGCTAAATTCAAATCGCCTGTTTCTCGCCCAAGAAATACCTCCTTTCTCTGCTAGTTGGTGAAAGGAGCGTAGCGAAATTTACATGGTCAGACGGAAGAGCAGGCCTAATGGCCCGAGTCTCGCCACGTAAAATAAGGCATTAATTCAATTCAATGCAATACTCGGTGTGTGGCCCGTTTGTTAGGGTACTCCTGCGGCATCTACCTGGTATTCATTGGAGAAACCACGGAAAACTACCGATCAAACTAGCCGCCCGCTAAATTCTCCTCCACACTGAGGTTGAATTCGACCTAGCTCTCTAGCTAGTATTGAATTCTTCCCCTGTGGGGATTCGAACCCTAGAACCTCTCGGTCAGAGGAACTCAAGAGACATCAGTTGATGTCCTGTTGATCATTCCTTGGCAAATTGAGTTAAATTTGCTCCTGAATTTATTCTATAAGCTTTGTTTTAAATACAATTAAATTTTAATAAAACATTTTCTGTTAATAAACGGAAAAAAGATGGTCTGATGAGCGATAGGAATAGAAAAAAGGAAAGGAGGTTTAGTATGTCTTTGCGAAATTTTTATTTTATGCGACTTTTATATTTTTGCTTTTTGTAAATGGAATTTATCTGCGTAAGGCGACAAGGAAAGAGAAAAACACGAATACATTCCTTTATTTGAATATATTTTCAAACAGTACTGAGTTAGAATTATTTATGTATTTAATGGTTAGGTATGAATCACAGAGCCCTAATCAATATATGGAAGGGTTTCTAAGAATAAACAGTCCCTGAAAGTGCGTGCCGGTAATTCAATGTTTCTTCAGTTGGCTAAACTGCTTCACTCGCCTCATTTGTAATTTTGATCTCCGTGCAGTTGTAAACATCAAGCAGGATTTGCTGACAGATATACGTCTACAAGGTGAAGAAGGTAAGAGTTATTTTTTGGTTTGCTTGATGTAATTTTCTCATTATGCTCTGAGATTGAAATAAGAACTTCAGTTCAAAATGAACTACGTAGTTTGAAAGAGTAGATTCTAACCTCAGCTTTCATTGAAACGTGTATTTAATATATGATGTGTGCTGTCATCTGTGAATTTTTATTTGAACTGCAACAACGCCAAAGAGAACATCCATAACAGCAACATTGCAAAGAGTGGTCTTCGGAGCATTTAAAAACTTACTAATAAAACACAGCCTTTCAATGTTTTAATCGTTTAAACTCAGAATCTTATTAAGCTTTAAAATTGTTAATACCGGAGTAATATTGAGATATTAAAATTTTACATATTGGCTTTAGATTATAACCAAAAATGTAATAGGTTACAATTTTTTACTGAGGGTCTGCTGAAAAAAGCAAGGGAAATGACAGAAAAGGAAGAAAGTAAACTGTTTAAATTATACCACAGAATCTACTTTAAGAAAAGCGCTGTAAGATGTAAGTGTAAAATAGAATAATGACCTTAATTTAACAAATAAAAACATTTCATTATAACTATTCACCTTCACTGGGGTGTTTAAAAAAATTAGTCTCAGACAAACAGCAAAAGGAGTTAGCAGATCATGTCAGTGAACTCGTTTACGGGTTTTACGGAATCATAAGAATGCTACTTACACAGTTAACATACGAATGTATAGAGGCTAATAAGATAATTATCCATTCAGTTGCTCAACTTCAACATAAAGGAGGTACTTGGTGAAAGATATCTGCAACAATCATAATATTGTACTCGAGTTTCAGAAAAGTGCAATGTAGACGGAATAAAAGATTTTAACAGATTTCAAACTCATCTGTTTTTGGAAAACTTGAGATCGGGTGTGATGAGAGAAAAATTCCATTGCATTTTCAATACGGATGAATCTGGGATATCGAGTGCCTTAAACAAAATTCCCCAATTTAATTTCTTCTAAAGGAAAGCCGTTGGTTTGCTAAGTAGTTTTGGCCGTATGGTGGGAAAACTGTAGAGTTGTGTGTGGAATGAATTTGAGTGACATACCCCGAATGACTTTAACGTTCCCCGACGTCTCGCTTGTGATAATAATTTCAAAGTTTATACAAATGTTACTTTTTACTTTCTCGCACTTACTTCGTAAAAAGAGAATGTTATATAATCCTGCGCTGGAAAACGGCAAATTTCGGTAGAAAAACATTTTCAAAATTTTCTCAAAACTGGCACCAGGTTATTTTATTAAATTTCGCCCTCAAATAGCGTATAAACGCCAATGGTGCAGGTCTAATGTTCGTCAAAATCCCAGATATTTCGAAAATGTCAAAAATGCAATACTTCGGAAGCGCTTTTCTACAACTACAATACTGAATGTAGAGATTTTTTTACTTCATTAAATCTGTTCCTTAAAGACTTCTCAAAATAAGATCATTCACAATTTTTCTATAATATGAGAAGTTTTCGTGAAATTGTGAGCAAAATATGGGCATTTTTAAACATCGTTTTCTATAAAACTGCTGCAAATTTTTTCTTTAAATTTTCTTCTCGTATGGGTGAAAGGACGGTAAAAAAATATGGTGCTAGTCCCATTTTCAAAAATTGCAAAAAGTTGGCATTTTAAAACTACTAAATTGAAGATAGAGATTTTTGCCTTAGTTTGTTCCAAAAAATCATGTCTTTAGAGGTTGTTGATAAAACGAGTAATTTTTACTTAATTTGGGAATACAATTAATGCAATTTATAAAAAAAATACTTTCTCGAAAACCGCTCTAATTTTTTTTCTTACTATTTACAATGGGGCAGGTCTCATTTTCGTTGAACTCCCTAAATGTTCGAAAATTGCGCATTCAAAAATAATGCGAGAAACTATGTTCTGTTGTAGCCCCACTGCTTCTCAGGAGATGGAACAATCCCACTACTCCAACCGATCGCCACTTCGTGCCAAAGAGCGCCCTTTCGAATCGAAAGCGCGCACGGGACACATTTCACGAGGAGGAGAGGAGTGCTTGGCGACAAGGGATTCGCAAAGCGATCCTTGTCTCCCTTCTTTCGTGACGGCTAGCTTAATGGCATTGAACTAGCAAGTCTCCGGGGAAAGCAGTGAGGCCTCCCCTCCTTCGTCTGCAAGCAACTCCGAAAGAAAAAGTTGCCTTGAAAGAAGACATGTGCCCCAAGAAGACAGTATAATAAAACGTTGTATGATTTATTTATAAAACGGCATATTTAAGACGGAGTATATAGAATTTTTTTTACTTGCACAACATTAAATTACACCTAATCAGTTATATAATCAAACAGAGTAAAAATAACTGTTAATTGTGGTATCCAAACGAACACTGCAGCAATCGGCCAGCTTACAAGTAGTACTCGTGAAAACCAATTAAAACTCAAACATTTACGGGGAATGTGTAAATTAATATCTTGCTAAAACAAGTTCAGAATTTGGACTGATTTCTCAGCTCTTCCGGAATGAATTCACAATTCCAAAATGATTGACCAGTTTCAAAACCCATGCTTTGCGGTCGTTCGGATCAAGTTCTTAACGGCACAATGGCAATTATCTCGCCTATTAAAAGTCGCGTGGAGTCCATTATGTCCCCTGAGCAGTGTAATTGCAGACTCGTTTTTCCTGTTCACAATACCACCATTCCGGCGGGGGCTCGGTGATTGGACTTGTGTTAACGCGTCGTTTCCGGGTGGAAGCGTGGCTGGCACTCTCACGAGGTGCTCTGTCCGTCGCTTGGGCAACAGGTGGATGCCACGTGCCAGCTCCGACAGGATCGCCTCGGACTATGTTTAGCTTCGTAGCCGCAGGCGCTTGAGGCTGCGCGCGCGGGCGCCGCTTTCTATGTAATGAGTGCGACGGGGGCGGCGGTGGCGGCGGCGGCGGCGGCGTGTCGCGTCGCGACGCTGTCTCGGCGCGCGGGGCGCCTGCCACGGTCCCCCTCAGGCGAACAGCTCGCGTTCCTCCCATCTCTAGAGCGTATACATACACTCACACACATACGTATTAGTACAGACACAAGCCCACTCACATTCACACTCACTAATACGAGTATATAGTACACTCTCACATCAACATATACTCTCACAAACATTTAGCACTCTCTTGCACACTAACACATATGTTCGCTCGTACACATGCTCATACACATTCACTCACACATGGTCATACACATTCACTCCCACTTGCTCATATACATTCACTCACACGTGGTCATACACATTCACTCGCACATGCTCGTACACATTCACTCGCACATGCTCGTACACATTCTCTCGCACATGCTCGTACACATTCTCTCGCACATGCTCGTACACATTCTCTCGCACATGCTCGTGCACATTCACTCGTACATGCTCGTACACATTCTCTCACACATGCTCGTACACATTCACTCGCACAAGCACGAATAATAAAGGAACGCAATGCAACGTTTGTGTTTTACATATAATAATTATTCATTGATTTATATAATTATTCTTATCGCAGTCCAACGACGCCGTAAACTTTTCAGAGCGCGAAACAGCAACTCCCTCAAGGCGATCCAGAGCCATTTAATACGCGCGCGCCCTATCAGAAGCCTAGTGCAGCGCCAACAGATACGGCCTCCTCGGCGAGAGTTAAACCTGTTGATCTATTGCTGCACTCGGAGCCCTCGCCGCCTCGGGAAGTAGGTCCTTCTCCGCCCCGGGGCCTTTCGCGCCCCGTGCCCGCGCTCGCCCGCCCGCCCGCCCACGCCCTCCCACGCCCTCCCATGCCCACCCGCCCACGCCCGCGCCCGCCTGCTCCCGAACGACCGCCCGCCCCCGCTCCCCCGCCCCCGCTCGCCCGCCCCCGCTCGCCCCCCACGCCCTCGCCCACGCTCGCGCCCTGCTGCCCCCGAACGCCCACCCGCCTCCGCCGCCTCCGCTCGCTCGCTCGCCCACCCACGCTCACCCACGCCCACCCACGCTCACCCACGCCCACCCACGCACGCCCACGCACGCCCACGCCCACGCCCGCCCGCCCACGCACGCCCACGCCCACCCACGCTCGCCCACGCCCGCCCACGCACGCCCGCACACGCCCGCCAACGCCCACCCACGCCCGCCCACACCCACACCCACGCTCACCCTCCCGCCGACGCCCATTCGCCCGCCCATGCCCACTCCTGCCTGCCCCCGAACGACCGCCCGCCCCCGCTCGCCCGCCCCCGCTCGCCCGCCCCCGCTCGCCCGCCCCCGCTCGCCCCCCCCACTCTTACGCCCACGCTCGCGCCCTGCTGCCCCCGAACGCCCACCCGCCTCTGCTCGCTCGCCCACCCACGCCCAAACCACGCCCACCCACGCCCACCTACGCCCGCCCACGCCCGCCCACGCCCGTCCTCGCCCGCCCACGTCCGCATCCTCCCGCGCCCGCCCGTCCGCCCCAGCCCGCGCCCGCCCGCCCCCGCCTCCCATGCCCACCCGCCCACGCCCGCGCCCGCCCGCCCACCCGCCTCCGCTCGCCCGCCCGTCCGCCCCACCCTCCCCTGCCCGCGGCCCGCCCGCCCACCTGCCCACGCCTGTCCGCCCGCCCCGCCCCGCCCTCCGCCCCGCACGCCCCCGCCGCGCCCATCCGCCTCTGCCTGCCCGCCCCCGCCCGTCCGCCCGCCCTCCCTTTTGTGTCACTTGATCCTCGCAGCGCAAGAGCCGTGGCGCGCCCCGCGGCGCCCCAGAGGCAGGTCGCGTTCGCGCGCCGGGGAGGAGAAGCGGTCTCGTGGATGAGAAGTCATGTCGGAAATAGCGAATGTTGAAATGTTATTGCCGGCTCCGACATACGTTCGGGTATTTCGTTCGGTTTTTAATGTTCCGTCTTCAGTTAATTTGATTATATTGCAAATGGCAATAGCGGTAAACGTTATCATAGGGCGAGATTGTTCTAGCCAGTAAAGTACTCTCACAGTCGCATTGGAGGCCTGAGAAAGATGTAGGTTACTGAGACGTCTGAGGCGCTGTGGAGGAGTAAAGGCCTTTTCACAATGCAAAAATGAACATAAACCTTAACATAAAAGTTGGGACTACGTCCATAAGCGGTCTCATTCACAATGCGTTCGCATAAGCATAGCACGTAAGACGTTAACTTCAAAGCTTGCAAGCTTCTGTGCTTATGCTTAAGTAAGATATAAGAAATTAACCAATCACAGTGCGTTAGTTCAATAGAAATAGAATCGAAGTCGATAGACGAACTAACGCCATATCGGCCATGGGCACAGTGGATGCCTCGAAATCGATTTTCATATCCGACCAATAGTAAACTAGAATATCTCATAAGTAATGGAAACTCTTATTTTGCTTACGTTTATGTTAGGCATTCTGAATACTGCAGTCTATCATTTATGTTAATGTTTACGTCTATGCTTTTGTTTACGTTTGCATTGCGAATGAGTTTAACTCTGTCTCAGTTGGGAACAAATATCTTGCATATTACGTTTTGTAATCTGGTACCTACGCGTCCGTCCGTCCATCTTCCTCACTGTCCGTCTTTCACTGTTAGACCCTTTCACAGTTGGGAGTGAACAGACACAAATGAGATGTCATTCAACGCATCAATTGTGTCCTAGCATTTTTTCGTAAACATTTTTTGTGCATAAGAATCCTACAGAACACTACCGACAGACGGAATCATATAGCAGATAGGGACTGATAGATCCTGGGAAAGGTGAAACAAGGTAATATTAGGTCCTACAACTGCACATACTTTCTTGCATTATTGGAAATTATTACGCAATATTTTAATATTGCAATTTCTGCCCAACTTGCACAACACCTCAGTTACAAGTTTAAAAAGTCAAATTCAAACAAGGTATCTGTGATGCATATATGCATTTATTTCGATAGCCAGTAACAGTAATTTCGTACTTTTAGAAATCAAACAAATGTGAATTAAACAGTTATCGTGTGTGCGGTACATTGTATAGAAAAGCAAGAACACTTTCAAACAAGATTGCTTTGATTACATTGAAGGAAGCTTCCAATTTTTGAATACCATAATCAGTTATCAAAATTTTTCCAAGTAAAATATGTACAGTAGTTAGTTGCCAGGGCCAGGGCATTACGCCCTGAAGAAGATCGCAGAATGTCGACCGAAACGTCGGCACCTTCGCCATGAACGCGGCGTCACCCAGACAGCCTAGTAAATATTAAAACATTGTTATCTTTTATTATAGTTATAGGAAGACGACCAAACATTTCGAACTTTTGCAATTTTTGAAAATTCAGGAAATGCAACGAAAATACGACCAACGCCATTTATATATGCTTCTTTTGCTCTAGCAGCAAAAAAAATTAAAATTTGGAGCCATTTTGGAGAAAATTTTGAAAATGTTTTACCTTCATGTAAATTACTCTCCAAAATCCAAATATCCGTTTCAAATTCGAGGGGCCGCTACATCAGTGAGATCGATCAGGGAATATCAATAATTGGAATTGCAATAGTACTGTAGTAGTATTGCTATGTTTTAGTAGTAGTAGTAATTGTGACCAATTGTACGTAGTCAACTAATCATATTTTGCGCATCCATCCAGAAAATTCTCAGAAATTTCTCGAATACACTTTTTTTTTGTTTTTAAGCAACTAGAATGTATTTTGGCTGACTCACGGCACATGCAGAGGTGATCAACAGCTAATTTGATTTCTTTCGATAACACACACATATTGACACAATTCTTAGCAGGTTCGCTCCAGGATGTTCTGGAAAAAAATCTAGATAAAAACGCGTTTTTTTATGGTTTCAATGCAACTGGTTGAACTGGTTCATTGGTGAAACGCTTTGAATTATTATAATCGTTTTTCGATCGAAAGTATCGATGAATCGATACTTCTTGAATCATCAGATTGACAATAATTAAATCTATTTTTACAATGAAACAAAACTAACCAAGTATTTTATTCGATACTTTTTAATGTAATTTTCTATGCCCGAAAATGGGTAAAGATAGTATAGGCGGACATCAGTAATATGTCTAAAAACTGTTTTTATTATGAATTTATTTGCAAAACACGTAAACAACCTCTTTAATATCAAAATACTCGCTGGATGCGCCGGGATAAGCTAGTAAGCCTATAATATATTGATGCGGTAATATGTGTGTTCTCGGCCAATTTGCCGTCACTCTTGGTTATACCTCTTTCGATGCACCGTTTGAGGCATATTCAATACGTCTTAGTCTACTGGTAAGATAATAATCGAAAAAAAAGCTTTTGTGGATGGATGATTGTAGAAGGTAATGGGATCTTAGCACCTAAGAACGTTTAAAGTAAGTTTAAGACACCTACAGAGGTGAACAATATTTCATTCAATTGCTCTCGACAAGGTCGGTCGCAAGGCGTATCTATTAGCACAATTTAGCAGATTCGACTTTTCCTCGTACAAGGTGGAGCTCGTTCAATTAGAAGTGCTTCGAAGATTACCTTCTCGCTTTCATATTTGAAGAATATGAAAGAGAAAAATAATGTTTTGTTTAACGTTATTCATTTTGTCGTGTTCTTGTAATTGTCAAATTGAGTGAATAAAGAAAGCTTGTTATTATGGAATGAAACTGTGATGAATATTCTTAGTTGAAATTATTTCTGCGTGTACCTGGACTGCTACATGAAGGATGAGCAAGGAGGTCGGATATTCTCTAAAAATATGCAGAATTACTATGATTATATTTTAGTTAGATAACATACCCAGTTTCGAAAATTGGTTCTTGTTCACTTGTATTCGAGCTTTTCTCTCAACAGACGCAACATTTATTTGCGCTACTCATCAATGACCACTTCACCACGTTGTTTCCTCTTTACCTCCTTCTGTTTCCAATATACTGGCGGGATACTATCGGGCTCTGCCTTCCGAGTTGGCCAAAAGCGAAAGGAGATTGACGGTGAGAGTGGTTGTGATCGTTGGGTACAATAGGGCGATTGCGAAATTACTGTATTACTGTCCTTCCTTTGTAACAAAACGTATAAATTCTGGGAACATGATAGATTGAACTGGTGAACATTCGAAGATTGTCCCAAGGGCTTCATATGAAGAACCCAAAATTTAAAGAATGCATTTCCAATTTGCAGTGTCTCAAGTTGAGCCAGATGGATTGGGGAATATATTGATTTTGGAAATTGTGTTGTTCACATTCGGAAAGACCGAGAGTGAGTGAGAGAGAGAGAGAGAGATAATGAGAGAGATAGTGTGAGAGATAGTGAGAGAGAGATAGTGAGAGAGATAGTGAGAGAGAGATAGAGAGAGAGATAGTGAGAGAGAGATAGTGAGAGAGAGATAGTGAGAGAGAGATAGTGAGAGAGAGATAGTGAGAGAGAGATAGTGAGAGAGATAGTGAGAGAGGAGAGAGAGAGGGAGAGAGAGGGAGAGAGAGACAGGGGGAGAGGGAGAGAGAGACATGGAAGTTTTGAAAAAGTCCACTTTTTCGTTGATTTATTATTGGTTCCGAGAGCGTAACCGGTTAAGGTAATTTGTCCTGTAAGCGTAGTCCATAATTTATTGCGGGAGGTGATCTTCCCCCGCTGACTGGCGAGATCCGTCGCCGATCTACTACGTCGGCTTTCGAAGATTTTACCCAACCACATATCTCCCACAAGCGCAACACACACTGGGACAAGCACTAAGTGCCCGACATGTGTAGAACTGTAGTGCATGTGAGTGTAAGAGTATGTACGTAGGGGTGGGGATAGGACAAACAAGAGGAAGGACAGATCGCACCCGGTCCGTGGCCCGTTTGTTAGCGCACTGCTCCGCCATTCGTCTGGTGTTGATTGAAAAAAGTACGGGGAATTCCAAGCAGAGCAGCTGTCCACCACCATTCTTCTCCATACAGCGACTGAATTCGACGTAGCTGTCTATCTAGTGGCGAAAAGCCTGTCACTGCCGGTGTTCAAATCCTAGACCTCCCGGCCAGAGGCACTGCAGTGACATCAGTTGACGACCTGAGCCACCTTTGCCGGTCCAATTTTTAGACATCAAAAATGTCTTTACGTAAAATTTTCGAAATCGATTTTCCGCAACATCGCATTATTTTCTCTAATACTCCATGTATAACTCCATAGATAATGCAAGAAAGTGAAATGTCGACACGTCAAAATTAAAGCAAGGTGTGGTGGGCCATGAATTCAATACGTTTCTTGTTCGAGCAATGTGAATGAGGTGAGAGAACTGGTGAGAAATGTCGATGAGGAGAGAAAATACGGTCATGTTTCAGTTGTGAATGACGAGGGCCCGAATATAGCTTAGTGGAAGAAGAGAAGTACAGTATGACAGAGGCAATGGGAGGTGAAGGCTGTTTTGACTTATTTAATAAAATCTGGGCTACTTTCCCCAAGTTAAATGGTATAGGCGTAGTAACTGCTAAGTGTTCTCGTAGCGTGTTGTAATATACTTCTAATGGTAATTCTGTGACGAAGCATTGCGTCACGTGACCCGTGGCTGTGCAAGAGCGCTCTGCCGCTTCTCGGGCGGGGGGGGGGGGCGCTGGATGGCTGTGGGCATCGCCGCTCGCGAGTTGTGGAGGAGCAGCGGCAGTTGCGTAATTAGTTGGAGAATGCGAATAGTAATGAAATATTAACTCATCGTGGGATTGTGATCACCTTTTCGAACATTCAATCTCATCCAGCCCACTCTTGTGTCGCGTCGGATCACAAGTAGAAAATTCCAATAATAATTCAATTCAACTTTTACATTATAGTTACATTATTTTGATCACGTACGAAACAATAGAAACACATATTCCGTTGATCTATTAATCCCTATTATTTGTTTTTCAAGTAAAAAATAAATAACTATGAACATTTTTATTAATATAACACAAAATTTATTATTATTATTTATATATTATATATTATATAAATATACCATAATTATTAATAAATATTAATATAATATAATTTTATATAATATAAATTATAATCGATTTCGAACGGGTTATATGTAAGTGTAATTATTATAAAATGTTTAAATTAAATATTATTAGAAAAACAAAGACATTTGAATCAAAAATCTTAAGAGAAATTGTTATTATTATTTTATAATATTATAATTATAGTAATTTATTATTATAGTAATAATAAACAATGAAAATAAAATAATCACGGAGTTGAACCGTCTCAACTTGAATGGATAGTGAACGTCGGAAAGATAGGAACGAGATAATAGTGTGACGAAGGGCCCTTAATGCTAGCAAGCAGTCACATTTATCTAATCTTACTCCACTTCGCAATCTTCTCAATGAGCAGAGCAGCATTTCGGTTATGATTCTAATATCTCTATTCTACCTCTTGTCCTTCGACAGACGCAACACGAAGACTAAGGTAAATCTAGCTGAGCTCTTTTATTCATCTTCCCGCGTAACATGGATCATTAAATGCATTCTAAAACTATTTTTATTTTCTCATTTGTGACGTAAATATTATAGTATGGTTAAAAGCAGCCACTGTTTCCACTGATTTTTGATAAGTTTGATAAGTCAAAACTTGCAATTCTTACTATTAATCAGTACCTCGCCAGAGGAAAATTTCCAGAAGCGAAGAATACTACATAACGACCCCCAAAACGACGTAAGCGTCTATACACAGCATAAGAGCGTCGTAAATAGAGATTGCACAATAATTACACAATAACTACGCACAGAAATTAATCTCGTATGTATCTCGAAACAAGAAAATAGTTAATTATAACCTCTAAAAAACTTTTTTTAATTTTTATTAAAGATAATAGTTCTTGAGAAATTACTGGTGACTCATTGTACCAGAATTCGTTTATTTACATATTTGAAGATTTTTAATTGATGTACCCTGTTTCTCTACGAAGATAAAAGAAGCAATTAAGTATGAAATAACACGATGTATTTGGCAATAATATATCTTCTTAGTTGGCAAACACATCGGAGAATGTAGAACTTACTTGCTATGTATTACTTTTTTCTGACATCATTTTCGGATTTCTCAATCATTCTTGTTCTTGTTTGCCTCCTGAAGCATCGAATAACAATTTATCCATTTGCATAAGGGCAGAAAATGGTTATTCAGAAGATGTTCACGTACGTGGTATTTTGTGAAAACAAAACAAGTTTGTACAACACAAAATGCTCTACGGATGTGATTTAATTTTGAAATAATTATTTCTTTCAAATAATGCTTAATTCAAAGAAAATGTTCACGAAATTCTTTCATTGAATACCAAGATTGGTAATACTTCCCTCGCATTGCCTTTACGACATCGTTTCGGCGTTTCGTTTCGACTTTGTTTCTCCCTCTTCGATTTCCCCTTTCGAGTGCAACTCTGGCCTCAGACCGTAATCTGATGCAGTGGCTTGCCCGTCTCTTGCAGCGCGTCGCTCGGTTAAGTTTCGAGAACGTGACCATGCAACGGGCTTTGCCCTGACAGTGATCCACTTCACAGTAACCAGTTTCGTTACACGATACAACCGCGAGAGCTATTATGATGCAGAGTTAACAGCGTGATGTTACCACTTAGTCACCGGCTCCTTTTAAAGAAATGAGTACATTTGTAATATGGGATAGTGTACAGGCGACTTCGAATTACGACTCTGTTAGAGAGAATTTATTTTGGTGTGTTTTGACTATCACTTAATATTTTTAAGGTAACGTATCTGGTCCTCTTTTCTGACAGTCACGACCTTGTAACATGAATCTAGTTTTTCACACTTTATATTACACTGAAGGATGGTTGGCGAGAAATTGGGACCCAAAGGGGTAATTTATTCTTGTATTTATTGATTTTATGAGAACATTGACATTACGTTTCGAGAACGGTTTGTCTCCATCTTGAGATAGTTTGGAAATTACATTAAAATTCATATGTTTTTTCTTATTTATTTACATTACTAAATTTACATTATAGGTTTAAAAGTGCTGGAATTGGATTACATACTATCGATTCGTCAACAATGTGAAATCCCAACAAAAGTTAATTACTTTATTTTAAACAAAGGTAGGCTTAAAAATAATATGAGATTAAAATAACTATTTGCTACCCATTTCGAATCATGAGATTCTAGTAGAGATAAAATTCATCCTCCATAATACAACTGGATAAATATTATAAGTTCGTGCCTGTCAAATAATAAGGAACCAGATAGTATGATACTATAACAAAAAGAATTGCGTGAATGTTATTACTCAGTAGTTACTCAGCTATATATTCGTTAGTGTGACTCATTGTGATCTTTGGAATGTCTCAAAGAAACAAAATTTCTCAAGTTAAATGAATTTATAAAGAACAACATTAAATATAATTTGTGGTGATTGTGCTAATTGTGTAATGGTTTGTTGATAATGTTAACATTCGTAACAAAATGACAATTAACCTTTGAACATGGATCAAACCATTTCTAGAGACTATCTCCACATAGTTGCGAAGAAAATATTTGAACAAAAATTCACAATAATTTGTAATATTTCACTACATTAGTATTTAGATATTTATTATTTCTAATTTGGTAAAAAACGTATTAATTAATTCGTCTCAAACTTAAAATTATTTTTTGGTTATTGAGATTACTACTAAAGAATAGATTTCACAATGGTGCGTGAAATACGCCCGCAATTGCATTTCATTGCACATAATTATCGTCAATATGGAATTAGAGCACGACAGATACAATAACATTCGGAAACATTATGGTACTGAAATCGTTGTAAACCCATACACTTTCAATTCAGGATACATATACAATGCCAACGCTACATAATGCAACAGGCTGATATAAATAGCCAGGCCTGTTATCGAGTGCAAAGGAAAGCGGAGGCAACGCCCTTCGATTGACTGACGCTCTCTCCTCGAGGGCGGTGGCAGATGTAGGCGGCGCTGATTGTGGCGATGGGGGCGGTAGTGATGGCAGACGGACACGGAGACGGTGGAGCTGGAGAGAGGCGTTGGCGGCTGAGATTGTGGGGATGGAAACGGTCCTGAAGGTGGTGGCGTGGCGGCAATGGCTGTGACAGTGGGAAGGTGGAGGCGAAAAGGGAGGCCAAGGCGAAGACGAAGGCGAAGGCGAAGGAGAAGGTAGAGGAGGTGACCAAGGCGGAGGCGAAGGCAGATGTGAAGGCGGGAACTTGGGCGAAGATGGAAGAGAGGGTGGAGGTGAAGAGGGAGCGGAGTCGACGAAGGCGGAGTCGACGAAGGCGGAGTCGACGAAGGCGGAGTCGACGAAGGCGGAGTCGACGAAGGCGGAGTCGACGAAGGCGGAGTCGACGAAGGCGGAGTCGACGAAGGCGGAGTCGACGAAGGCGGAGTCGACGAAGGCGGAGTCGACGAAGGCGGAGTCGACGAAGGCGGAGTCGACGAAGGCGGAGTCGACGAAGGCGGAGTCGACGAAGGCGGAGTCGACGAAGGCGGAGTCGACGAAGGCGGAGTCGACGAAGGCGGAGTCGACGAAGGCGGAGTCGACGAAGGCGGAGTCGACGAAGGCGGAGTCGACGAAGGCGGAGTCGACGAAGGCGGAGTCGACGAAGGCGGAGTCGACGAAGGCGGAGTCGACGAAGGCGGAGTCGACGAAGGCGGAGTCGACGAAGGCGGAGTCGACGAAGGCGGAGTCGACGAAGGCGGAGTCGACGAAGGCGGAGTCGACGAAGGCGGAGTCGACGAAGGCGGAGTCGACGAAGGCGGAGTCGACGAAGGCGGAGTCGACGAAGGCGGAGTCGACGAAGGCGGAGTCGACGAAGGCGGAGTCGACGAAGGCGGAGTCGACGAAGGCGGAGTCGACGAAGGCGGAGTCGACGAAGGCGGAGTCGACGAAGGCGGAGTCGACGAAGGCGGAGTCGACGAAGGCGGAGTCGACGAAGGCGGAGTCGACGAAGGCGGAGTCGACGAAGGCGGAGTCGACGAAGGCGGAGTCGACGAAGGCGGAGTCGACGAAGGCGGAGTCGACGAAGGCGGAGTCGACGAAGGCGGAGTCGACGAAGGCGGAGTCGACGAAGGCGGAGTCGACGAAGGCGGAGTCGACGAAGGCGGAGTCGACGAAGGCGGAGTCGACGAAGGCGGAGTCGACGAAGGCGGAGTCGACGAAGGCGGAGTCGACGAAGGCGGAGTCGACGAAGGCGGAGTCGACGAAGGCGGAGTCGACGAAGGCGGAGTCGACGAAGGCGGAGTCGACGAAGGCGGAGTCGACGAAGGCGGAGTCGACGAAGGCGGAGTCGACGAAGGCGGAGTCGACGAAGGCGGAGTCGACGAAGGCGGAGTCGACGAAGGCGGAGTCGACGAAGGCGGAGTCGACGAAGGCGGAGTCGACGAAGGCGGAGTCGACGAAGGCGGAGTCGACGAAGGCGGAGTCGACGAAGGCGGAGTCGACGAAGGCGGAGTCGACGAAGGCGGAGTCGACGAAGGCGGAGTCGACGAAGGCGGAGTCGACGAAGGCGGAGTCGACGAAGGCGGAGTCGACGAAGGCGGAGTCGACGAAGGCGGTGTCGACGAAGGCGGAGTCGACGAAGGCGGAGTCGACGAAGGCGGAGTCGACGAAGGCGGAGTCGACGAAGGCGGAGTCGACGAAGGCGGAGTCGACGAAGGCGGAGTCGACGAAGGCGGAGTCGACGAAGGCGGAGTCGACGAAGGCGGAGTGGACGAAGGCGGAGTGGACGAAGGCGGAGTCGACGAAGGCGGAGTCGACGAAGGCGGAGTCGACGAAGGCGGAGTCGACGAAGGCGGAGTGGACGAAGGCGGAGTGGACGAAGGCGGAGTCGACGAAGGCGGAGTGGACGAAGGCGGAGTCGACGAAGGCGGAGTGGACGAAGGCGGAGTCGACGAAGGCGGAGTCGACGAAGGCGGAGTCGACGAAGGCGGAGTCGACGAAGGCGGAGTCGACGAAGGCGGAGTCGACGAAGGCGGAGTCGACGAAGGCGGAGTCGACGAAGGCGGAGTCGACGAAGGCGGAGTCGACGAAGGCGGAGTCGACGAAGGCGGAGTCGACGAAGGCGGAGTCGACGAAGGCGGAGTCGACGAAGGCGGAGTCGACGAAGGCGGAGTCGACGAAGGCGGAGTCGACGAAGGCGGAGTCGACGAAGGCGGAGTCGACGAAGGCGGAGTCGACGAAGGCGGAGTCGACGAAGGCGGAGTCGACGAAGGCGGAGTCGACGAAGGCGGAGTCGACGAAGGCGGAGTCGACGAAGGCGGAGTCGACGAAGGCGGAGTCGACGAAGGCGGAGTCGACGAAGGCGGAGTCGACGAAGGCGGGGTCGACGAAGGCGGGGTCGACGAAGGCGGGGTCGACGAAGGCGGGGTCGACGAAGGCGGGGTCGACGAAGGCGGGGTCGACGAAGGCGGGGTCGACGAAGGCAGGGGCAGAAGATATTAACATTGGCGTTGGTGGAGTTGGGGGAGGCGAAGGAGGAGTAGGTGGTTATTACCTCAGGGCCGGTAGCTTTGACACCGATGGTACTGAGAAAGATGGGAGATTTATGTCGAGCAGGCAGTGGACATTCACGGCGGCAGTTGCAGTGGTAATGTCAATGGTTATGGCTGTGATGGTGATGATGTTAATGGCGATGTGGAAATTATGATGATATTGGCAACGGAGCGAGGCAAGGCAAAGAAGCTTAACTGTTTACAATGGTGAACAGAAGTCCGCAAAGGAGATTAATTTTAAGAGAAAAAGTTCTTGAGTATAGCTATTCTGACAATGTCATTTTAATATTCCCATTTGGTGCAACATTTCTTTGTGAATATTTCGTTGCCTCTATTCCTTAACAAACCGTAACATTCCTTAACAGAATGTAAGAATATAAATATGTTACTATTTAATTATTTTGTTCGTTTTGTCACCCCGATTTTCGAGGTTAACATTCTGAAGCGTATACTCTTCGTTTTGAAAATAAATTAATTACCTATTCAACCGCTGAAAATTAGCGCTCCGAACTGTTGTAACGAACGCTTTCATACGCCATTATCTTCGTCGCTCGTAAACGTGTTCGAATCAATCGAAGAGGCGATAGCCATTTGGAGAACGTGTTTCGAGGTCCTTCCTGGAATGCGCGCCCGTTCCAACGCCTGTGCCATTCTGAGGCTCCTCGTTAGCATAGACGTCACGGGTAGAGGCCGCCAGATGACCTTGTGGTGGTCTTGAGCGTTTCCTGACGTCAACGAAAAAGCCACGTCACTAATGAGCTCACTGAAGCACCGATCACCGGTGACACTCAAGCAATTTCTCCGGCAACTGCTGGTGTTTTAAAGCTCTCGACTGTAGTGGAGACTCTGCTGCTTTTTTATGGTTTAGAAACAAAGCTGCAAAATAATTTTGGAATGATATTATAATAATCGTATATATTGAATGAAAATCATAGTTTGAAGACATCGGTATTAGCGGACTTAGAGAGAATTTGTGTTAAAACAATATTTATTAAAGAGACAGAAAACGTTTTAACGATAACGGGTTTTCCTAAATAAATCTGAGGCCGAAGGGGCGCTTTTGTATTATTTTAATCCGTAATAATTGTAGTTACACAAGTAAAGTAATAATTAACAAACATTTACATGTTTAAAGAAAAAATATTTGAAGAACTGCCATGATTTATATTCGAACAAAAGTGTTCAAGTTTTATAAATCACTGTTTTATATAAAATCAATACGTATGCTGCAATAATATATTCATTAACATTTTTATGTCCTGTATCAAAATTGTGTTTTTGTATATTTCTATTATTGTGCTTCGTACTCATTTTCATGCGGGTACGTGCCCCTAACTGCCCTATGCTAGTAATAGCTACGACAATTGTGAAAATAGATTTAAAATAAATGATAATCATTTTATAAAAGTTATTCCGTGTCCCTTCAACCATAGCTTGTTATAATGGCGAGTCGAGCCGATTTCCTTCATGAGAATCTGGAAGTAGACAGACGAGTTCATTCTTTTCCTCGTCTTTCCTAATATATTCTCCTGTAATATACTTGCAATGGCCTTTCGTCGAAATGCATAAAAATAATTCGAATGCAAAATAGAAAGCTACTTACTTTCTCATTGTATATCTATGTCTTGTATTCACGTATCTATTATGTACATACACTTTCTAATAACACTTTTAATATTTTTTTATTCTCATTATTTGCTTCTGCGTATAACCAAGTCAATGTTGTTGTCGAAGGGCAAGGAGCTAAGAAGTAAATCCATTTCCGTTCTCATATATCACAGAAGAGTCAAGTTCTCTTAACAATGTTTAATTCAAGTGAATTTGTACAATATTTTTATACATTTTACGTGCCCATCGACCTACCATTGAATATTGTTTTTTCAATATCAAGATTTTGATAAACAATTATCTTCTCATCTTGAGAATTGGTTGATAGATTCCAATTAGAGCTAAAAAATTTGAATCAGGTCAATCTATTCTTTATCGAATTTTCAAACTATCACTTTTGCTGTGTCATGAGGGACTCTCTTTATATTCAATGCAGATCATGAAATAATTAGGTATTTATTGGCAAGGGTATACTTTATAGTCGAGATGTTATGTCAAATGAAAACGCTTCCATGGATTCCATGGCCAGAGTCAATAGGTTCTTGGCTGTCTGGGTAACAAAGCACCATGGCCAAAATTTCGTTAATCCGTTACGATATTTCTCAGGCTGCGTGGAGGTGCGCAGGTTTGTGTCGCATAAGGTCTACTCCAAGCAAAAAATTCATTTCCGTAACTAAACTTTATATTTTAACTGTGATGTCATTTTCCATGTTTCTGCACTGCAAAACTTTCCACAATAGCTTTATAAATATATGATTTAAAATCATTAATTAAAATCATTGATTAAATTTATAATCTGAAAAAATATCCAGTTTAAATTGTATTAGGTATAAATAATTAAAAAAATTTGGGCTTGTCAAAAGAATGGGAGAAGAAGAAAACCAAAAATATTTTAGATTTTTTTTCGGTAAAAAATCAACAGGACATCCTAAAAATACTTGGATAAAAGACGGTCTCCACATTATGAATTCAAGAGTTTTAAATGGCGCAGAATGGGCAGACAGGGGTACGTGGAAGAAGATAATTGAAATAAAGTAGTTGAAAAAGATTGTACAAACTCAAGGAAGTTGTAAAATATAACGAAGTAATACGTATTATATCTGTTAAGTGAATAGAACTTGTAGAAGCTTGATGATTGAAAGTTAAATACTTTTTTACGTCCACCGTCAGGTATTTAATTCCTAGACGGCGGCAGTTGAGTGATTTCTGATTCATCATTTATTTACGTTCAGTTTTCACACTAAAACACGGTCTGTGAATATTGATAGCCTTTTCGCGAAACATCGCAATATTTATTACAGTAGTAAAGAACGTATGAAATACACCGTTTCCTTGGCGGCAACAATAATTCATAATAACTGCTGTTTCATGCTCAGTGGTGGTTGGAAAATATTACTTCAAAACGTATTAACAGTCAGAAAGCTGTGAATCATAATCCTGGTAAAATATTGAGCACTTTCAGTCACGCGATTATGACGTTTCTGGACGTAGTTGCTTACACCTGTTAAAAGATAAGAATGAAAACCTTCCTGTGAGTTATTCACGATGACGATGTCTTTAAATCGTGTCACTCGCAAAATTTGCAAACTTCTTCCAAACAAATCAATCTGTCATCGTCTTCAGAAATGTATCGAAGCGAAACTGGCACGATTGTGTGAAAGCGTTGTGGATGAATCGACAAACAAACCCAATGTATTTTTTTTCTATTTTGGGGGTATTTATTAGAGAGTAATATTGAAATGTTCAATAAACATTCATTATTCACAATTATTCATAAACATGTTCAGTAAACATGTTTCTTGTTTTCAACACTATATTGTTGTGGTCGCAATGGACTAATCTGCATGGAAAGGGTTTAAATTATAATCATTCAATGTAGACTACGTGAATAGTTTTAGAACTACCTTGCCACAAATGCACCTTCATTCGAATTAAAGCATAGAGTAATGAAACATTTAAAAAAATAAATGAGAATTTTCTCATAATCATTGTAAGTGTCCATAATTCAGTTGGATAAGTACCATTGATACTTTTTGAAATTTATAATCGTATTCAATTTATTATGTTGAAATATGTGTATTACTACATTAATATTCACTGTTTTTCTTCATTATGTTCATCATCAGATAACATTATTGTACAAGAAGATTATTCGAATTTCTTTTATCTTTTATTTACGTCTCTTTATCGCAAATTGTGACCACTACTTTCTTTCGTAGAAGAAACATTTTCAAGATTAAACCACTTTGTGGAATTAACACTATCTTATCTTCAACGTCAAACAATAAAATTGTTCTCTATTGATTCTCATTTCTTTTGAAATATTACATTTTACCCATATTTTTCCAACTTGCTGGTTTTGTTTACAAAACAAGGTTTGTGTTAACATTCATCTGCCTTTACGAACTGAATTTTCAGTCTCTGTAAATTTGGACATTGAAAACGTCACCTTTTTTTTGGTTAATTGTTATATTAATCAAAAGTTGGCATATTTCCGAGCATTATTAAGTGTAAAAACCAAAACAAAATTGGGTAACACAGTCAAAGTTTCTAGGTCATGGTTTTTTAACTGAGAGCCCGCAGTGCTATGTATTGTGGCCTGTGACGCTATTTATTTGGGAAAAGCTAAAGTCCCTTGCATCCATGTGAGGGCGAGAACATTGTTCGCCAAGCGCTCGCACCCTGCCGGGGTCAACATCCCCTTTAGTGTAATATTTGGTGAAGTTTAGATTTAAGGAATTTTTCTCTAGTAATGCATTCTTGGCTATCCGGGATGAGCCGCGTCTCGGTCAATTATACTGCTAGCAGTATATAAAGCGTTATATCTATATCTATATCTATATCTATATCTATATATATATATATATATATATATATATATATATATATATATATATAGAGAGAGAGAGAGAGAGAGAGATATTATAATTATACTGTCAGCAGTATAGGTCTGAAGAAGGCCACAGCAAGATGGCCGAAACGTCAGTACAATTGACCGAGTCGCGGCTCATCCCGGATAGCCAAGAATGCATTGACTCCGGCCGCGGAAGCCTACGAACGCATATTTTCTCAAGTAAATTCAGAAATTCAAAATCATCCCAATGTGTTTCACTGCGTAATTCATGGTAAAGCCTGATGTCATACATGCCCCCCCCCCCCCCCCGTTTTAGAGTAGCCGAGCAAATTTGTGTGATCAACAATTCGAGGAAGTCAGATGTGTAATTGCTCGAGTAATGAAAATATGACCCACAACCATATGAAAGGTATGAGTTGTGACCCTTGAGGCCTTGCAAGTTGGACACCTCTATTCCAGGGATGGGGATTTTGTATCACGAGTTCACGTTTTCTCGAGATATGTGCGATATGATTATGAGGAACCAGACTATCGTTTAGGTGAGGTTATCATCCGAAGAGTTTCATCATGCAAGTATTTAGGCATTCATCTAGATAGTAAATTAGGGTGGGAGATGCATATAAATCAGACAGTAAGAAAAACGTGGAAGTCTTTGCATTTTGTAATGCGAATACTAAAGAAAAGTTCTGCAAACGCCAGAGAATTAGCATATCTTACGCTGGTTCGCCCTCTCATGGAATACGGAGTTGCGTGTTGGGATCCATACAGATAAGCGCACCGGAAAAATCTAGATAGAATACAGAGAAAAGCGAATAAGTTTACCTATAGAAGTAACGCAACAAAAAAGTCATGGGAACCTCTAGAAACAAGAAGAACAAAGACGAGGCTTTGCGCTCTTTATAAATCGTACGTAGGTCAACCAGCTTGGAAGGAAATTCAGATTAGACTAGAAAAAACAAATTATTTCAGCCGAAGCGATCACACCCCACAAAATTCGAGAAAGGAAACAAAATTCAGATCTTGGGAAGTTTTCCTTTTGTAACAGAACAATTAGAGATTGGAACAATTTACCTGCAGCAGTTTTCAAAGCTTTTCCTCTCAGTGTCCGAAGTTTTAGAAACAAATTAGAACAAGATATTAAATGAGTATGTGCTGTGTAGTGCGGTGAAGTGCGGTGAAGTGCTGGTCAGTGTAATTCAAAGCAAAAAAGTGTAGTGTAGTGAAGTGAAGTGAAGTGCGGTGAACGTGATCAATGCACTTTTCAATGCTGCTTTTCGTCTTGTACTGTATTGTGCGGTATTATTATTATTATTATTATTATTATTATTATTATTATTATTATTATTATTATTATTACTATTATTACTATTAATAGTATTAATAGTATTAATAGTATTAATAGTATTATTATTAGTATTATTAGTATTATTATTAGTATTATTATTAATGTAAGTGTTGTAATTTTTGCAATTATTGTCATTAACTGCCACCGGGTTATACCCAATTGCAGTTCTAATAAATGTATGTATGTATGTATGTATACTCCGGCATCACGAGCGACGCTCGACCCAATGAGAGCACGTAGGGAAACTACTGTTAAAACGACTTTAAATAGCATTGTTGATGAGGATGGCAGTAGTTGTGAGACCGAGGTGTTGAAGGTGGAAGAAACGAAGGGGACGGATGTTTCGTGCCATTGAAAGAGAAAAATACGGAAAAAGAGCATACGGAAACAGACCAGCTGATTGAAAGTTTAAAGTCAAAATTTGACAGCCGGAAAAATTGTGAAAAAAAAAGATGGGGATACGTTTATGTTCTCTTTAGTGCCTGAATTTAAAAACTGTCCGATGATGTCACTCAAGTATCAGCACCCTTATTCAACATTATCATCAACCTAATTTTCATTATCCTGAAATCAGTCCTGCCAGAACGTTCTCTCCACAAGTTCACAATCGACCCCAATACCCCAAGAATTGCAATCGACATCGTAGTCGGCTATAGATACTAATATTATTATTTAAATATTGTAAACTTTCGTAATAAATTTAAGTTACATGAATGTACATTACAATTTCTTATGTTAATGTAAGCGCAAGCTGGAATGCATACGCGCATAAAGGAATTTGTTCCGTCTATTTTGGATCGAATCATTGACAAAAGTTCAAGTAGTCGCTATGACATTCTAAAATACATAAAAAAATTTCCGTCATCCTTTCGAAGGTCATCATTCAATGGGTGAAATATTTCATTAGGTATTCGTTCATTTAGTGATGGTGCACCCAAAACCTATTAGTTTTTTTTTCCGTTTTTTACCAATAATATTGAAAGCAAAGCATCTTCGTGAGGCTCCATCTTGCATCTGACCATGGACGTTCCGATTCTACCGATTCAATTGCGGAATCGATTATTTTCTTTCGATTCCTATGGAATCGGTAGTCGATTACTTTGCTTCCGATTCTTGCTGAATTCGTTTCCAAAAAGCCGGAATCGAATCAAATGAATACCTTGTTTTTTAAAAAAATATATACATATTCCTGGTATTTTACTGTATTTTTTTAGAGTTTTTGTCGTTTGAATTTATTAATATTATAATTAATCGTTTTTTATTAATTTTATAGAACTCCTTGTCTTATTTGAATTGAAATCCCACTTTTCCTCCACCTCTTCCTTCGATCAAATCAAACCGCCTGGTTGAAATTACATTTGCCTTTGGGAGTGCTTATTGAACAAGTACTTTTTCATAAATATTTCATAATCTGTTATTAAGATAATTTAAATACAAACACGTGGGTTTTGATCATCCTTACCGATGTATAAAAAAGGTAGCACGCAGGCACGTGACCTTTTCTAAATTTTCGATTCCGGCATCGATATTTTCGTTGAATGGTGTCCTCATGTGAATCGATTCCTTCTATTCTAGAACAAATTCCGACTTTTTGATTATGGTATCGATTCCCGAATCGATTCTTTTACTAGAATCGAACGTTCCTGGTTCTGACTGAAGGAAGATCGCCCCTACGTTTCTAGTATGGACTTATGGTGTCACATGGACTCCATGGCGCCGGCCACCTTGCTCCTATACCGCACGATGTGACCAGATGGCGAAAACATACCCAAGTTTATTTTGACAACTTCCGGCCACCTAATTTTGAAGGGGAATGCTTCACACATATCTTGTGAAAGCATGAATGCTAATCCCTGTACCTGCTGTGCGCTGAGGAAGTTTGAAGTTAGTAAGCTATGTAGTTGGCCATTATTTATAAAAACGTGCTCTAAAATATGTTGTAGTATATTTTTCAATCATAGATATCCGTAGGTGGTAAGTAAAACAAAAATCATACTAATTTAATATAGACTACGATAATTTATATTGATTGCAATGTGTAAGGAACGAATTTTCATGTAAACACATACTTTTACAGGAACAAGATATTGAATTGAATTGAATTGGCCTTATTTAACGTGGCGAGACTCGGGCCATCAGGCCCGCTCTTCCGTCTGACCACGCAATTTTCGCTACGCTCCTTTCACCAACTAGCAGAGGAAGGAGGTATTTCTTGGGCGAGAAACAGGCGATTTTGAATTTAGCTCAGAGGCGTCATTTAGGCTTGAGGATCTTTTACATGCAAGTAAATCTACTAACATGGGACAGCCGGCTTTACTTCCCCTTCGAAGGAAGGCGTACGAAGGATTTTGTCGCCCTAAAAATCCACGGCTTCGATCGGTTTTGAACCCGCGAGCTTGGGTATAACAGTCTGGTACGCTAACCGTCACACCATCGCCGCCGCCAAGATACGTAGTCAGTCACATATTTTAGAGTTTCAAGACATTCTGTAATAAAATAGAACCATTTTTATTTTACATATTTTTACATATTTTGATATTGTTATATATTTAGCCTAAAATAGCGAATTTCGGACACATTTCACTACAGTTAATACATTTATTCTTCAAAACGGAAAATTTCATATGCAATACACGTTTCTGGAATAATCATTCTTACGAAACAATGTAATGCTCCAACGCCTGTATGACCATTGGACCTGCGCCATGAATCATTCAACTTAGCCCTTCGCTGCTTCTTGGAAACCGCGTTCTCTGAACTACGGATGAGCGGATATTTGCGAAGCGGAAGTAACTTCAACCACCCACGTGCTTGCTCGTGTTCCACAGAGCCCATGCGTACCTCGATCGAAATCTAACAAATATTTTTTTACAACACACTGTTTTATTGCATTGTTGGTTTCGGGAGGGGAGTGTACCCTTTACCCTTCCCTTCGGAATGAATTACTGGCTACACGGCACTACAATTTACTTGAGTACCGACTTCTCGTAAACATTGTACATAGAGCGAATGTATATTTTACTTCGAATAAAATTCACATGTTTGGTGAAAATGAGTGTAAAATTTCTTCTGTAGAGGTAAAACTATCTTTCAGGAGCGCTGAGTCCATCATAAGAGCAGATCGAAGACGTATGTACTTGGCTCGGAAAACGCTTACGTAGACAAATTTTAAACACTATAATGAATAATATGCAAAAATTCTTGACCCGTTGTGATTATATCTAGTGGTTCTATTGACCCAAACTCAAAAACCACTAGACACTATAAGAATTTTTATGTTACATTTTTTCTTACATATTTCTTATATGTATATGTGTATATATGTATATGTGTATATGTGTATATGTGTATATGTGTATATATGTATATATATATATGTATATATATATGTATATATATATGTATATGTATATATATATGTATATGTATATGTATATATATGTATATGTATATGTATATATATGTATATGTATATATATGTATATGTATATATATGTATATGTATATGTATATGTATATATATGTATATGTATATATATATGTATATGTATATATATATGTATATGTATATATATAGGCAATAACTTATCGGTAAAAAATAAAAATATTAAAACTATTAAAAAGGCGCGGCACGCACAAATGTCGTTCATGTAAGCAACCGAACGTGTGGCGCAAGGTACACCGAGAGCGCGCGTGCCCCTTGACGTCAGTGTGAGGCCTCGCCTCGCCCGTCGCGAGTAGCCCTGAGGGCCGGGAGGTCCTTGGGCGGCGGCGGCGCCGGCGCGGGCGCGAGCGCTTAACGGTGCCGCAGTCGGAATGCCAGGCGGCATTCGCCCTCGCGAGCGCACCAAGGCGAACCTCTGCCCGCCACACACTTCCTGGTGCTCGCCCTAGCGCCCGCTCACACGCGCGGCCGCTCTCCGCAGCAAGCAACGCGGGAGGTGGCTCAGGGCATCAAGCGATGTCACTGCAGTGACACTAACCGGGAGGATATAGGGTTCTACTCGCGACGGTCGCGGGAGTTTCGACACTTGCTACTTAGGGCCCCTTCCCACGGCGCGGCCGCAGCGCGCTTCGCAGCAGCGCGGCGCGTAGCAGAGCATTGGTTTGAATGGAGGCCTTCCCACGTGCAGCGAGTGGCGGCTGCTGCGGCAGCCGACGCCGAACTCCAGCTACGCGAAGCGGAGGAGGGGCCACGCGCCACCGCTAGCAGAACACAGCTTTAAATGGGAGCGTTCCCATTGCGCCGCGGCCGCAGCGTTCTACCTGCTCCGGTGCCTTTGTTCGTCGTCGCCGGAGGGTCGGCGAAACCTACCCCTCCAGACCTCACCTCCTTCCACGGCGGGCGGCGGGGCGGCCGTGGCTCCGGCGGTGGCTGCGTCGGAAGGGCTCTGCTCCTTGAAGGAAGCGCGCCGCGGTCGCGCCGTGGGAAGGCGCCCTTAGATCCAATTCAATCGCTGTCTGGACGAGAATTCTAGAGAGCGGCAATTCTCATCGATAGTTTCCGTGGCTTCTCAGACCAATACCAGGTAAATGCCGGAGCAGTTTCCTAAAAAACGGGCCACGGACTGTACACGATCTTCCCTTCTTCTTTTTCTTTGTCTTATCCTCAACCCTCACACACACTTATACTTACAGGCGGTACACTACCACGCATGCCGGGAGACCTGTCGGGAGCTTAGAGCATGTCCGGCTGGGGCGGTGCCCCGCTGGTGGGAGATACCTGGTTGAGGGAAATAGTCGAAAGTACGTCGGCGACGGATCTCACCATCCAGCGGGGGAAGATCGTCACCTCCTGTGGAAATCACAGTACACTTACAGGACTAATGATCTTAGTAGTTGACGCGTGCAGAATCACTAATCAATCGATAAAAATATCACAGAAAGCAACTCTGTTTTCGAAACCGTGTACCGCTTGGGATGCCTCGGTGACAACAGTTGTCGCTGTTTGGAAGTCCCAACATTCGTGTCCCGACCGTGTGGTGGATTTTTCACACTAGCTACAATGCTAGGTCGAATTCAGTCGCTAGCTGGAGAATTCTATCGGCCAGCAGCTCTGATGCGTAGTTGTCGTTAGTTTCTGCCAGGTGAGTGCAGGAGCAGTACCCTTACATACGAACCACGGGCCGCGCGCAATCGTTCCTTCTTCTTTCAAGTGTTGCAAACGTTCCTTCTTCGTTCTTTCAATCAATGATCCGTCGCCGTCGGGACAAAAGCGAGCAATGCAGATTGCGAATATACGGGGGAGGGGAGTAGGGCCAGGAATCGTCTCCTCCAGAGATTTGGATGTCCCCTACTGCAAAAGAATTAATTTCTTCTCTTCAGCGATGCAATTAATCCATATTAGTAGGTACTGATTGAGGCTCTGTCTAGTTCTGGGTCAGCGAGCTCTCTTTCCACTACGCGGCCCCCGAGTTCTATTCCCGGTCGAGCCAAGACTACAGTGTGCGTTTTCCTTGCAATGTCCCAGTGTGTGTTGCTGTGTGACGATGCGAAAACTCACTTCCCAGGTTGAGAAGACCGGAATACTGCATGGGGAGGTCTGGTTGGTTGCTGTGTGACGATGCGAAAATTCACTTCCCAGGTTGAGAAGACCGGAATACTGCATGGGGAGGTCTCCGTGCTAACCACACGTACCTCCTTAACCCGTAGCCGCGAGACGGGGACGTCACCAGTAGGCATGAGCCTGTTCACTTGGCTGTCCCGCCAAGTACATGCATACATACAGTGGTACTGATTACCACACTTCGAAAGTTGAAATCAATGATTTGAAAATAAGGGTTTTGAAAAGAGAACCATCCATAGAGGATTTTTAATATTTACTCTGACTATTTTTTGTCATTTCATTCGGAATTCGTCAATTCCCCTCTCTCTCTCCCTAGAGAAAACCGCCGATTAGCACCCTGGAGCAGTCGTTATGTTGGGGATGGCGAGAGGTACAGGCGGATTCCAAACGATTTATGGGGCATAACTTCTGACTTCGTAGGCGGTGTCCTACGGGTTGGCGTTAAACACGAGACGCGCAAAATCTTCCGCGTAAAATAAATTATCAGGAATCCCGAACATGTATTGGGAGAGAGGAAAGATTGCAACTTTTTTCCTCTATGGTCTCTAAACTCCATGGTCTTTAATCTCCATGGTCTCTAAACTCCATGGTCTCTAAACTGGTACGAACCGTACTCGGTAGCTTCGGAATTTCCTCAGGGAAATTTGTTCCTTTACTACCGGAAAATGAAATTAGGCGGTTCAAGTTAATTTTTGAGATCCATCTATTATTCACTCTCCAATTATGCACACTAATACCTTAACAATCGCGGCTAATACCTTAACTGCGCGCGGCGATGGTGCATATCACACTGTCGTACCCACGTTGGCGGGTTCAAACCCGATCGAAGCCGTGGATTTTTAAGGGCGAGAAAATCCTTCGTACGCCTTCCTTCGGAGGGGAAGTAAAGCCGGCTGTCCCATGTTAGTAGATTTACTTGCATGTAAAAGATCAAGCCTAAATGACGCCTCTAAACTAAATTCAAATAGCCTATTTATCACCCAAGAAATACCTCCATTCTCTGCTAGTTGGTGAAAGGAGCGTAGCAAAATTTGCGTGGTCAGACGGAAGAGCAGGCCTCATGGCCTGAGTCTCGCCACGTAAAATAAGGCATTAATTCAATTCAATTCAATTAACATTCAAGCATGCCTGTTGCCACAAGAAAATGTCGTTGCTGCAGAGTAGTCTGCAAAGAGTGAATGAGACTCACCTATAAACATTGCCCCTTCTTTAGCTACCCGTATCCAGCGGATATCTGCATTTAACCGCATTTCAAGTGCGGTCCTTTACATGCCAGGCTGCGTAGTGTCCTCTTCAACACCCAGCAACGGATGGGCTGGGGCCTCAGAGGGAAAATCTACACGGCCGCTCAGCTATCACGAGACGCGGTGAAACCGGACGGGCAAACCTGGGAATCAATAGGTTTATTGTTAAACATGAGATGCGCAGACTCGCCCTTGTAAAACTATCAGTAGCGTGTATCGATCCCTAGGGGCCGAATTTGGCACCTAGTTTAGTTCGCCCGGAATACGTTGCGATCAGCGAGCGCTTATACTTACACAATACCCAGAACTTCCTTTTGAGAAGATCTCGTTGTCAATGTTTTTGAGTTAAGAACTTTCAAGATGGTTATCTTTCTTAGTAACAGTTCACGAAATCTGGATGCCGAATGTTTGAACATTTACGTATCAGTGAGATATAAAATACAGTTGTGTTTGGTATTTTGTGAACTGAAAATGTAAAATTAGTTCCCTTATCATTCTTCTTTTCAATATAAATAATCGAGCACGCGAAGTTTATTTTTTTGTTTCAATGGGAGAGACGTTGGACCCGTAGGCTTTTAAACAAGCTGTTAATAGCGCAAGCAAATATGTTGGTAATAAGGCGATTCCTTAAACATAATAAATAATGTTTTTCATGATTAATCATGTTTTTCATGATTAAAACATAAAAAATTATGTCTTAAAAATCATGATATTTCCATAACTATTTTTATTCTTTTTTGAAAAATTAAAATATATTTTCTCAGTAATTGATGTTCTCGCGGCAACTTTTTTTGGAAAGCTTCGATCATAAATAACATGTTGGTTTTAAAATGAACCGACAAATTCAGAACATTAAAATGCAATGCGATGGGTCGCATGTTTATCTTTAAACTAAGATATGTGTTCTTGTTTTTCATTCATGAAGCTATTTCTTTTCGTATTTCGAAGAATCAAAATTTTACCTCTGCTTAACCAACGAACATCATTGTAAAGACTATACCATCACTCACTGTTGCTCATTAAGAAAAATGTTTTGACCCGTCGATGAGTGTATCCTTAGAACTAATAGTGTTATAACTTTAATAATTACATCCATTACTTTACAAAATTTAATACTTTTAGCACAAAGGTTTTTAAGATGTAAGATCCAATGAATAGGAATTACGTTGAGGTGCATATTCATGGATTTGACTCCAGCTTTCCCACATATATGCCGACATAACTGTAGCCCAAATAAATGCGTTTGTATTACCAATCATTGCCACTCCATCAATAGGTACTGATATATTTTACTCCAGGTTAAATGGACGTTTTCTCTGTCTATAACTTTTTACTACATAGATTACATCTAAAATTGTGGTCGTACCTTTCGTTGGAATCTGATCTAATCGTTCTTCCCGTATTTCAAGTTCATTGGATCATGATAAAAACTGCAAGCTGAGGTTATGAGCGTAATATCTGTGCTACCGTCTACCGCTAATAAACAACACATGAATCTTACTGCATCTGTTAACAATATCTGAATATCTTAAGGCATTTCCTGTATTCTTCGATTCACAGTGCGATTACAGAAACTGACGGATTCAAATTCTTTTTTCGGTTTTTAAGAGCTTGGCTACTCCACTGTAAGATTTGAAAATTCATTTGCAAAAGAGCCATCGTTGAATGGATGCCATTCCTGCAACATGCAGACAAATTTTATTGCTTAATCGATTAGCAGATTCATTGAATTATATTGTATTGTCTTTCAATTTATTTTACTGCACCTGTTTCGCTATTCTCCTTGATACTGATCACACTCGGTCGCGTAGCATTCGTAATATTTCTACAGATTGAAGTTTTTAACTTGTTGGAGATCTTTCGCACACACCAAACAAATTGTCATTGTTTGGTATGCACAACTAGTGCTATTACGTCACATACTTTTTCGCATTATATTTAACTTTTTAAAATTTCAAAAATGTAGAGTCCGCCGAATATGAGACTAGCACATTCTTTTACCGACCTTTAATAATACAAGGAGAAATTTTAAAGACAATTTTTTAGCCGTTTTTGAGAAAATAATTTTTTTTAAATTTTCCATATTTCACACATAAATAGGCCCATACTACGAATATTTTCGAAAATTTGTGCATGACCTTAGGTAAAGATCCGTCTTTGAACGACATATTTTATTTTTGAAAACACCATTTTCAATATTGCAGTTGTAGAAAGACATAAAAAAATGTTAACTTTTGCAATTCTCAAAAAATTGATGATTTCAAACAAAATGAAACCTAAGCTATTCGTGAACAAAGTTTAATAAAAAAACACGGAACAATTTTTAAGAAAATTTTTAAGATGTTGAGGCTTCACGTAAAGTACATTCCAAAATCAAAATATCAGTTTCAAACTCAGAGCAGAGCCTCAAGTTCATTCAAATTGATCGGGGAATATCCATGTTGGAAACATCGGTGGAGCGGTTTAGGCGTTAACGTTGGACACACGTACAAACAGAGCTCTACCGTCAATCAATTTTTCGGTATTAAGACCCCATAAAATATGGATTCAGACTACACGACGTGTTTGAGGGAATAATTTAATATAAAGGAACAAGATTTATTAACTTTTTTTATTACCAGGGCCCAGCAATAAGCAAGAGTTTTTCCAGGAAAAACACCGATTTTCGGCGCAAGAATACAGTACTTTCTCTAGTTAGGAAGTAACATGAGAGTGTAAAAATAAACATTTCTTCCCAAATGTATTGAAGCGGACGTAGACGCGTTTTCAACCGCTTCCTGAAACAATGGCAATGACTCATTTCCAAGGCATTCGTTACCTGCAAGCGCAGACATCCGACCCTCTTCCCTTTGTGCTGCTTTTCTGTACGCGTTTTCAACAATACCTACTACTACTCATTATAATACTTATACGTACTAATGCTATTACATCTATATGTATTAGTAGGTATTGGTTTTCAAGGGGGAGGAGGCAGTTCTGACGTCATTCCTCCTCCAATTGGTAAACAATCGCTTACGACACCAAGTAGGGATGGATTTGGAAAAGTGTCTCAAAATTCTTTCGTTATAACTGAATTTATCAGCCATGAGTCCGTAACAAAAGCAGTTAGTCACGGTGATTAGTGCGTCATCACGAAGATAACGAATTCTATAAACCGGGCTACCCAATTGTCTTTTTCTATAGCTGCTGAATTATCTGAAGATTTTGTATAACACTCTATTCTTCTCTAAAATATCAAAAATGCATATTTTTTATAATTTTGTTTTTCCATCACAGCGTTCACCGATGACCCGAAACCTCACCTCTGTGACATAAAATACTATAACATGTTCAAAATTTGGCATCGAGTCGCCAGTGTCTTTATTTCTGTCTTGGCTGGTCAGTATTATCCTTTACCTCCAAAGGCTTTCTATATAATCTGCAAAACAAAGAGGTGGTAAAGTAAGAACTCTTAGAGCGTTTACTACTGTGTCACGAGCAGGCATACCTTGTGAATAGTTCCGCGAATGCTCATCTCGTAGCTTCTTAACAAGGTTTTCAATAAGGTCGTACATCTTCTCATCTTTGCTGTCCAAAGTAATGCAAACTCACCTTTCTTCGTTTAAAACCTGCGAACGCCCTTTAAGATATGCAGAAAATGTACTGTGTAAAATGTAAAATTGTGTCTGCTGCGGAAATTTGAAAGACGATGATGGGCAAAACACTGCTCTTTGGCGTTTTTCATCCTCAATGCCAAGGTTTCATTACGGAAGCTAGCTGCTGGTCCTGGTGAAACATCCTATCTCACTCAATTTTTCTTTTTCGTAATGTAATACTAAAACTATGTGCCTGTGGCCATTCCAGCGGCCGCCACTCCTGGGTACACATTACAATTAACTTTTCAGGATACGGAGTTTTTTCTTCAGAAGGGGCTTTTGTATTGTCAGCACTAGGAACTCGTACTTTTTCTCGTCTCTTAGTATTCTAAGAGTAAATTTATTGATGTGTTTCGTCTAGCACTCCGATCAAAACTACTATTCTTAATTACGTGAACCAATTTCTACTAACAAAATTAAAATGTTTAATATTTTTTATAAATATATCTGAACAGTAAAAGTATTTGAACTAATATAATTATTTTATTGCATATTAATTAATTAGCATGTTATATAGTTTTTCTCCAGATCGGCCCTTCTGTCATTTGTCACAAATGCTAGATGGCCAGTCTAACTCTGAGTGAGAAGGGTTATTTTTTTTAAAATCATATTTATTTTTCATTCGGAAGTACATAGTTCAGTTTACATAACTATTTCATATGTATTGTATGACTATTCTTACTTCCTAATCTAAAAACTAACTCTAACTACAGGAAGAGGTAGGAAGCAACAATCTGCTCCTACTGTTCACAATTGTTGGAGAATATGTTTACGAAGGCGCTGAAAGGGTAACGGTTTTTTATTCGTGTTGGAGTGTTTGAGAAGGGTTATGACTACAGATTGGATTTCGATGCAAGTGCAAGTTTTGATGTAAGGTTATTACAGCACAGAACCTGTGAATTTGTGTTTCATGACAGACTCGCTTAAATAATTAATAATTTTCACTGTACATGTTTTCATGCTACGGCGACTTTTTTTGAGAAATTCTTGCGCAAAGTATGTATATACCTTCTTTGTATAAAACAGCATATTTACACTTTTATTGGCCATGTTCATCTTTTATTTTTTGCTTAAGTTGAATTGGAATAATTAATGCATATTATCCATAAATAGAAAATAGCTACGTATCAATGTCATTCTAAGTCTTTTTTGTTGTTTTGTATTTCTAAGTCGCATATTTTAAAATTCTCGAAAATTTGAAATAAAATCAACAAACGAACTCTTCATTGAAAAAAAGAAATACACATTTAAAATGCCTTACGTTGGTGGCGAGAGGGAACAGGAAACGATGTGGTCGCATTGCAGCAAGAAGTGAAAGGACAGAAGACTGCCGCTCGGCCAGAACCAGGTACATGGATTAAGCGAGCTCCCGCCAGAGCGTTTGCAATGTCGGGTCATAAGATCCATGGAATGCACTCGCCAAAACGACCGAAAATTCCCGTTACCCAAGTACAGAACACCTCACCCTTCTAGTAGAAGGCAAAGGAGTCTGCGGGTAAGACATCCCACGCTAGGTACCTATTCATGTTCTTCTGACTTGTGATGTCTGAGGTGGTAAATGACAAAAGTCACTCTTTCTCTCTCTCTCTCTCTCTCTCTCTCTCTCTCTCTCTCTCTCTCTCTCTCTCTCTCTCTCTCTCTCTGTATACTCATACTGTCGTGAATTAAAGGAAAGTAATTTACATAACAAGCCAAGTAAGTGGATGACTAATGCTTAAGTTCCTCCATGAGACCGAGAGGCCGACTCGAGGAATCTCGTGAAGTGAGGAACAATATTTTTTTTTTCTGGAGACCCTCAATTTTATGACTTTATCCGTGTGATATACAAATTCAATTAAACAAAACCACACTTTTTCCGTTCGGCTGTATGTACGTCTTTGTGTGTACGGTATGTACGGCTGTATGTACGTCGTTGTTGTGTAATTGTTGTACATTCAGAACTAGTACGGAAGGAACTTTCAGTAAGTTTCCAGGCTGTTGTCGAAAAAAGTTTAACTCTGTCCGAAAACTAAGTATGCGTCTCTTTCTGTAAGATCTCGAAGTTTTTTTTTTGTCATTTTCTCTATTCAAAAACTTTTTTTTCAGCCAAACACTTGAATCTTAAGGATTTTTTTTTTAAAAAACAAACACATTTTTCGTTACCACAAAAGTAAACGAATATTAGTTAAATTACATTTTTTTGACGCGCATTTCATTCGTTTTCATAGCGCATGTTGGCATGCCTGTTTTAGGCTTTTATAGTGCGTGAAAACCCTCTCTTTCGCAATGACCATTGAAATGTTTCAAAACTTTATAATGCGTTATGGTAATAAGACAGTGGCGGATTTTCAGAGGAGGAAAGGGAGGACAGGCTTCCTCACAAAATTGACTAACTCTAAAAGATACATTTAAAAAAATTAAATATTAGAATTAACTTCGTCTAAAATTACGTCCGGAGAGTTTACATTTAAAAGTGTTTTTTCGTGCTAAAACATAGCGTTACAATTCAAGACGCACCCAAACAGTTCAATGCGTTACACCAAGTAGCAACACCGCTACTTGAACCTGCAAGATACCGGCGGCCCAAGCTGACACGCGCCTTCCTGTTGCCATGTCGACGTCACTCAACCAATAAGAAAAGAGTAGTTTCGTTTTGTCCAATTTTGTAGTTGGTTTGACATAGAGGCACTCGCGCGTCTGGCTGCCTTCTGTGAAAGTTTGTTGCGGTCATAGACAGCGAGTGCTCTGAGGATGCGATGGGGTCCCTTGCGTGGCAGACCCAATATTTCAGAGGACACAAAAAATATCTGTATTGGAAGCGCTGTTTTCGAAAAAGTGATCCTAACAGAAAAATATTAATTTTTTTTGTTGAATGTCGCCAATATCAGTCTAGCTGTAAACCAAGGGCCATTGACTTTGAATTTCACATTATGATTCCCTGCCCAAATTTGTCTGGGCCTCCAAGTTTTGAACCCACCGTCCGCCGCTGTAATAAGAGGGAGTAGTAATGGAAAGAAGTTTTTGAGAGTGGTTAGGGGAGCAAGTATAAAAGCGACAAAGATTATTTTACCAATAAGCAGACATATTTATTCAATATCAATGTGATTGAATTATATACATTCTATTTACACTTCTCAGCCTGTTCCAGTGTAATTGTTGTATTTACAGTGTAAAAATGATTACCATTCATCTCACAAGTGTACTCTCTCCAATCTTACAATTAAAAACAAGTTTGCCAAATAAAATACTAGCCTTCGATGAATGCATTACAACTTAATGAAACTGACTAGTTTCACATTTCAAATGCTGCTAATAAAAAAAATTTGTACTTCTGAGTTTTTGAAACTTATTAAAATATTTTTAACTTATATTACACTGTAAAATTAGTATGCTGTGCTGCTAGTGGAGTTTTACAATAAAAAATATATACACTCTCATACAATTCATTGCCCATAAAATGTATCAAACTAAAAAATAAAGCAACAATAACTTCAGTCTTAGACAATCAGCCATTATGTACAAAGTGTAAAAGTGTGCAGCTTTTTAACACTACTTTATGGTGGCTGCGGTTTTATACAATAAACTTCCAACAAGCTTTCTCTACAGCATCACCCTAATTATTTGCATTTAAGCCGGGAGGAAAATTAATATATCATGAAGGCAAAAAGTAAAGTTGAATATCGGCGGGCTTAATTCGCTTTACGGGCATAAGAATGTTCGTTTCATTCCATATTTACAGGTGATGGACTTCCACAAATTATCTGGTTTTCTAGTTAATAGCATGCTTTATTTGCTAATCAGTCTATTAACCAGGGCACATTTTGAAAAAATGGGGCAAGTTTAAGATTAGGATGCATCATCAGGCATATGGGTTTATGTTTCAATATGAAAATATTCCCTCCATAAATCCCCTCCCACCACTCTCCCGATCATGAGTATTTTATCTTTCATAGAAAGATTTAATAACGTTAAAATGAGATAAGCATATCTTGCAAATCTCCATATGCAAACCCTTCACGTTTTATATAAAACATATTCTGATGGGCAAGGTTAATTCACTTTTGAAATTATTTACATAGAAAATTCATCTTCCCCCAATTTGCTACAAGAGCTGCCATTTGCATTATTTTGTTTCCTATCCCAAACTAAATATTTTCATTATTTTATAAGGTTAATGGATAGTAACAAAACAGACAATATTGCTAACCTCTGCAGACTGTCACCATTTAAGTTTTATCAGTATTCTTTCCAAGCAAGTGCATAAATGCAATTGTGCACTAATATCTGAATAGCGTAAGATGCAGTACCGCAGTAGTTATGTACACAATGCTCACCTTCACTTGTTCTATGATACATTTCTCCTCATGAGCAGATTTAACAATATACAACACTATTCAATCAGTCTTTCAGTTCTCAATTTGAATCATGTTTATTAATCTTCGTGGTTCAAAAGAAATTCATCATAGAACACAGCAGACAAAGTTTCTCAGATACCCATTAAATACCACTCACAGCTAGTTTGAATTGAAGTCTCAGTCAACATTCATTGTATCCATTTAATCACTCGTTGTCCATTGCACACCTTGAATACCTCTTATGATCAATCACACAAACAAATTTTAACATGGCACACATTTTATGAAATTAACCACAAAAACATTTCACTTGAAAAATTGACTCCACTTATTAATGTCTAATGACTTAGATAAATAGGATCTCTTCACTCAAATTACATTGCCGAGTATTAATGAGCGCGCAAACTTCAGTCATCAGGAGATCCTGCAATTACGGCACAACCATCACTTCGAATCTCGTACTCCTCCTGACTACTAATCTTGTTATCTTGGTTGGAGATGTTTCCCGACGTATCACATTACCGAATGAGCAATGCAGATTTCGCCAGCCTCAAGGCTCGAAGTAACTTTTGGATATCTGAAACAAAAGAAAAAATCGTAAGTAAAAGAAGGAACGGAATAAACTTTGTAGTTTCGGCATAAACAAAGAAAATAACGAGCAAGCTATATTGAAGCATAGGCACTATTGAGGTCGAGGGTTCAACCAGTTTTACTCGTGCATGTCAAATTTCTCCATGCAAACCACTACTTGGGAACGCTGAATGACACATCCCTACTGATGCCAATGTAAACAAATACCATTTGGATACATTAAAATAGCACTACGTTTTGTATGGACACCTGATCTCTTTACATTAATAGCCACCAAAGAACTCTTGAGGTTGATAAGGTCAGAATACGAGACTACGAAAAAAAAAAAAAAAAAAAAAACACACAACTGTCTCAATAAAAGTAGGTGTCAAGTTCTCAAACCAAAGTAAATTATGCAGCAAAGATACAGAGCTGAAGTATTCCCCTCACAATAAAATATTTAAAGCACAGTTTGACATTTTACTGACAATTCTCCAGTTACTGTCTGTACGATGTCCCCCCCCCCCCAACTTGCTTCGCCTGTCCGGTTCCGATTTTCTGTACGTGCGTGCGTCAAATTTTCGCGCCTGCCTATAGGGAGAGAAATGATGGTTGTTGCTACAGAGACCAAGGAGAGGGAAAAGGCCCGTTGTAAATAAATTTTCTTCACTTCAATAGAAATGTGTCCGATAATTGGAATTGTACCCCAGTAACATACTCAACATTCCTAAATACAAAGTTTAACCAGTGCTGCTATTAGTCGTGTATAATATTGGTCCGCATTTTCCCCCCTCCCCTCAGTATTTTTTCGATTTTTTTAAAATTTAAGGTCACATTCACTTCTAGGTCATTAGCGACCACTACTGTTCGTAACGGTACGGTAACTGAGGATGACACGATACGATGATAAGAGGGTGTAAGATGTATACGTAAGCTTCCGCGGCTCGAATCCATAAATTCTCGGCTATCCGGGAGACGCCGCGTCGTTGGCTGGGGTGCCGACGTTTCGCCTGACATATCGCAGGCTTCCTCAGGGCAGTGAGGAAGCCTGCGATATGTCAGGCGAAACGTCGGCACCCCAGCCAACGACGCGGCGTCTCCCGGATAGCCGAGAATTTAAGAGGGTGTAAGGACAATACAACCATGCCCGAGACGGGACTCGAACCCGCGATCCTTTGGTCCGAAATTGTTACTACAGCCTTAGCGATCTCAGTCACGGGATCGGCTTTTTCGATCTTGTTTTTGTTCTTCAGTATCTAACATTTGCGAATCGGCCGCCAATCGCTTCCTTCCACTGGCGGGAATTTTCGCCTCCGCGTGTCGTATTCATAGCCCTCCGCCTGCGCGTCAGCGACGGCCCAAGTCAGCGACCTCCGGCGGCGGGTTGCGCAACTGTTACCGAACGCTCGCCCTGTCCGTGCGTCCCGCGCCCCAGCACACCGGCTGCCCTCGGCCCGTATTCGCCTCGCGAGGTGCCTACCCGCCCTGCCCCCCACCCCCACCCCCGCCGCCGCCCCGCCGCTCGCGGGCGGGGCCTTGCCTACGGCGAAGTGGGGCGCGCGGACCTTCACGCGGTGAGGGGAGATGTCCGTGACAGCCGTGAATAGAACGTCGAGGGGGGGCGGAGGGGGGCAGGAGGGGGGATGTGCGAAAGCTTAGCCTCGCGCGGCGGGGTGCGTGGCAGGTGCCGAGTGCGAAATGAATGGGCGATGTGCCAGGTGCGCAGAATGCGCCTTGGGGTGTTGAATAGAAATGTGTTGATACGAGGAACAAACATACTCGTCGAGGGCAAATGCATCGAGCAATGGTATCTCATCAGCCCCTAAAATACAGCATGACGTCATCACAATTGTTAATTCAGAAAGTTTATTTGACTACAATCGTGGTACTATAAATTTCATATTTAGAGCACCATATGAGATTTTTTTAAAATGAAGAGTAATGAATCTTAAAGAAATCACTTTATTTGCCCAATATCATGAACAGTACTTCCAGTGTGAAGGAAGTTACGAGATGAAACTGTCAGTGTCGTTTCGATATATTTCGAAAGAGTAGAATTAAGTCCTCTTATCGGATTATCGACTTATCACTTCCATATCGAGTGCACTGCTTGGAGAGAAATGCAAGAGTAAAGGAAAGTTGCGAATGAAAAAAATATAATATAAGTTTTATTAATCGAGATTTCACAAGAAATACAGTTCACTTGCATTACGTGAACGTATGTATATAACATGAGATTTTGTGTACAATTTCGTAATTCACCGGAATACGGATGTTATCGGAGTAACTTCGATTTCAGAATTCTTTGCACGAACGGCTGGATGGAATTTTAATGGTGTTGTTTCGGTACCACAAGTGCGTTGACCGGCGAAGTTTTTCGAACAGGTGCCTGCCCGGCGAATGAACTGCGTGCCGTTGCGTGAGGAAATACGAGAAGCCTAATCCAGCGGTTTGCAAGCGTGATGACGCCGCTTTTCGGAAGTCGAGCCCTACCTGGTAATGCGTCTGGCTTCGGCCACGTACACTTCTTTTTCCGAACGTCACCCGTGTAGGTATTATTCACCACTAACCGTGTGTACAATGCAAGTCCATTAAAATGGCATCGTAAATTAATTAGTTAGTTCGCTCTTTCTACAGATACTGAACTCTTGTAACGACATTATTGAATTCTAAAGTGCGTGTAAGCTCATACTATCGTCATTTACAGAACAATTCACATAATATTATTTGCTATATCACTCTGGCTATTATTGAGAAGGGCACATCTGAATGTTTCCTGAACACACGTCCTCCTATATAAAACACTGAGTTCATGTCTCATTATCCATTCTTTCCTTCCATACTCATTTCGTTTGTCAATAGTCTCATAAACATATTAATAACTTCGACGCCTACCACAACTGTCTGCCTCAGAATTTTCGCACGAATGTCTCCCCACCCTCACCCCCTTCTACAGTTATGAGAGATTTCACTCCACAAATCTTGTCTCTTGGAATTCGTTCCATCTGCGCTCGCCCCAAATTTTCGCGTCCTGTGGCGATTCCTCTCCCGTAATAATTATTCGTCCTTGCGCGGGCCGGCGATATTGCAGAAACGGACCCACCAGTCGATCCGAGGTCAAATGCGTATTTCTGTGGCGAAAAAAATCGAATCTAAACCAAAACGCAAAACTCAGATCGGCACCCGCAAGTATTATTAACGATCACTCCAAACAACGCAAAACGAAACTTGTAACCGTGCAAGACAATATCCCTATACTGCATTAATGTGAGTAAAATGCAACTTCCCAATAAAGTTTCATTTCTTGAAGCGTTTCTTACATTGTGGTTGTTTTTTTTTTATTTTATTATTTTTTTTATTTTTTTACCATTTCTCCCCTTTTTTCCTTTTCTTTTTTCCTTTATTCCTTTGTATCGTAACGAGTGGCGTCCAGACAACCAGCGCAGTAAGCCAGTGCTCCGAACTCCGGCAAAAGAGGCGGATGCGAGGGGGGGGGGGGGGCGAGACTGGCGCCGGTCCAAGCGCGGGGCGCCAACGGGAGGTCGATAAAACGCGAGGCCCCATTTCTGAGCCCGCTGATCTCGCTTCTCTTACGATGCAATCTTGAGGAGTCTCAAAAGAATAGAGCGTTCAGTCAAAAAAAAATCGAGTATGCGATTGCGAAGAGATTCGTAGGGAGAAACAAGTTTCATTGTTTCATATCATCATTATCATCATTATATTATTAATATTGCTGCTGCTGTAATGATTGCTGTAAGCTGCGCCACCCGTCTATGAAGATTCAATAGTACATTTGTAATCGCCCGTAGGTAGAGATCAATAGCGTGTTATAGTAAGTTTTGATTTATCTGACAATCTGCGATAATTTTGTTAATTATAGTTTGTCCATTTTTAAAAAATTTAACTGACATGGAATTATAAAACGGTACATACAAGAAAAGGTATTTATGAAGCCCAGAAGATATTTGCCGATTCTTTCAATACTTTAAGATCGTACAGCATTGGAAGTCTTTATAAATTACAAAACAATTCCCCTTAAGAATATATAATACATTTTTGGGCATTCAAATAAATTTTAAGCATTCTGATATTTTTAACCACAAATGTTTGTACGTGATACATTATATCACATGACTACAAGACAGTTCAGTAAGCTTATAAATAAAGAAGTAATCAAGAATCTTCCTCGATACAGCCCATAACTGAAGGATTTTAAATATAAAAAAAATCAAAGCAGAAACTACAACTTATTTCTATTGATAGATGAAACGTGACCAGTCAGGCAGAACATGCACCAGGGGGAGCATCACGGACCTAAAGTCCCTTGGGAAGCTAAAAAGTCTCTCGGAACTTTGCGGTTGTTGGGTAGCGTGTGTATTTCAAATTAATAGTAAAAATTCCATTAATTATTACATACATAAACATTAGAGACTTAAAAAAAATACAATAGAAATAATACTCCTTTGTAAGTAATACGAATCTTCAAATCGATACGCGATAGTTTTAAATATTTTATTACAATTTACATATGGCATAACACGCACCCACTACCAACGCTTCGTCACTGAAAAGGTTTTTCACATTTTGTACAAAAATGTACCAACCAGGAATCGCAAATGTTACGTGAAATGTTCACTTCCCCCCCCCCCCCCCGAGTACACGTCTGGGTATAAAACTAGCAACCACGTCCTAGTCCATCTGCCAAAGGAATCCCCGTTATCTGGGAGTCGGAGCAGCGGAGCCCGCCACAGTTTTATTACCCCTCCCCCTCTCCTTCCCCCCCCTCGCCCGCGACGACAGATAGCGGCGTCGCGTCGGGTCCCGAAATCCCCCGCACGGCGCCTCTGGGCTGGGCGCCACGCGTCTCGCGTGAGAATTGAGGACACCTCCGCGGCCATGACGGCAGCGGCGGAAAAGTACCGGATGACTGGGTGAATTAAGAAGGGTAACGAACTGCCGATTAGCATCGTGTTTGATAGGACGTTAACGGCGCGAGATCCCGCTACAGTCCGGGGGAAGGAAGGAGGGGGGGGAGACGATGTATTTTTTAATAGGTTTGTTGTCTCTCGGGAGAGAGCGCGACCTTCGAAATGAATGGAAGTCGTGTTGCGCAAGGTATCCTTTCTGTGGGTTAGCCGATGAACATTAATCATTTGGAATTGGATCGATCGTTTATGTCATAGTTTGCCCGTTGGCGGTGAACCCGCTGCTTCCAAATATAATTGGGTGGGGGTGGGGGGTGGATAACATGCGTGTGTGGGACGCGAGGTTAAATTTAATTTAATTTAATAGAAGTTATCACCGAACACTATTTTGTTTTGAGTATATTATTACTGGAGTAACATACAAGGAAGTCACGCCCCAGACTAGTCTACTTTCGTTCGATCCCGTCAAAAATAGTCTTATTCCTCTCCGTTTTATCTTCAGACAAGATGACTGGCCACTGTTTTTGTTAGTTTTTTTAAAGTTTACTCTCCCATTGTCAGGCCTGCCGACTTTACACGATTATGTTTTCTTTCAACACTTCATCCTCGTATTTTAGATCTCCATAACTTAATCCTGTCATTACCTTAAGTTTTTGTTTCATGAATGAAATATTGAAATTAACTGTTGAAGAGGGCCATTCTCATTGCACAATGCAGAAATTAGTCAAAATATAATAATTAAGGAAGGACCTGATAGGACTGAAACTAACAGTATCAACGGTTTTAAGATGGCCTTCAACATCGTCACTAATGTAAGGACGTAAAGGATCACATCTGTTCTATTCGCAAGAGCACGCCACACTTCTTGCGCCCAGCTTCGCGAGGTAACGAACATTACAGGCGCTGTTCTTGCAGGCCCCATCAAGCAGGCGTCCTCGCTGCAACATTGGGGCGAGGACGGGGCAATGGCGGCGGATGGCGTGGGCGGCGAGACAATACGGCCACCAGGCGCGCTCACAACCAGTACCTCCTCCTCCTCCGCTTGCGACATGGGCGGGCCATCCAGAAAAGCCGCTTTCGGAGACACCTGCCGGGTGCACCTCGCCACCCTCCCGTCCGCCCACACAATGTTAAGCGCGGGCGAGTGGGTGGGGGGGACGAGGAATGCCACGGTTTCGAGAGCGGAGACCGAACTCTCGCCCACGGGTCGTGGGCGGGCGGGTGTAGCACGTGTGGAAGACACGAACGACCTCCAGCAGCGGTCACATTTGGGAACTGTTGCTCTTGCGTTGTGAAAGAAACTACACGTATTTTATGATATGATGTGTAAGGCGACCCACTGCTTTGGTCTTGTCATACAAAATTGTAATTTAATACTAGTCATTATCACCCTTCAGCAATTCCTAACTTTCGAAAATTGTCATCTTCTCGAATAAGGTGATAACCTCTCCCACTCCACTTCGTAGTTTCCGAAGAATGCACAGAATCAGTTTTTTATATCGTCATGATAAAGGAAAATGTCATCTAAAAAAACATTTTTGTGACAAGTTAAGAAATATTTCTAGAATATAATTTTTTAAATAGTAAAAGAAAAAAATCCGAGTTTACAAGGTTTGCCGTAATTAGAGAAACCCTCATTTGTCTGAAAATAAATGTCCTAATGAGGATAAAACTGTTCTGCAAAAAATATTTTTTTTTTTTAGACCTCTCACTTTTCTTTAACACCGATGATATTTGGTCTGAAACATCCCATTAGAAAAAAATGCTCCAGTTGACAAATTTGGTTTCCGTATTACTCCTACTCCTACGAAGTTCACTCGAACCAACTGATTGTACACTCGGTATGTTACCGCAGATGTACAATCGCATCGTATCGTATCGCAATCGCATCGTATACACATTCCGGTCTCCGTAACCACCACTGTTTAACCGAGATGCACTCCCGGGCGAGAACTGCAGGGCCGCGGAAGTGCAACGCGCTCGTTGTAATTCAGTGTAGCGGCGACGGCGGCGGCGGCTGCACGATTCGCCAACGAGATAGGCCGTGGGCGCGAGGCCGAGAGGTTGGCAGTCGCTGTAAGTGGCGACGGCGGCGGCGGTGGCCGGCCGCAAGGACAAGGCTCGGCCGCGGCCGCTGCGCTGTTCTTATGTCAGGAAACGTAACCTCTCCCCACGGCCAGCGCGGAAGTGGCCGGTTATGCAAAAAACCTCGCGTCTCGTTTCCTCGCGAGAGCGGCGCCGTTGCTGCACATTTGTCCGGTCAAGGACCCACTCCCGACTCAATTCACCACGCGCACATTGCGCAATTCGTCTGACGCGTACGTTAAATAATGGTGAAGGAGAAAGAAGAATGAAGTCTCTACCAACTACAGTTATGTGGAAAAGGATTAAAATACTGAAAGATTAAGACAAACGTTACCTAATGTAAACTAACTAATGTAAAGTTCTAAAAGAATGATAAAACGGCAATATACGTTAACATTCAAGTTAATAAAAAGCTTTACATTCATTAAAGCACTTCAGCAAGGGGAAAATAAAAGATTAACGACAGGTCAAAAGTCAAGATAATTCGAGTTCTTATTCAAGCAGAATAAATAGTTCCAGATTCAGCTCATATGAACTGTGACCAGATGGAAACTGGATTCTAATGTTTTATTGTAGAAAAATAAAAGGAAAACAGCTGAGGGAGACACAACCTTTGGTGCACATCTCACACGTGGTTCGTTTTGAACCTGTAAGTCTCAGGATAGAAGTTTTAGGTACTCTCAGATAGGGCTGTTACGAAAGTGCTCAAGCAGTCTCAACTGTTTAAATTTGGTGGAAGATAAGAAGGTTAAACAATGGCACTACGTAACGTTCGAAGTTATAATGGCAATCTTAGCGATAGCGGCGGTGTGAGGTGAAAGTCTCAGCCAATTACGGGGGCGGGGGGGGGGGGGGGGGCAGGAAAGCAGCCCAGCACCGGGAAGCCAAACCAACCAAAAAGAAGACCCCAAGGGATTGCACGGGCACCGCCGCTTACCTTATGAATGGCTGCAAGAGGCCCCGGCTGGCCGCCGAGGGGTCGGCCCATCGTGCGCGAGATGACGCCGGCGCCGCGACGCCGGAGCGCCGGGACGCCCAAAACCACCCGCGCCCGCCCGGGCCCTACCCCGCGGCGGGGGCGGCGACGGCGGAGAAGAAGACGACGACGACGGACGCGGTCGCGACCACACGGCCACCGCCCGCGGGTCACCAGTAGGGCGTGTCATTCACGAGGTGGTTCCAGCTGGCGAACTCCGACCACGAGTCCACTTTGGCGTACAGCGCGTCGTTGAACTTACCGGCCGTTTTCGCGTCGGGGCGGCCGACGCCCGCGGCGGCCGGCGTCGCCGCGCCTGCGTGCGCCGGCGCGTCCGCCAGCGTCTTCTTGACGAGCACGTAGTTCTTGCCGGCGTTGTTGTCCCAGAACTCGGCGCCGTCTTCGCAGCGGAAGCACACGCAAAACTCGATCCGCCGCGAGCGCGGCGGGAGGGTCAGCCGGAAGGAGAAGGTGTCGTAGATGGCGTAGCCCGCCGCCGCCGCCGTCACCGCCGCGCTGTTGTTGTTGTTGTTGTTATTGTTCACGTAGGTGCAGAAGGCGTCCTCCTGCGTGGCCCACCCGTCGGAGGAGGCGCGCACCAGCACCTCCTTTTGGAAGCACAGGTTGCGCACCTTCACCGTGCCCACCACGGCCTCCTCCGACTCGCGCACGATCACGTTCTCCAGGGAGACGTTGGCCGTGTCGAGGCGGTGCCGGAAGTCCAGGTAGTCGGACGCCGGCTGCGGGAACGTCACCTCCCACGGCTCGGGCGCCACCTCGGCCGACGCGCCCTTCGTCACCTGCGCCAGGAACTGCAGCGTCCACATGGGCGGCACGTTCGACGGCTCAGACATCACGCGCACCTGCCACACACAAACGCTCACGTTAATCGTCTCTCAACGTCGAATTGAATTGAATTTGCCTTATTTGACGTGGCGAGACTCGGGCTATCAGGCCCGCTCTTCCGTCTGACCACGCAAATTTCGCTACGCTCCTTTCACCAACTAGCAGAGGAAGGAGGTATTTCTTGGGCGAGAAACAGGCGGTTTGAATTTAGCTCAGAGGCGTCATTTAGGCTTGAGGATCTTTTACATGCAAGTAAATCTACTAACATGGGACAGCCGGCTTTACTTCCCCTCGTATGAAGGATTATGGCGTATGAAGGATTTTTTCGCCCTTAAAAATCCACGGCTTCGATCGGGTTTGAACCCGCGAACTTGGGTACAACAGTCGCTGCTGGGCAACGTTGGGCTGGTATTGGACCGAGACGGCAAATTGAGACACTATGCACGGAAACTGACGTTGCAGTCAGCCGATGTGGGTATTATTGCGTAATATTAGCACATTATTAAAACTTCTCCAATAGCGTCGCATGCCACGATAAATGCAGCTGCAATTCCTCCCTCAACTGGGATTAAAACGAATTCTGTGTAAAGTTAGTACACTGACTTACGGCGAGCTGATGATGGAAACCGTAAAGTGCTAGAAGGCACCCGTTTCAAGAAACCGTAAATTGTACAATTCCATGCAATTATTTTCGGAGATGTTTCTCTCAAAGGAATAAATACTAGTTTCACATGAGTGTAGGAGAGAGAAAAATAAGTTGGGAATATTATAGCTTTTCGTTTGCTCTACAGGGACGCTTCCAACACCAATACACAGAAAAAAAACTTCTGTTGAAACTTCTGAGCAGTCTATTTGGTCGACTTTCAACATCGAATAACATGTGATCGATTTCGCACGAAAGGAAAAAAAAATGTGAGTGGAGAGTGTTACGCACCTGCGTGAGCGCGAGCCCCTTGTCGTCGGCGAAGACGACCTTCTTCTTGAGGCGCGTGGGACTGGGCAGGTCGCCGTTGGCGGCGTGGAAGTCGTCGCCGGAGCCGTTCTGGGCGGCGGCCGCCGCCGCCTCTTCGGGGCGCACCACGAGGCACGGGCGGCGGGGCGCGGCGACGGGCATGGCGGGGGCGGGGGCGGCGGCGAGGCGGGCGGCGGGCGCGGGCGGGGGCGGGGCGCGCGGGCGGGGCGGCAGCGAGAGGCGATGTGGCTGCTGTTGCTGGGAGGGCAGGCGATGGAAGCCGCAGCCGGACGGGACGGCGGCGGCGGGCGAGTAGTCGGCGAGAAAACCGGCGCTGAGCGGGGGGCTGTGGCTGAAGGCGGGCGGGCTGTGCGAGACTAGCATCTCATAGTCCGCGGGCATAGCCGCCAGGGAGCACATTGACGACCTGCAACACGACAAGCCCAACACACGCGGTTTAACAAATCTCTTTTCACAAGTCAGCTCCTTCCATTAAGACACAGCACACTGACACATGTACACTTTCACTTCATTTGATTTCTCAAAGTCCACGAAACAGTTCTAAAGAGAAATGAAAAAAATTCGTAGCACGAAGTAATATTGCTGCAATATTTAAAAACTACTTTAAGACTTCATAAAATAAGAATCTGGTATATTTAGTCTCATACTGCTGAAAGGTTTAATTGGGAACTTATATTTTGTTTCCAACATCTCCACCAAAAACGCAAGTGTCACAAATGTTTAAAGTATTATTCGATGTTTCAGAATTCGTCGCCGTTTAGAGAGAATCGCTACGTAATGTAAGGCGTTGTAATTTTTTATTACTTAGTTTACCTTCTTTAAGAACGCGATGGTAGATGCAGAAGCAATTGGAATAGTTTATTATCAGCGTACTTCCCTCTCTACGTTGCTTCTTTTTCAGCCATGTAGCTTAACATACGGCACTACTCTTTTTCAAAACATCGTCAAGCACATAACTTAAGACCCACTATTTATCAGGTATCAAACGCCTAACGGGTAGAGTGATATCAGAATGTCTGCTGTGCTTATCCCATGGAGTTCTCCGACCGCTTTTATCTGCCAGCGCGAAGCGTCACCCTTCAACGCGATAAACCGCCTGACGCAGCGATTCCACGGCAGCTCCTGGGACGCACCTTCGCCATGTCTGCTTCGCCGCAGAGGCCTTGGCGAAAGAGTGAGCAATAGCGTTGCGACCCGTCGCTGATATACCAGCGAAGCGGCTGTGACGGCGCCGGCGGGAGTTTAATCAGACCGAATGTAGGGGACAAGTCGTTTCTGCGATAACCTCCGACACGAGGGCCTAGCTTAACGGCAACGGGAGCATTGCCCATGTCTCGTCGGCGATAACGGGTCGACGAATCGAGATTTACGAGCGCGCTTTGGCGCCGTTCTGGGAGAAGCGAAGTTTGGAAATGGGATGAGTGTCCCTCGAACGCAGGGAATTAACTCAAGGGCGGATTTATTGGGAGTGTCTCGAGAAACATCTGTTTTCGAATGCCTCGTTTATATAATTCTGCCTTATACTATAAAAAAAAGTCCCCGTTTTTTGCTTTTAGTTACGAAATGGTTTGTAGTCCTCTTTTGTTGATCAAACATTACGAATAACGACCTTTACGAATATTATTAGACAAGTATTACTTTGCGTTACGAAAGAATTATTTCCCTCATTTATGCTGTAAGGGGTCGTCGTAGGGATGAAGCCATGCGCCAATATTTTTATTTTGTTTCGTTCATGGACTCTGCGCTGATAATCCGTCATTTATGTCACGTTGAAGTATTGAGGGCAGTTCCACACAAATACAACTCCTACATGAATGAACACACCAGAGTGATGTTTGAAAGCCCCAGCTGCGCTAGTCCCAAAACGCGTCTAGATCCACAAGGATTGCGCAAGGATCTGTGTCGGAGGGAAGTCGCGCCATCGACCCAGCGGAGGAGGAGTTGGCAGCGGCAACATCGCCTCGGGCGGCTGCTGCTGCTACAATCTGAGCCGCAGACCTCGCTTTATATTTCATCTCCAGCATTGGGGTTAATTGAAGCTCGTTATATCGGCTGTTCCGTCGAAGTCGTCGTGTCGTTCGCCCGGCATAATGACACCACTGGACCGTTTCTGCAGGGGGGGGGTGTAGTTTTGAATTCAAATTAGGCAGCTCCTCGTACGATAAGAGTTCAGGACGCCAGCACGAAACATCGCGTTTGAGAGGAGAACCACTTAACAGAAATTCGGAGGAATGTTTCGCTTTCATGTCCGATTCCCGTAAAAGACTCCTTTTCCAAGAAACGACATTTTTTAAAACTTATTTCACTTCCACTTACTAATTTTGTTATCTTGAAGATTTGTATTTGGATCTTAGATTTACGGATTGTTAAAGATGTAACTCCTGTGGCAACAAATGATCTGATTTTGTGGAATGTTTGTGGAGTGTTTGTCTACACATGTCTTGGACGTTTATTTACAATACTGAATCCCGGCTACATCTCAGTTGTATTTATGAAACTCCGAAAATGTATGTAATATCAAACACGATTACGGAGTTTTCAACTGTAACGTAAGCTCAGAATTTCAAGCAAATTAGCTCAAACGCAGGTTTATTCAAGATCCTATTATTAGTAACTTTACGCATCTTCGTTGGCAAAACCATTGTCTATCATTTTGAGAATGTCACACACACAATTCTCCACAAAATGTAGAACACTATTTTAAGCACTTACATTTTTATTATTCTTATTTTATTTTTAAGTTATTTTTTATCGACATTGTAATTATAATTTTTTATTCGTTTTTTATTACATATTTAATTATTCGATGTTTTATTTTTATTGTATTTTTACATTTATTTTTTAATTTACATTTTTTATTATTTTGTATTATTATTTTTTATATATTATTTATGTTTGTAAACGGTGATAAATGCCCCCTGCTAGGAAGTCTGATGGTCGCGCCAAGCCCCACCCTGTTTTCGTGAATAGGCCGGTCTTGGCGCTGGCGACGGCTCCGCCGCCGCCGCAATGCAACGCCCTCGCGGCAGTCGCTGCGCCGTTGGACCGCGTTCAGAGCGGCCACTTAATTTAGTCAGCTGTTGGCGGGGGCGGTGGCAGACGCGACGCTGCGCTCTGCGATCATGGCCGCCGCCAACCGCCGCGCCAACCCGGCGGCGGGTTGCGACACGCGAAATGCCTCGCGCGCCGAAAATGCGGGTGGCGTTGAGAGGTGCGATTTGTCAATCGCGAAATACGAAATGAATTTACGTCGAAGTGAGGTTTCGAAGTTAAGAATGCTCTCGTGGCTCAGAGGCGGCGTCGCTTGCCTTTCACCACAGGTTCCGGGTTCGATTCCCGTAGAACCTCGTGTGAAATTTGTTACGAGAAAAAGAGTTTGCGTGTTGAGAGTTTGCGTACGGGTAAAGTTTACGGCGCTTCACAGGGGCTAGTCCAACCCCTGCGAAGAGCCCTAAATCTCACCCCCTATCCTTATTCCTTCCCAATTCCGGCCAATGGATAGATGAAGCAGGGTAAGTGCGAGACGCGAGAGCGAAGACTATACCTATCGGCGATTTCTTGACTGCGTCTGACGTCACTTCACAACCCAGCGGCTAGAAAAAAAAACTTAGCTCAGCTATGCCTCGTGGGGAATGCGCCATAGAAATGGTGCCGAAAGCATAGTGCATCTCAATTAAATTGAGGAAATTATGATTCACTAAATTTATCCGCTTACTTCATATTTTGCAGTTTGAAAACTACAAAAATTTCCCATAAAATTCGTGAATTTAACATTGTCCCACCGAATGATTTTACTTACAACTGGGGGAGAAGAAAATTTAGATAAGCGCACACCCTCCCATTTTGAACCGGGAACATAATTCCGTAAGTCGCCTTGTTTCTCTTCTTCGAAAAAAATGTTTCTCGCACCTGTTGCATGCGCTTATGATAATTTTGAATGGTTTACTTTTCAAACTACACCCACTTCAGATGGTTTTACCTTTCACTTCACTAACTTCTTTACTCCCAGTGAAGATTTTTCTGGCATACAGATGTCTTTCAACGTCTGAGGACTTTTTGAGACTCCTGGGTGATTTAATTAATGAGAAGTCACTAGCGATAATGACGACATGAATTATGGTCGAATGAGAGGCAGGGGAGGCGGGAGTGTCCCGAAAAAGCTCTGCCGAGATCTCTCTTTATCCGCCACAATCCCATATTAAACGGCATTGAATCCGGCAAACAACGGTGTCAGAAGACATGTCCGCTAGCCATTTCGGCACGAGCACTCCCGACAAGAATAGGAGAAGCGGCCCCTCAAGTGATCTGGGCGTGAGCGTAGCCAGAGGTTCCGGAGCATTCACCCTCGCCGGCGCGGCGACCGGGCCTATTCAGAGCGGGCGCCTGGGAATTTATCGCGGCCGGACGATCGCCCATCCGCCCCTCACATCGCTTCCCTTCTCTACTGCGGCGGCAGCGGCATCGAGCCAAGGTGCCCCGCACCGGCCACCATCCGCAGCGCTACGACGCTATCTTTACGAGCCGACGTTTATACAGCGGCACATCGCGGCGCGGTCATTCGTTCCCAAGGAGGAGTTGGGAGCCGAACGGCGGAGGCGCGAGAGAATACGTCGGCTTTACGGGAGTCAACATCCGCGAAACTCTCAGTTATTAGATGAACGACAGCCGGGAGAAATCTTTCGTTAAGGTGCGATAGAGATTCCAGACTTTTTTTTCTTCCTTCCGTGCCGCAGTGCGTGAGAGACGTGTATTTCCTCTACCCGGCAGCGACGACGTGAAATATAGATTTTATATCATTAGAAAAGATCGTTTCCACCAAGCAATAATTTATAACCTCCATTTCGTTAAAGAAATACATTACAACGCGGAAGATTCTTTATAGCCGACGCACGGGAAATCTCACGGAAACTTCCGCAGATTTACGATTCTCCACTAGCAGATCTCGTATAAGCCTGTATGATCATTGTCTCGGAATAATCACCTATTCAGCTGTTAATATAACTGAAACCTCGATATCCCGATTCCCAAGCAGCAAAACAAAATAAGAAACGCTTGATTTGTTGAGAAACTAATTATTATGTATGATTTAAAAAAATGAAAAAAAAAAAAATAATAAAACTACATATTGGTGATCGAGTTATCAAAGGTCTACAATGCATTAATGATATTTTTATGATGAAGAAAAATAAGCTGTCAGTGCGTGGTATTCCCCGCACACATACACAACGAATCTACAATAACAACCACCCTCTACATCATGGAATCTTTGGCGAGTGTAATCTTTGTAGGCGTCTGGGCGACGACCGCCTCTTTGTCGTCAGCGGCTCTTCCCGTTCGGTCCGACCGAAACCGCATCGGAGCGCAGAGCAGCTATCGGCTGCCCCCTATCAGCGCCGCACACGCGCGGAATCTAATTGGCGAGACACAGCTTCGCGATCCAGTTGGGCCATCGCCGCCGGCGACATACTGTCCGGCCGCGCGGCGAGGAGGCGCGGGTGGGGTTGTGAGGAGGCGGCGGCGGCTGAACGGGTGGAGAGGAGATGGGCGGGGAGGTGAGGAGGTGGGGGCGGGTGGGAGCGATAGGGGTGGTGAGGAGGCTGGGTTCGGAGGGGTGGTGAGGAGGCGGGGTTCGGAGGGGCGGGGCGGTGTCAGCGGTGACAAGGCGGAAGCGGGGCGGTGAGGAAGCAGCTCTGAGGAGGCGGGGGGCGGTGAGGAGGCGGGGTTGGGAGGGAGTGGTGAGGAGGCGGAGAGGGGCGGGACGATGTCAGCAGCGGGGGAGTGAGGAGGCGGGAGGCGGGGAGTGAGGAGGCGGGAGGCGGGGAGTGAGGAGGCGGGAGGCGGGGAGTGAGGAGGCGGGAGGCGGGGAGTGAGGAGGCGGGAGGCGGGGAGTGAGGAGGGAGTAGTGAGGAGGTGGAGAGGGGCGGGGCGGTGTCGGTGGTGATAAGGCGGAGGCGGGGCGGTGAGGAGGCGGGGGGCGGTGATGAAGCAGCTGTGAGGAGGTGGGAGCGAGAAGGTGAGGTCCGACAGAGTGATGAGGCGGGGACGGGGGCGGTGAGGAGGTGGTGGTGGAGGTGGTGGTGGGGGCGGGGCGGCGAGGAGGCGGGGATGGAGGCAGGGAAGGCACGCGGGTGGGGGCGTGGCTGTAGCGGGGAGTTGGTAACGGAACAGTGACAGAAGTGGGGGGGGGCGGCGGGTGCTGGGGCAGGTCACCACTGATAAGTCCCCCTCCCCTCCCACTCGCGCGCCCATGCGGCTCGACGCCAGCGTCTGCTGCGGGCGCCCCCGCACGAAGCGAAGCGTTTTGCGTTATCGCGGTTGCATACTGCATACCGCGCGATCCCATGGGCAGATTATCGGAGGCGCCTTGTTAGCGGCTTCCCTCGCCGCGCACGTGCTGACGATGTCACGTGACCTAAAGGCTTCTGTAAAGGAGACCAACCTTTGATCTACGTCGAGATCTCACTTGTTAACCAATGATTGTTGACTCAACACCTTCCGCTTCATTTAATCAAATATGATATCGTATAAACTTTTAGTAATGTTATCGGATTTTTTCCAGCGATGTCCTGCAAGCATGTTTTGTCGTTACGCTGTCGAAAATTATGTAATGTCGCTGTCCATTTGATTTACATTTAATTCATTGTATTTATGGATGGTTTTTTTGCAGGCGTTTTGAATGTATTATATACACTTTTCGTGAAATTTGGATACCAGGCACAATTTACATACGGATATAATTTACACTCTCAAAAATTGGGAGATGGAATGAAGTTTTTCTTCGGAGACTTATCCCATTATGTGCACCCCCAAACAATTTTTTTTCAGTCAAATATAGTTGGCCGTCAGTCACTTCATGTCTGCACTTCTCACGATGGAGTAATAACATTTTTGCAAAAGTTGTGTAGATGAATGCGTTCACTAACCGGTGCTAACGTCTTAAGTGAATATTTTCCATTGTCAGCAGTAAAGACTACCACGGATCGTTTTAAAACAAGTCGTTAAGCGATTGTTAACCTTTCTTCCAGAGCGATTTCATAAAAAAAGAAATTACACGGGTGATTGCGGGAAGAAGCACGGCCTGCCGAGTTACATCCCCATCATTTTACGTCCCACTGTTATTGTTGAGCAACGGCACTAACTGCGCCTCCTTCGCAAAGAGGTGACGTGCAGTGAACCGACAATTTACTACTCCCTTGAATTACGACCGTAAGGATAAGATAGCGAGCACCCTGCGTGCTGCTTCACAGGTCGCACCTGCCTTCAGAGGCTTTGATTGCGTTCTCCTTTACGCAATGAGGAAACGCGTTGCAGCCGCTATCGCGTCTTTCAGTTCTGTACGCGTTCGCGGAAGCAAAAATGTTCGCGAGTTTTAGGAGTTTTAACGTTCGTGAGTTTACTTATGCTCTGGAGACAAGACACTAATTGTTTTTACCCGTCCAGGCAAATACGAGCTCCTGCGGTTACAACTTGGGAAGTAGAAATATCAAGAAAAAAAAAACCTGCCAGATCCCGTTTTTATACAGAAGCACAACTTGCGAAACCTTGTTCCGGAAACTGTTCTCTTCCAGGCAAGAAGAGATGCCCCTTCCCACCGATAAATACGCTCCCTTGTCCGACAACGGATGTCCGCGGAGGGGGAGCAACTAACAGACTGTCGCCTAGCCAAGAACACGACCGGTAATCCTGGACGGGTAAACTGATGTCTAATAGCGATAGGGCTTCAAGTAAACACGAGACACGCCAGCACGGACGGATAAAATCCTCCCGTATCCCTAGCATGTACGGGCTCCTTCATGCAATCAGGAAGCGTTTCGCCGATGTTATCGCGTCCTTCGGTCGCCGTTCAGGCAAGCAGCGACGTTTGTAGATCTTATTCACAGAGTTCGCTGCTTAAGAGTAGCTTGCACATGCAGTTTGCGGAATGATACTGCCATGGTAAACAAAACCTTGTGCAGTATGTTTACTAACACAGTGTACAAACACTCACGTTCGCGATGGCACAATTCAAGAGGATTTCGTGCAAGAGCGTTCGTTGTACGTATGCTGACTTGGTATAAATCTATTTCATGCTGTATTCAAAAAGACATTCGGTGTCTGCACACAACGCATTTTAAGGGCTTCGCGTATGCTAGAATCCGAGTGGGAAGGTATATTTTCGTAATGAAACGACGTACTCTACGAAAAATCATTAACGAACTCAGGTGTACGAGAACAAATTTACTACTTCACAATTCCGTTTACGATTCCTAGCAAATTATCGTCCATACTGAAATACGACCAGTTAATTTCTCACATTGGAACGCCGAGAAAAAACACGAGAGAAAAATCCGAAAGCCCCAACTTTTCCTCGAACGGCTTCACATCCTACCCATCCCTAAGCGGAAACGCCACACACGAAAATTTCCCCCCAAAACTGACCATTGACCCACTACATACCACACACCGACATTATAAATTTCCGTATTTGCATATGAAGGCCGCGCTGGCGCCTGCTAATCACAGGTGGTCGTTGCCGAAAGCCGCGTTGTCTCTCCGCTTTCTTCCGCAGAGGGAGAGTGGGGGGGAGGGGGGGGCGAGGCGAGAGAAAGAGGTATTTCGGGCGTCGGCTTCGGACCCGGCCCACACTCGTGGCGCCCACTCGTCATAACACGCGCTCCCCTGAGCCACCTTTCGAAAGCCATGGGGATTATGGCAGGGGTTCCCAAACCCAGGGACTAAAGGCATTTCTCAGCTGGCCGCTTGAATATACACCCAATGGTATGACTTTTTTGAAGACAGAATGTCATTTAATTTTTATGCTTATCATTCAATCTGGTATGAAGATGTATGTTTGAAGCTTCCCTTTGATATGAAGACTGAGAAAGTAAGATTAAACGGTAAAAGAGACAAATTCGGAAAGCTGTAAACTTTCTAGAGTCTGATAAATGCATAAAATGTGAAGGCATTACTAGCAGATTTAACAACAAAAATATTCGAAATAAATAATGTGAGAGCCAGAAAATGATATCTTAACTCCGGTTTCTTCTCATTGTATGTCTTTTTCGTCGACGTCTGGCGTTTTGGACAAACTGCAGCATCACGTCTTGGCTTGGTTTGACAGGCGAAACGTCGGCCTCTCAGCCAAGATGTCATGAACTCCAGTCGCGGAAGCCTATGTGTACACTTTGTTACAGTAAACTAACAATAAGAGTTCTAGTAGCGTACTAACATTTAGTTTTCCGTACCTAGCTAAGGATAATGTCACAAAAATCTGCCTACATCTGACTAGAAAAGCGATCCAATCCTTCACACGGATCACATGTCTTAATTTTTTGGAACATAACATTTAAAAATTAGAAGTACCTCTTAAAATACGAGTAACATACCGATTTTATTTAAACACTTCTAATCTTAAATCTTTCCCGAAAAAAAAAAAAAAATCTTAACACTTTCATCGAGTTTCATTTGAGTCCGCTATTTTCTTACTTTCATCCCATCAATTTTTTTGCCTCTTTCGAGATTTTTTTCCGGCGTCGGCATGCCACAGACTGGGGACCCCTGTTCTACCGCCACCGTCGCCACCGCGCGAGCCGAGGAACCGGTTCCAGCTAAGTATAGCCTCGCAGCCTCTGGACCGTGGGCGGGCGGGCGGGCGCTACCGCCCCCGTCGCCCTCTCCCCGCCCAGACGCCCACAGCCCACACGTCCACAGCGCCCATCCGCCCACCGGCTCAATCATTCATACGCCCTGCTCTTCTTCCGGGCGGTTTATGACTGGACGTAAGCCATTCTCGTTGCCTCCAAGTTCCCTTCTGAAAGGGATTTAAAAATACACTTAATAGCCCGCCAGCGAGGTAATATTCAAGGTCTGACAGGTGTACAGGTTAAGTTTGTTTTTTTTAACTGGAATACATGATCAGCTGTTCGTTGATGGAATTTTCCGTAGTGAAAATAAATTCCTTCGTACCAGATTTAATTTAAATACATTGAAAGAAAATCATTTTTGACATTTTTCTGGCTCAGTTTTAGAATTGGTTTCCTTCGCAAAAAGGTGAACGACATCGTTAATCTTTGGAAGCTGATCGAATTTTCCCCTACCATCTATGAAACACCTTTTAGGTTAGTGGGAATCCTATTAGATGGCTTCACTAATCCGATGGGTTACTGTAAAAGGACAAAGTGACCGTTATTCCACAGTATTCAAGCTCCACTTTTAGACTTGCAGAGAAACCTGTTGTGTGGAACGGTATCGGCTCGTGAAGGTGAATTAGAAAAAGGACAGATCTCCTACTTTGGAAAGCCATTATCTCCGTCAGCTAGCATTTTATATACCTACGCACCAAAGAGCCTTCAAATTATTCCACTAAGGGAGGCAGCTCACAAAGCGAGATTGATCTCAAATTAAACGACGAATGTAAGCTATCATTCCCGAGTAGTTTTAGTAGCTATATTTGTTGGAATTTCGATTCCACGTTCAATTTATCTTGGCAGCGTATCATGTAAATGGTTTTTTTTTCTGGGAATTCGTTTAAAATCTACTCTAGTTAGAAAGTTTGGAGTGTGAATGACCGGGAGGATATGAGAAGGGGTCACAAACGGCCACTAAAATGAGAATTTGAGACTTTTTAAGCACAATTTAAGATATTCTTAGATCTTCTTTTTGTGGCGTCTGTTCCATTTTCCTTGACTGTGACAACACAATCCGTAAAGTCACTAAGTGTTCCTTCTTACACTAACTCACTACATTATACTCGAGATGACTCAAAATATTGAAACATTCAGCGGACAGATTATCAAAAAATATAACAGGTAAAATCTAATATTCGCTACTTCTTGTGGAAGCCACAGATTACCCGAATAAAAGCTAGACAAATCTTTAAATAGAGTATTCAGTCCAGCCAATGTAAGTATTTTTATATGAAAGCTGCCGAACATGAATTGTGAAGCCCTCAGACTACTTATATGAAAGCTGGAGAAATCTTTAAATTGAGTCATCCACTCGTATGATGTGCAGGAGCAGGGATAGTAGTGTAACGTTTGGTACAGATTTTTTTAATCCCCGAGTCTACACAGAGAGGTGGCTGACATTTTTATGTGTCGATGATATTTTCTTTTTTACTTCTTGAGCATTTGTACTGGACTTTTGAACCCATTATTAGATAAACTACAAACGCCTGATTACTGCCGATGAAAGTTCCATCCTCATTTCCGATCGCGTCACAACTTCCCTACCAGCGAAATCCTGTATTTCTTACTCCCGTTTTCTCCACCGCAATCCCGTATACGAATGCGTCACACGCCCAACTTGAGCTGACCGCGGGCAGTTTTGGCCGCGTCGCAGTCAGCCAGCGCATCTAAGGGCCCCTTCTCACGGCGCGGACGCGGCGCGCCACGCAGCAGCGGGGCGCGTAGCAGAGCATTGGTTTGAATGGAGGCCTTCCCACGTGCAGCGGGTGGCGGCTGCTGAGGCAGCCGACGCCGAACTCCAGCCACCAGAAGCGGACGAGGGGCCACGCGCCACCGCTAGCAGAACACAGCTTTAAATGGGAGCGTTCCCACTGCGCCGCGGCCGCAGCGTTCTACCTGCTCCGGTCCCTTTGTTCGTCGTCGCCGGAGGGTCGGCGAAACCTACCCCTCCAGACCCCACCCCCTTCCACGGCGGGCGGCGGAGAGGCCGTGGCTCCGGCGGTGGCTGCGTCGGAAGGGCTCTGCTCCTTGAAAGAAGCCGCGGCGGCCGCGCCGTGGGAAGCGGCCCTAAGACCTGCCCCCCCCCCCGTCCATCCGGGAAGTGGATGCAGGGCGAGCACTCGTTATGGAGGCGGCGGCGGCGGCGGCGGCGGCTGCCAGGGCACTCAGCCGGGGCGTGGGCGGAGTGCGCCCTATTCTGAGCGATCTGGCCCTCTCTCCACGGGGCTCTATTTCAGGAGCGAGATTTCGACGCCCGCGCACAGCCTGAGGCACGAGGAAAATTTCAAGAGGCAAGAAACTTCAGTGCTCGAATCCACTAACACACTGCTATTTTCAGAGTAGCATTTTTTTATGACAATTGCACATGTTATTGGAGACGAATTATCGAATTATTACGATATATTTAACGAGACATCTAGATACTAATTAATTTAATATCTTAAGTACTTTTCGACAGCGTGGCAACTATTCTAGAATATTGATGTGATTTTGAACTCTAATGATGATAGCTTTGTGATAGAAAAGAACATGCGATATTAAATTAGTTGATACCAACACAACAGTAATGTCTCATTAAGTTGAGAACACATTAACAGATACCGTTAATAAAGTGTACAGCCTTGGCACTGAATTTAACGAGTATGAGTACGAAAATACAGACTTACCTGAAGGTAATTGCGAAATTACGTTATAGAAAAAGAATTTACCTTCCACAACTCTTAATATAGATCGAGATTGGTGAAGGGCAACTTTGCCATGATGGGGTAACTTTGCTTCTCCCAAATTTCAAATCAAAATTACACGTATTTATATTGCAAATATTTTAAAATCTTTTATAAGTTATGGATTCGTTAAACATTAAAATTTTTAAGTCGGTAAGGGGTCATATATAATTCAAAATCTACCATTAATTACGAAGTCTTGTTTAACTGAATTCAATATTTCCTTTTTTTTTCTCTTCATTTTCATTAAATATGCTCAACAGCTTGGCGTAACAGGGTCGTCGGGTCACTGGATCGCTTCCGGAGAGGCAGATTACGTACTGGGGAGAGAGGGCGAGCGTACGCAGCCTGCGCCACGCGTGCGTCATAACACGCGTGGGCAGGGATGCGTGTGTGCAAGATGATACACCCACGGACGACATCGTCCGAGCTGCAGGAGTGGCGAGTCCCGGAACTATTGAATCATTAAGACGCAGGTGGAATGCAACGGAAACTAGAGCATAATTGATTAGCAGGAATATTCCCGTAAATCTTTTCTTGGAGTAACCATTACGCCAAGAAGTTCAAATCTGATGTAATTCGTTAGTAGGAAGAGAATACGATAGGAGATTATCCCACACCTGCGTCTATAGTTCAAAGGAAGGGACTTATAAATTCCGCTTAATGTGTAATTCTTTCTGAGTAGCACGACGTTGAACAGAATAGAATGGCAGACATTTCCTAAAATAGTTTGAAGGCACGATATATTTTTTATATAAAATGTCGAAACCTGTTTTTTCGTAATCTTGCGCAAATCCGCTTTACATTTTGTTTTCATGATTAAAGAGTACAGTCTCCGGAATTTTGCCACCCAAAGCGAGGTTTATGATGGCAAAGCCAGCTTTCTAAATAAATCTACTAAGTCGACGGAGATGTCTTTCATCATTTCATCACAAAATTAAAGCTTCGACCGCACGTTCACTTCATTTGGAGTCCAACTAGCGAAACCGAAACTACAGATCGAAGTGAATGCACCGGCGGCAATTGTGTAACGGTTAGAGTATCGGAATGTTGTACCCAAGTTGGCGGGTTCAAACCCGATCGAAGCCGTGGCTGTCACATGATAGTAGATTTACTTGTATGTACTAGCTACAATTCAAATCGCCTCTTTAGTCGCCCAAGAAATACCTTCTTTCCTTGCTTGTTGCTGAAAAGGAGCGTAGCGAAATTTGCTTGGTCAGACGGAAGAGCGGTCCTGATGGCCCGAGTCTCGCCACGTAAAATAAGGCATCAATTCAATTCACTTTCCGTGAGCCAGTCGCGGGCAGTTTGCGTCAGCCGCGAAGCTCAGCTAAAATTCAAGTCGCCTGTTTCGTGGCCCGAGAAATACCTTCTTTCTCCGCTTGTTGCTGAAAAGGAGCGTAGTGAAATTTCCGCGGTCAGACAGAAGTGGACCCGAGTCCCGCCACGTAAAATAAGGCATCAATTCAATTCAATTCGATTCGATTCGATTCAATTCACCTTCCGTGCGCCGGCGGCGGCCAGTTTCCGTCAGACGAAGCTTAGCTAAAATTCAAATCGCCTGTTTCGTCGCCCAAGAAATTCCTGCGTTCTCCGCTAGAGACTGAAAGGAGCGTAGCGAAAATTGCGTGGTCAGACGGAAGAGCGGGCCTGATGGATCAATTCAATTCAATTCACCTTCCGTGCGCCGGTGGCGACGCTCGGCACGTCCTGCGAGCCGCTCGCAAGGCGGCCTGCTCTTGCATACACCTGAACAAAAATGGGCAAGTCTGCATCGCGGGCCGGCGTTGCCAGGCGGCGTCGCACGAGGAGGGCATCCCGAAGGCGATCGAAGCGTCGAGGGCGCGGCGCGTTGCCTCAGTCCTCGGGAGGAATGCGCCGCCAAGGCCCCGCGGGCGCGACGTCCAAAAGCGGCAGGCGCGGCAGGTACGACAGGCGCGGCAGGTACCGCTGGCACGGCTTAGGCACCCTTTGTGCACGCGCGCCCCACCGGATGGACGGCGGCAGGGGAGCAGGTGGTTCTGACTGACCGTGGGTATGTGCGGGCGCGGCAAGTACCGAGGTTTTTTGTAAATACTCCGTAACTGTAGTGCATGTTATATCCTGGCGATTTGCGGGATCGGTGATAGAACGGTTAGCGTATCGAGCTGTTGTATCAAACCCGGTCGAAGCTGTGGATTTCTAAGGATGAAAAAAAACCCCTTCGTACGCCTTCTTTCGGAGGGGCTGTCCCACACAGATTGATTGCAAGTAAGACACTCAAGCCTAAAAGAAGCCTCCGAGCTAAATTCAAAGTCGCCTGTTTCGTGGCCCGAGTAATACCTTCATTTTGCGTAGTCAGACTGAGAAGCAGGCCTGATGGTCCTAGTCTAGTCAAGTAAAGTAAAGTAAGGCATATAACTAACTACTCTCGCTGGAACGTGATATCACATAGGTTCGCGGTAGTTTTCCCTTCCAGGTATCTCCCAGCGGTGCCCCTCCCCGTGGCCCGTTTGTTAGGGACCAGCTCCGGTAGCTGCTTGGTATTTATCGAAGAAAACGCAGGAAACTACTGATTAGATCAGCCCGCCGCAAGAATTCTTTTCTTGCCAGAGGTGCTGACGGAGGCACTGTTTGTAAGAACAGGAAATGCGACGACTGTAGTTTTAGGTTTGGAATTTCCCTGCAGGCTAAATATCGAATTAATGACTGATCAGGAATCTGAACAAACTTACCATTTTCTCTTCAACCGACCACCGAAAGAAGTATGTTGTTTTCTTCAAGGATGATTTTCCATCGACAACGAGCAATTTGGAAGTCATTGTTTTGTTTCATTTCAATTCGAGATTTTTCTTTGTGTTATTTCTTGTGTCTTGAGATTACCTCAGGCAAATTATCGATTGATTACTTTTTCAACTTGGAACCTGACCAAGAAATGAAAGTCAACAGCAGGTCAAGACATGTGTTTATTTTTGCTTTCATTCACTCGATTTTATTTACTTTCCTCACTCTCTTGCTATCTTATTTGCTCTTCTGCGTTTTTTGCTGCAGAATTTACGTGCTTGATGCACGGGTTATTGCTGTGCTAATTTCTAAACCAGCGTATACGTCTCCATTTTAAGTCACAATATAATATGTTGGCCGAAAGATATTTTGTTAGGTCACTGGTTTTCATAATGTTTAATTTTTGCCAACACTTACCTAGATGGTGTTATTGAGGGGTTCAAAAGGGAGTATTTATGCCTGTTGACATTTTCTTCTGATCAAGAAATATTTGAAGTTTGTAAGTGATTGAGGATAACAATTAGTAAAGCTGTCTTAGTTACCCGACACTCGTGATACTGGTGTAAAGACCGGCTTGGTTTTAAGACTTCTTGTGCTGCTCAGCAAAATATTTTTTTTTTAATTTTGATTAAATCTTTCGGAGACAATACTAATACTGTTTGCTGTGACGTAACACGATGTAAATAGTACCGCTATCTGAGTTTTTTTTAATTGTTTTAGTATGGGAAACCTTTCATTTCTTGCACGGTGATTGGCTTCCTTGGCTCCCTGAAACAAACGAGTCGCTCGTCCCCGGGGCCAGGAGAGCCTCGCGCCTAGGTCAGGCCGGCCGCGCTATTCCCAACGCGAACGCCAACGAATGCCTGATGCTCTTGCGTAATCGCGCCGGCGGCGCGTTCAGATATACTTTCTGGGTTCGGGGATCCAAGTATTTGAACAGAGGCTGATTCAGAAATCTCGGCACCCGAGGATCAACAAAAAAAAAAGGGAGGGAGGAGCCGGGTATGCGGAAAATTAGTGTGCGAATAAAAATAGAAACGGCAAAACGGGGAAAGAAGACGGAGAAGGAAAAAAGGGGGGGGGGGAAATTTGACTAAACAGTACATCCAAAACCAAGGGCATTCCTACGTGGCCAACAGGTGAATGTTGTCGGAATGTTTTCTACTTTTTTTTTATCATGTTCAAATTTTTACGTTTTGGGTAGGTGGAGAACAACATTCCAGAAAAAAAAAATTATGTTCCGTGACAATACGCGTCACAATAGCACTTACATAATCTGTCAGACTAATTTCCCGCTTTTTAAATGAAGTTCCGACTGCAAATTGCTTTTAGCTGTTTTCTACCCCGAGTGTGCGATTCGCTCGTTGTCGACGTCATCCTCAGTTGTGACGTAAACCTGAATGGCCCTCTCTTAAATGGGTCGCAACGGTCTGTGTTGTTATTAGGAGGGGACGCGTCGCTCCCGCTGTTTGTCGCGCCGGAGAAAGCGTCGATGGTCGATGAGGATGTGCCTACACGTGACTAGTTCCCTTGTTCGGTCGGAGAGCCAAGAAAAATAGTTGTGGAGAATGAGTTGTTGCCGATAACGCAACTACGCGGATGATTGAAACCCCCATCTGTTCGCCAGCTGCGGGTCAACGGCCCGACTTCAGATTGCAACTTCATTATCCGCTCTGGGAGAATAGGGTGATCTTTTTCCATATGGATAAGTCGCACTGTCCTTGAGTGACCCGCTAGTCACCGGTCGATGACACTGCCATCGTCTTACATCGAAGAATGATCAGCGTAAAAAAGGGTTTGAGGAAATAAAATCAGTTACGTCAAGACTATAAGTTTACCAATGAAATAATAAATACATGAACACTCTCTAGTCGTTTCCTCGTCTGTCATCCACGAACAGTTTAATGGAATACAAGAATTGCCTCTTCACCGAGGAAGCTGAATTGTAAAGATCGCAAAATGCATACGTAAAACTTTCTCTTTAAATTCTGACCACGGATTTTAGAATCTCAAATATATGAAGACCTTTAAGATATTTAATTCACATTTCTGTTATTTTGCATGTTATAAAATTTGAAAAATTTAAAAAAAAAATATTTTTGGGTACATATATACACATCCTTTAATAATTAAAGGGAATTAATATTAACTTAAACGAAATAACAGTCAATATGAATGATAGAAAATAACTAGTAATTGCGTCGCCCTCTTGCGTTTTTTCAAAACACATGAAGCTTTCAATCAGTGTAAATACGAGGCGCCTGAACTACTTTACACAATTCTAAAGAAAGTTCCAAAAACTTTGCCCAACAAATTTTAAAATTAGCCGCCTGACAGTTTCGCGGACTCATCCGCGCTGTCCTAGAGCGAGGTTTCTCGTCACCGCTCATTCATTTGGGCAACCTTGACGCGAATGAGTACAGCGCTCCTATTTGTAGCACGCCGCGTCGGCGTGCGCCAACCCGTGCTGGCACGCGACACGCGTCGCCGCGACTCCTGGTGATCGTGCGTTGGCACCAGCCGGCGATGGCGCCGCCGCCGCCGCCGTCGGTGATGAATAGAGTACGAGCGGCGCGTTTCGAAGCAGACTGGCTCCTTGGCGCCATCGGCTCATCGACCCGGAGGCGACAAGACCGACGCCGGCTTGTCTGGCAGCTGAGCTTTGGGAAACGGGGTTGAGCAAACACTTCGATACACAGATTCGCCGGGATCTTTGATGCTGCGTGATGCATTTGCGGTATCACAAGTATGTGTACACGACTTATCGGTTCGAGACATAAACTTCACAAATGATACTGATAAAATTCAGCTACTACTGTTAAATTTCTGTAAATGTAGCGCTGTGTAAGTAAACAGATACAGACAAATACTTTGTTGGCTTCTAGTCTTGTGGTGTCCCATTATCTCTCATTTCTTTAAAACCACATTCACTACTGTTAGTTGTTCAATAGTTCATAAATTGAGAATCACTTACAAGCATCGTCATTCTGATAAGATTAACGCCAATTTTACGACAAAATTAGGGTTCTCCATTTTAAACAAATTCCTGGCACCGGGAAAATAATGTGTAAGATTTTTAAAACAGAAAATATTTAATTTTGCTTCCTGGACTGCTCTCAGAATTTGAGCTCTGGTTTTACCAGAGATAGAAAGTATGGCTACATTCTCGCACCTGAGTTGCTGTCCCCCTAGCGGTGTAAATGCCAGCTTACTTAAAGGATGCAACGCCTCTCCCACCCATTTTATTATTCCCAGCTACCTGGTCTCCGCAAACAAAATGCCTTCCTGCCGCCTCAGACTCTCAGGCAGGGCAATTCGACCGAGCCCGCCACGTGGCATAGCGACACGCTCAAACTCAACCAGCCTTTGCGAGAAACGTGCGTAGACTATAATATTTTACATACATTTTCTGTTTATGAAAATTAACAAAAAAAGTGTGTCATGAGAATTCTGGAGTCAGTCACCAGCAACAGGGACATGCAATAACGAACGCCAGATAATCTTCACCCGAGTGCAAATTAGATCCCGGTAATTCAGTTGTCATACACGTTTTTCTTTCTCCCCTCTCCGTCCCTTTTAATTTTCACATGCTTGATCAACCATGACACTAAGCGTCAAAGCTACCTAAACATCTTAAGAACTTGCTGACACCCGATCCTTTTTTTAACCAGTCTCTTGGGCTCGCCGAGACCGCAGAATCTCACCGGAGCGTTCCATAAATTAAAAGGTTATTTATTTTTTATTTATTTTTTATTTATTTTTTATTTATTTTTTATTTATTTTTTATTTATTTTTTATTTATTTTTTATTTATTTTTATTTATTTTTATTTATTTTTTATTTATTTTTATTTATTTTTATTTATTTTTATTTATTTTTATTTATTTTTATTTATTTTTTATTTATTTTTTATTTATTTTTTATTTATTTTTTATTTATTTTTTATTTATTTTTTATTTATTTTTTATTCTTTTTTTATTTATTTTTTATTCTTTTTTATTTATTTTTTATTTATTTTTTATTTTTTTATTTTTTTTTATTTTTTTTATTTTTTTATTTTTTTATTTTTATTTATTTTTTATTTATTGTAGATTATGGGGCCTTCAAATTAAACAAGCCACCGAAGTTCATGAATTCTAATGAGTAGATAACGACGATAACTGTGAGGTGAATGATAATGGAGACATGGTGGAGTGAAAAATCAGGGGAAACTAGAGAAAATCGACCGACAACTCTTGTCCATCCCCCTATGCCACATGGCATGGCCTGCCCCAGCATTGAACCCTGGTCCCAGCGACGACTTATGCCAAGCCTTTACGCCACGAACCCCCAACTAAACTGGAGAGTCAACATTAAATTTGGATAATTGCGTGTAAGTGTATAAGAGGAGTAAATCATATCGTCTCTGCACCTTCGCACTTGCCACCTTCGATTTCACCCCCCCCCCCCCCCACCGCGCAACATCCGACAAGCACATGAGCCTCCCCCGTGTTAACAGTCCATCGGTTATCTGCCCCGCTTGGCCGAGCGGAACCCCCCACAGAAGCTCGACGGCGACGTCGCGGGCGAGCGAACGGGCAAGCGGCGAACAGTGGCACGGCGGCGGCGGCGGCGGCGGCGTTGCGACCTTGGGAGAGTTTTTGAAGGTGAACCGGCCGCCGCCGCACGCCTCGCCGGTGGGGGCGAGCGAGCAAAGCGCCTTCGGATCACGCACGCCGCCGCCACTCGCGGCCCGCGTGATCCCGTGTCGCGGAGGCGGCTTATGCAACCCGGCGCGCGGTGACGCGACGCCGAGCCAAGCGACCCCGCGCGCGGGGATCCCTCGCCACCGCCTTCCCCTCCCCTCCCCTGCTGCTCCCCGCCACGCCACCGCCGCCGCCGTATTTACAAACACGCTACCCCTTCCTTCCCCGGGCGCCTCCTAATCGTTCTAACACGACCGAGTGCATCCGCGTCTGTCGCCGCCCCCGCAGCCACCTGCTGCTACGACAGGACGTGCGAGAGTGATTAGAGTGGCCCGTTGGACGCAGTTGCGGGCTTCCTAGGAATGAATGGAGGACACGGAATTAGCGGGTAATTGACAGTTTGCGGAAAATACCATTTAATATTGACAGAGATAGTTTTATAATACGAAAATGTGAAATTGGAATAGGTGTGCGTCATTCAAATTCAAATTACAGAACCCCTCGTTTTCATTGCTTTTGAAATAAATTTCGCGATGAAAAAGTTCGTGGTCCAATACTAAATGTCAAAATTTTAACTTCAGCGTCATCAGATGATGTGGAAAACAAAAATTGATATCTGCCACAATAAAATGTGTGAAGCATCTGAATCACAATATTTGGTTCCTAAACTCTCTCGTACTAATCGATTGTCAGAAAATACCACAAATATTTCAATTTGGGCATCCCTGTTGCCCATTTGTTTCTAACTCACGGGAGCAATTACGGGACAGATTCAAATGGGGGCGTCCTAGCCATTAAACTAATAGTCCCCTAATAGTGCTAAATTGCCAATAGCGTACACTACTATTACTACGACTACTACAAAAATGGGGCAAGTGACGAGATATTAAGTTTAAATTGGAACGTCCATTGAGTTACAATATTTTTGAGATAATATGAAAACAACGTAAAAAACAAGCTTAACAGAACATAAGAATCGATTATATATGCTGTGTTTCATAACAATACATTAGACGCCAATACAATGGTCGTAGAATTGTCACGTAACCTGACAATAGCTGGGTCATCTACATTTAGCAATATACCAAACGATGTCATATTCGCCAAGGTGATAGCATATTGGTGTAACAAGTGTTACTATATCAGAACATCAACTTCCGCATCTCAACATTGCGTTATGACTGTTCACCGTCCAGTACGAGCAGATTCAACACGGTTATCAATAAAGGCGCGAGAATCAGCGAATATCTAAAAGGTCGTCGTGTGTTATCAAACGTTGCGCGAAGACCTTCGTAAGGAATTACCCCACCTCAAGAATCAGGAAGTCATGTGCAAGAACCTCTAGCATTGAACCTTATTAATCCCTCACAGCTTATGTCACGCACAAACCAACAGTCGATTCTTTCCAGGGGAGTTTCTTAGCTTCGCATGTGGACAATCGGGCATACACTCCAGGATTTGCACAATCCGCAATGAACTTACCCACACGCACAAAACCAACTCCGCCTTGCTGGCGATATGCCCTCACTCCGCGAACTACCTCGCGAGAATGTCGCGCGCCAACTGGCAGATTGCAAACAGTGTCGCGAGAACACGTAATTGTGTCCGAGAAGAGAGAGTTATTCTCGGTTCGCCACGCGCATGACGCGTGGCGGATTCGCGCGGGTATTTGCGACTTGCCACGCGTGTATTCCATTGCGCATGACCTGCAGAAGCGTTCCTTTAGTATTACTTCATTCAATGACACACGGCAGGTGCGGGGCGTTGCGGTTATAAATGTAACTACCTACTTTATATCTACCGTGACAAGTTTAATTTCTTTCGTTTTAAATGGCTCGAGCATCTGCAAGTTACTACCACGGAGATGTAAAATTAATTTCAAATTTTAAGAGGAGACCCAGTTGATATAACCGTCTGAACAAGTGATTTTTCTATAGTAAATAAAATTTGAAGCATTAAATTCCAATAGATAATTTGCAATTAATAATTAACATTCACAGTAATCCACTAGCCGCTATGATTTCTGAAATAGTCTACTGCGAAAAATGGTATCGCGTTTAACACTACACTAATGCTGAAAACAAACTGCAATACTCCAGAAAAAATGTATTTCGTACGAAGGGTTAATGATCTGTTTTCCTTGGGAATTCAATACATTTATCCTGCTATTTTTGCAGATACTCCATTTGTATATCACTCATGATTCATAAGCAACATGCGTTCAACTTCAATATCATCCATAAAACACACACGCACGCACGCATACACACACACATACACATAGAGAACACGCACTTCAGCAGAGGAGGCCATCCGGTCGACTTCATAGAACTTCGCGTCCGAGGTAATTACGTCCATTTACATCGAAGTATTTAAAGAAGTAGTGAGCAGTCTGGGTGATTTCCTTTAACACGGCGAGGCGCAGAGCAAAGTGGCCGCCTACGGTAGAAGCAGGAAACGCAAGTCGGTGAAAGTAGCTCGCGACTAGACGGACGACGCTTCGCCGTCCCAAGAGACGCCGGTGCTGGCGCCGTGTAAGAAGAACAAGAAGAAGAAATCCACCGGCAGCCTCCGCGTCCGGATCCTCTCCTCACCCCATCCACACCAGCCCATCCACACAAACACCATCCACTCACACCTGCGGAGTACTCACCGATTCCTCTCGTGGCGTCGGACGGCGTGTCACAAGGGCACTGGACTGCGGCGTGTTGGTAGGCAGCTGTTCTCGAAGCGAAACGTTTCCCCCCTGTCGGGCCGAGTGATTGCGATGGCGTTGCGGGTGAGCGGTGCGGTCGCGCGACGCCGGCCGGCGCGTGGCGCGAGCAGTGGGTGATGCGAGCGGCGAGGTTCGGCGCGTTCGGCCCGGCGCGGCGGCGTCCGCGGACTGGCGCGGAGGTCCCCCTGCTCGGCTGGGCTCGGCGCGGCGCGGCCACCTCGCCCCCCTCCCTCCCCGCCGGCCGCCGCGGCGGAGGCGCCGGCGCCGCCACCGCGCTGTTCACGTGCTCGCGCCGCTCCCACCAATCGCGGCCGGGGGTGTGTCTCGTGACAGCGGCCGCGCGGCCAATGGCGGGGCGCGAGGAGCGCGCGATGTGCCCCGGGCCGCTTTCGGCCGCTGCGTGATCGCAGGCCTGCTCGGGACACCGTGCCCTGCGTGCCGCTCCGCTCCCCCCGGGCGATGCCGACTTGAGAGCCGCGGTCCAGAGACGGGGTGGCGAAGGGAGCGGATGTTCCCTCTGGTTGCTTTGGAGTGAATCCGCTCAGTGCAGCGCACGTAGCTGGCGGCCTAACGGAGATGTTTGTGAGGTGGCCAATTGTTGAAGCAATAAGAGATGAGTAGAACTGACTAATAGTAGTAATAAATTAAATTCTCATTCTGATGGACTAACTGTCGGAGCCCCCACTATAACGGGGATTTATGTACGAGAAATTACAATATGCAGAGTATGTGATTGGTTAAGTGAGTGCTCAACCCTCAGTATTGGGTCGAGTCAAAAGCTCCTTCTTACTTTTCTTCTTCCTCTTCCTCTTCTTCATCCTCTCCCTCTTCTTCGTCTTCTTCGTCTTCTTCGTCTTCTTCGTCTTCTTCGTCTTCTTCGTCTTCGTCTTCTTCGTCTTCTTCGTCTCTTCGTCTTCTTCGTCTCTTCGTCTCTTCGTCTTCTTCGTCTTCTTCGTCTTCTTCGTCTTCTTAGTCTTCTTCGCCTTCTTCGCCTTCTTCGCCTTCTTCGCCTTCTTCGCCTTCTTCGTCTTCTTCGTCTTCTTCGTCTTCTTCGACTTCTTCGTCTTCTTCGTCTTCTTCGTCTTCTTCGTCTTCTTCGTCTTCTTCGTCTTCTTCGTCTTCTTCGTCTTCTTCGTCTTCTTCGTCTTCTTAGTCTTCTTAGTCTTCTTAGTCTTCTTAGTCTTCTTCGCCTTCTTCGCCTTCTTCGCCTTCTTCGCCTTCTTCGCCTTCTTCGCCTTCTTCGCCTTCTTCGCCTTCTTCGCCTTCTTCGTCTTCTTCGTCTTCTTCGTCTTCTTTGTCTTCTTCGTCTTCTTCGTCTTCTTCGTCTTCTTCTTCGTCTTCTTCGTCTTCTTCTTCGTCTTCTTCTTCGTCTTCTTCTTCGTCTTCTTCTTCGTCTTCTTCTTCGTCTTCTTCTTCGTCTTCTTCTTCGTCTTCTTCTTCGTCTTCTTCTTCGTCTTCTTCTTCGTCTTCTTCTTCGTCTTCTTCTTCGTCTTCTTCTTCGTCTTCTTCTTCGTCTTCTTCTTCGTCTTCTTCTTCGTCTTCTTCTTCGTCTTCTTCTTCGTCTTCTTCTTCGTCTTCTTCTTCGTCTTCTTCTTCGTCTTCTTCTTCGTCTTCTTCTTCGTCTTCTTCTTCGTCTTCTTCTTCGTCTTCTTCTTCGTCTTCTTCTTCGTCTTCTTCTTCGTCTTCTTCTTCGTCTTCTTCTTCGTCTTCTTCTTCGTCTTCTTCTTCGTCTTCTTCTTCGTCTTCTTCTTCGTCTTCTTCTTCGTCTTCTTCTTCGTCTTCTTCTTCGTCTTCTTCTTCGTCTTCTTCTTCGTCTTCTTCTTCGTCTTCTTCTTCGTCTTCTTCTTCGTCTTCTTCTTCGTCTTCTTCTTCGTCTTCTTCTTCGTCTTCTTCTTCGTCTTCTTCTTCGTCTTCTTCTTCGTCTTCTTCTTCGTCTTCTTCTTCGTCTTCTTCTTCGTCTTCTTCTTCGTCTTCGTCTTCGTCTTCGTCTTCGTCTTCGTCTTCGTCTTCGTCTTCGTCTTCGTCTTCGTCTTCGTCTTCTTCTTCGTCTTCGTCTTCTTCTTCGTCTTCGTCTTCTTCTTCGTCTTCGTCTTCTTCTTCGTCTTCTTCTTCGTCTTCTTCTTCGTCTTCTTCTTCGTCTTCTTCTTCGTCTTCTTCTTCGTCTTCTTCTTCGTCTTCTTCTTCGTCTTCTTCTTCGTCTTCTTCTTCGTCTTCTTCGTCTTCTTCTCCGTGACCTAGTTAATATTAAAGAGTCGTGACAATTGCAAGAGCTTCTGCAACACGAAAGTATGTAACGGAGAAAATGGAAGCGGGTTTCTTAATATAACAATTGATAAACGGCAGCAATGCATGATGCAGATCTAGTATTATTAACCGATAACAAACAAACAGCTTGCTAGGCTGAGAGAATTATTTGGTTGCTCTCATATTATAGATAATAGTTGTTGTATTCTTTATTTTACGTATTTAATTTCATTAGAAATATGTAATTATTCATTTTAAATTTTGTTTATTTATATATTGTGTGCTATTTATTTACTTTTGTTTGTACGTTTTGAGTTTGATTGGAATTAGATGAGCCGATACAGTTACAGAGTGTGTACTTAAGTTTCGATCTTGCTTCTTTAGGAAAATTAAATGCACGTGGATAATGGAGTTGTTAGTGAACACGAGCTTTTTATTCTTAACTGACAACTACAGGAGTAGTTGTTGGAAGTGTGGTTTCAACAACCTTCAATACCACGGGAACGGGAAAATCATGGTCAGCGGGTAATGACAGTCAGTGTGATTGCTGATACTGTGTTGTTCACGGAAGCGCATTATTAACTACGGCTCGCATTTTTGTTGTATCATGTGGATGTGGGTTGTATCATGTGGACTATCACGGATCAATTGGATTATTAAAGCATTCAGTTGGCAAGCGCATTGCGTGGAGACTGCAATTCCGGTGTGATTGATCTAATTTTTCCTTACATTTTTAGCAGTTGCTTCCTGACTTGCATTTTGTGCAGTTCTCCAGCGGAAAATTATCTTGTGAAAAATAAATGATAACTGGAAACAAAATATGTTATGAATTCGTCCTACCAATTAGGAATAGAAGGAAGAAAGAAAGATATGTTTCGTATAATGAAGTATTTTCACAAGTGTTGACATGTGGACTAATGATGGACTGTTGATTTCCAATAAATTCCGACGTCTTGATGAAAAGGATTGGCTGGAAGGTTTCTTAAAAATAAATCCTTACATTTTACTACGAAAACTTTAGCCTACAAGTATTAATAGACTAAGAAGTTTCAACAGAGACAGTGTGTACATCTTGTTAATCTGGAGAAAGCCATGAAGAAAATATTTTCTCTGCATATAACAGTAGATGTGGCAATGTAGATGAGGAAGCGATTACAACTGACCACGAAACAGGGAAAATAGGGGCACTAAAAGTCAGGAGAGATTTGCGATTGTGGCAGAAGGAGAGAGAGAATAACGACAGTTATTTGAAGCACGAAAGCTATATCACTCCCGTATTTATTTGTGCTCGACAAAGGGTGTTTCCTGATTTTGAGACCACTGGACCATCTGAAGCACGAGAGAAATGTTCAGTAAGTTGGCAGACCAATGAACATTCTGATCTTTCGCAAACTTCAGCCAACGTGCGAAACCAAGCCAGGAAGAAACAGTGCTTCGTATGTTTCTGTAATTTATCTTGTTAATGTCAATTTTGTCGAGCATAATGTATTTCGAGTTTTAATACATAAAATATTCAACCAGTAGATGCCTTTTTTTAAATCCCACTCCTTGATCGTTATTTCTCATTTTTCTGACACATTACCCAACCCTTGAGGTAATGGCAGTCAATGGTATGTTCACATAAAAATGTACCATTTTTTTGTATTTACTTTGACAAATCACTCGACCTGTCAATTATTGAATATTAATAACTATTTGTAAGATTAAAACAAAAAGCAGCGAACGTGGATGGCCGAGGTGGTTTAGAGTGTGTACAAACTCTGCGTTTTGGTTCGAAGGGTCAGGGTTCAATTCTCGCTTTGGCACGGTCGTTTATCCCTTCCCTTTGTATGTGTTGTCGCGGAGGGTGTTGCTGTCTGTGGACCCTAGGTCAGAAGAGCCCGCAAGTGTGTTGGAGTCTAGTTTATGGCCGAAAACGCATCCCATCGGGATGTAAAGGATAACCGGCTGTCCGGCTGGATAAAGACTTATACATAAAAACCAAAAGCATCAAATTATATTAATATTAAGAGAAGTTATAAATAATATTTAGGAAAATGCCGTGCATCAGCACATAATATGTGAGAGAACTTTTGATACTTCTGTAACAATTGTCAGTGCATTTTAATGTTTGATTAGTATTACCTTTGTGATTTTATTTAGGAATTAATATTTTGCTATGACTTTTTTTGTTTTCTTTCCGTTTATTTTTACGAACAATCACTGAGTATTATGAAAAGCTTACTGTTCCCGCCTCATTGTCCTGTTGCTTCTGTGCAGTGAGACACTGTATCAGTGTATATCACGTGGTTCAGGTGCGCTATGGCTACTGTAATATAGCGGGATATTGTTGTCATTTGTCTTCACCTAGCAGCGACTCCCTTCGCCACCCCCTTCTAACCCTAACATGTTAGAAGACCCTGTATAATGAAGCAGAATGCTTCGTCAGGTTGTGGAGTCTAGATGAGAGCTTTTCGGTTCCAAGTAATGAGGGTTTTATGCCTGATTTGATGAAGATTTTAGCGGTGACAACTTCATAGTATTTGGAGCAGTTAGTAAGACTTGGATGTAACTTGTCAATCTGTAAGACGGAAGCTTGTAATTAAATTGTTATTGAAAAATTATATTATTTCGCATAAGAAGAAGCGATTCCCGAGACATTGATGGCGCTCTTGTGTCTTTCTGACTATTTACATTACGCGTTTTGTTGCTTTGGCGAAGTTAAAATGTTCTATCTAACTGAGATGATCAAGAAGGGAATCTGGAGCGAATGGCTTCATGAGCGTGTGACCTTGGACTGAGAAATGGTTCAATGTTTGAACACATTCTCTTAAAATGTGGTTTCTAAATATCAGTATTAAATAAAAGTAATATAATAATGTTATTCGAATATTTGTACATTTCAATAGATGATTTAGCATGACGGTAGGTTTTCGTGGAGTAGTGGCTAGTGCATACGCCTTCCACTTCGAACGCCCGGGTTCGAATCTCTGCCAATTCACGCGGAATTTGTGGTGAGCAAAGCAAGCGCTGAGGGGGTTTAGCAGGGTTCTTCACATGTCGCCTTGCGTCTCATTACATTACTTTGTCATACACTTCATCGTCTTATATTCCACTGATTCTATCACTCATGGACTTCCGTGACCTTAGCAGTTGACGGCCCGTGAATATAAATAAATATAACTCCACGACTTATAAACTTTTACTCATCTTTCAACTATTTATAGTTAAAATGACGGGAAGGGATTCTGTAACTCGAGAAAACGTACGCAAATAATCTTTTCTCCCCTACGTCACATACAGTTTTTACTATTTTTTGATTAAACAAAGCTAAATCTTAATAAATCTAAATCTAAATGAAGCATTGCCATAAAAATGTACTTGTATTTATGTTGTTCCTGCATACACGCATGAAGGAATATGTGCTGAGATGGAATGCAAAAAGACCTGTTTACAAAAAGGGATGTTGATGTTCTGAGGAGCTCTTATTATTGCAAAGTTGATAAAAATGGATCACCCCTTGAGGTATGATAGAACTGTACATATATTTTCATAGCACGAAATATTAGTTGCAATGTGTTTGTTTCAAAACCTTTTTATATTATACTAGTGTCTGATCAGTTTGTTATTGTTATTTGTACCTCCTATGGATCTGAAATAATGCCGGTGATCTTAGTTTAGAAACGCCGCTTCCTTCCAGTATTGCTTTTTATGAGAAACAACAATTTGTCTTTTCACTTGAAATTAATATTACATTGAAGCTTACGTAATACAAAACCTTGAAGCTTACTATAATTCAAAATCTAACTTTGCAATATTTTTTCTTGAAGACGAAGAGCGGGGTAGCACGTGAGAGCTGTGAATGTTCCGCCTTGTATCGCGCACGTGGTTAACGGAGTTGTTGTGGCTGGATCTCAAAGTGCTGAGGCAAGATGCCAATTTGCCCCTTAAACCTCGAAGAGATAATGTTAAGAGCGAATGTTTGTACTAATATTCCTAAATTTTACCCGTAGATAAAGTATCTAGTGGTGCCACAAATAGCACATTCTTTCTCGTACTAGTTAGTAGGTACTGCTTTCTTTCGAGTCGGGAATAACTTTTCGGTTATGCCCTACCCCTTTCCTGACTGTCATCTACCGCCAGGAACCCCCATACAGGAACCAGCTCCCGCGATTTTGTACGGAAAACTTAGACGAGAAACGTCTTTAAATTCAATAGTAGATGTATTTTATATTAATAGTAGTCCATCAAACTGAAACAGGTACTCACCAGGAGTTATAATACTCACAAATTTGTAATTTTTGGGTACTCTTCTTCGGGTATGGGACTCCATCATTCGATACTTCGGGACCGAAATTTGGTGAATAGAGCAAGACAGAGGGTTACCAATACTCGATCACCCCTTTAACGTGTACTAATTAAAATCTTATTAAAAGGTGTAACATCAGTACCATCATTATTTTGCGATCCTTCAGTAAAGAAAAGAACCAATGATTCGATCACACGTGTGTCACAGAAGGAGAAAGAGCCACTGTCACGTCATCACGTATACCCCATTCGGAGCGATATTCAGGCTTGTGATGTCGTTCAGGAAGGTTTAACTAGGTAGTGCATGTATCCATCCTAGCAGAAAACGAAAGATTTCATAAAAAACTCATTCGGCTATAGTTATGTACTAGTAGCCTGCAACAGCAAAAATGCTGCCGAACAAAACCAACAAAATTGTTTTTTTTTTTCAGAAAAGTAACACGCACACTGTTCAAGAACAATAAATAAAATAGTCTCTTAAAACGCTGCAATAAATGAAATATTTTCGCAAACATTTTCACGAATATTGCAACACTGTATTATTAATGTTATAATTGTATTTTCGTTGAAGTGAGTTTCCTTATTTTCTAGTAAAACACGTCAAATGTAAATAAAAAAGTTTTATGAAAAAGGGGGCCCTGTGGGGACCGGAATTGCAGCTGGCCTCCCTTTTGTTTTAGGTTGGCATGCCTGTGCGCCTTTCGCTAGAACTAGGCGCAGGGCGGGATGGCGGTTGCGGCTGTTTTCTGCTGAGTTCAGTTTCGTTCGCACAGCGCGACGCACGTGCATAACGGACCCCTCTGGATGATCTGAGACGAAATGCTAATTGGCTGTCTGGAAGGAAGAGCTCTAGAAGGGTTGGATGCTTTAAGCATTTGGTGTCTCCGAGTACTTATTCTTAAGTAGAGTAAGACGGACGCTTGAGATATAAGATATCTGTGGGCAGTGCTGACATGTTAGAGGCTGTATGTGACAGAGAATTTCAAGGAATGATTTTGAAGAACGGCGCGAAGAATTGATAGTGCTAAAGCTACCTTCAGCAACAAAATTGGGAAGTTTTCGTTGGGGAAAAGGAATTTAATGGGCTAAGAGAAGGGAAATACTAAGACGGTTTAATAATCCTGGGTGAAGAGACGTACTGGAAGACCAAGAGAAAGGTATGTAGATGTTGTAAACAAGGGGGTATAAAGTTCGAGAATAAAGTGATGGCGCCAGAGACCGTGTGAGTTAGAATAGAGACAGGTTCTTGAAGCAGCCTGGACTCTCAATGTGAAGAAGTGTACCTACTACTGCTTGCACTCAAATTAGAAGTGTTTTTAAATTTGTGTTTTGTTTAAATTTATTTTATTAATTCTGGTCATAGAGGAGGGATGAATGAAGATATTTGCTTTCACTTGAACCTTAATAATATACACTTTCTTGTAATAATAAAGTTTAATTAATGGGCACATATATACCCTACATGTATTAATATCCGCATGAATATAATTTCGCATGTACTTGCCAACTTTTCTGTTTTGTAAATATATTAAATGGAAGCTAGTGGGTTAAAAGAATTTCAATGCGTTATGGAAAACTTTCAAACTCCCTAGTATCTTGTTACTGCTTATTTTATTAACTTTTTGTGTTCTATTGTCAATCGTATAATAAGATTAAGCTAATCAACGGGACACTTTTTTAGAGTGTGTTAAGTATGTACTTTATTACTTCAAATGAACATCCGTCAATGCTATTTTTAGATAAAAGAAAAAATACACATGTACAGAAAATATGCATTTAGTAATCATATACAAAAAGTAGTCACATGGCAATGTCCAGTTTACTGAGAAGCTGGTGTTGATATGATCTCTGGCTAGAATGTTTGCCTGTTCGCACCAGTTAGAAGTGGTGATTTCTCGAGTGGTCCAGTGATGGTGGTCTGCAATATTCCGTCATATAATGCTTAACGTGGAACGTAGTACATGGGGAGCTACATTGTCAACTTGCTAGCAAGAAGGAAGTTAAATTCGTTACATTTTTAATGATCGGCTTATAAGAACGGAAATAACAAAAATAAGTAGTACATTCATGAGCACGATAGTGAAACTTTTCAGTAAGGCTTAACCACCTGGGTTTTCTGGCTTATAAATTAATTGTTGTATTACCATTCCTAGTAAAGGTATTTTAAAATACAGAACGATGTCCCTTGGTGTGTATTAAATTCTATGTAATGTATTATATGTAAATTGACAACTTAATGGCTAATGTATATAATACACTAAGAATTTTATGTTCGTGAGTTTAACGTATATTAAACTGATGAGATATTTATGGATTTATGTGAACTATGTATTGTTTGTTCACAAATTTGTAGCCTGAAGATGAGTAAAGGTGACTCCGAAACATCGTGGAAGTATAGTTTTATATTTTGGCAAACTAATGTTTAACTACGTGTTAGCTTAATGCATAACTGAAGTTCTAAGTTGTCTATAAAAAGTGAAGCAATATATGGAATTTAAAAATTCCTAGTAAATTTTTATTTCCCTTTTGTAATGATTGAAAATGAATTTTAACTCTTATATTAATTAAAATGTTATTGTAAACAAAATATTAACGCGTTAATATGTTAGGCGTAATTTAATGAGATCCAAAATATCGATTAAGTAGTTTTCACATAGTTTTGAAGAGTGTTAAAGAGACTGGATTTAGATGAGTTTTGCAGACCATCAACAAATCGCCTGCCAAGAGAATTGTTCTCAAAAGATAATCCTCTAGTGTGTTCATAGACCTTGGTTAGTTGAATAGCGTGTGCTCAAGTAGTGAGTCATTACAAATGTGCTCATCTTACGGCTTTGCCTTTGGCCCAGGAGTGGGGACGACACGACGACGTTGTCGCGGTCTCAGGCCCTAGATGACGTAGAAAATAGTTTTTTTTTTGTGAAAACAAAAGTCGTTATTTTCGTCTTCAAAAAAGTGCATACTGGCCCTGGTTGCCGCGTAAGTTTGATAAAAGACTGTTACTGCGTTCGAAGAGCCACAAAGTCGACTTATCACCCGTGAACACAACTATTTGATTTGGCATCTGCGTATATTTTGTAACATTGGACCAGGCGCTCTGCAGACCAAGGAGTACATATTCCTAGTACTGCCTAGCCTTGGATAAAGAAGCTATTTTCAGAGAGTGTGGGGGGTCAGCCATTTGATTGTGGGAAATACATAACAAAAAATGACTTTTTTAGAAAAATATTTCTTTCATTCCTTGATTGAAAAGTACGAAAACAAATGAGATAATTGAAATGATTCTCCAACTCAAAAATCTGGGGTGTAATGTTGCATTTTGAAACGATTCAACATGCATCACTTGTGTAGATCAATTTGAACTGTTATACAAAGAATTGTGTATTTCGAGTGACATGTGTGTCGTAGAAACCACAATATTTGTATATCTATGTTGAATAAAAAAAGAGGTTGCGTTATCCACTTTAAATATCTTGTTAGAACAATAAACATGTCAGGACAATGTAAATATTTTTATTTAATAATTTGACAGGCCAGTGCCTGAAATAGCAAACCATGTTGCTTTCTGTTAATAACGAAACGTCTCTAAATTGTCATTATTGACACACTTTAATTTTTAATAAATTCGTTTGGATTTATTTGATGTGTTTTTGCCTCAAAGCACTTTTCACCATTTCATATACCATATTTACAATATTTCTTTCTAATATTTGAAACCAATTAAAGCGATGTAAATAAACCTTATATAATTAGCTTTATTTTTTAAATAGTGTCCGTATTAAAATGCTTAATTCTTCACTATTAGCTTCTTTATATCATTTTTCGCAATAGGACCTCATTGTGAGTGCATAGAACAGCGGTTACAGAACATCTCGTTCGTTGTCAGAGGCTGACAATTTTTTTTTATTTATTTATTTTTATTTGCAATTTGTTCATTTGAACAATAGGCAAATCTTTTAGCAAAGTTACAATGGCATGTGAAGAAACTGGCATTCTCAGTCCTTCGTGAATTCATTTTCAGTAATGATCAAATAAATGGTATAAATCACAAATATAACATAGGACAAATATGATCAAGACAGAAAAACAACAGACAATATATAAATACATTTACAATTCTGGCGATCATGAACGTAATTATGTTTATACATACATATATATATATATATATATATATATATATATATATACATACACATACATACATTCATACTCACACATATATACAAGAATAAATTTAAGCTGTTTTACTTAGTTACAGTGCAATTTACTATAACAATACAATATACATTTTGTTTGTTAATGATCGAACCTATTTAAGAGGTCCAGGGGATGAAATCTGCACAATCTTCTTAATTCTTGGCTATTGTCAAGTAGGTTTAATGCAAGGTAATTTGGATGGTTTTCTAAGCGGTTATAATATTTTTGGAATCTGAATTGGACTTCTTGGTTTACTGTAGGTATGTGTAAGTCATTGTGTAATGTGCTGACAAAATTGGATAAAATTCCTTCGTTGTAAAGGACGAGTGTGAACGAGAACTTGGTCTCTAACTTAAATTGTAAATATTTGGTCTAAGACGGATAAAACTAGTTGTTCCTCGGGAAAAGATGTATTTGATTGTGGCAGACAGATGTACAAATAGAGTATACTCAATTGTTTAAATACATTCTATTCTTAAACTCGTTACTTCTCTTTAAAATATTTAGGCTTTCTGTCAACAATTTTTCTGCTTATTGATTCTAAATAAAAATGCAAGAATTGCGTTGTATCAACTACATTAAAAGATTATCTGCTCTAATTCTCTTATCTTTAGTGAATACATGTCACCCATTGATGCCAATTCAATGGGTGTTCACGTAATATTCTTCACAATCTAAAATGTACACTGGGTGAAGTGTTCCTCGAAAATATTTTAAGAAAGCCTGAACAGAGTACATTTCTTTCATTTAACCGCGTTTTAAAGTAAAACATAATATAGAAGCTGTTACACCGTTAATAAAAATGCATCGCGTTCATGAAGGCGAGTGTAAAACAGGAATTGTGAATGGCTTTTGAATGTATTATCGGGGTGGGAGATGCGTGGGCGTGCACACAGTTTTCCGCTTGGTCGCGTCGTAGAAGATCACGTGGGTGTGCGAAACAGAAGGGGGATAACGGAGCTGGTTGTGAAGCCGTGACTAATCTCTCGCCAGATGCTATGCTAATTTGCTTTTAGCGGGAGACATGCGTAGGAGGTAACTCATGTTGCAGTTGTATGCAGTTATCGTCTTCGCTTCTTGTAGTGGAAACCAATACGTTAAAACTATATATGACTAATTTTGATTGATGATGATCTTTGCTACAGCTACATCTTTGTACAGCACATGGCACATGAAATTGACAAGTTACAGAATAATTAGACATATTTTTTCCAGAAGGCAAACAATGAGACATCCATATAAAGTTCGTTATTATTTTATATTTTATCTTTAAAAAAATATATTAACTTAAGTGTTTGAATTTATGAAATAATTAAATTAATATGAACGTTACGATTCTTTTTTTACTACACAATATTTTGCTCATTTTCACTATTATTTAATACTGGCGAAAATACCAATTTCACCAAATAGAATGAAAGCATAGACATCAGAAGTCGTTAGTGACTTAAGTATCCACTGAATTAAATATATACAAAATATTTCTTTATTGGCAGTTAATATGAGGTTTGCAAGGGGTGAATTGTAGTGCAGGTAGATGATCCAATTAGGAATTATAGGAAAATTTAAAAGTACTCGTAAGTATAAATGGAATTTCATAGCATAAGAAAGTGTGTTTACTGGTACAAATACGTTGATTTAAAATTAATAAATTGTAATGTAATGAAAATGTTTTACGGGTTACTCTTTTTATCTTTGCGTAAATCAGGCCTACATTGCGTCGTCACATTCTGGATATATTTTTCAGGAAATTTTTAATCAGTTTCCTTGTTTTATTTTGCAGGTTCTCGGTGAAATCGTATACCGTACGGCAAATGAGTTTATTGACAAAGATGAAATAAAGTGACAGACACAGTTAACTGAAAACAACACGGACATAATAAATTCCACACATCTCATTTAATAACAAACAAACCAAAAGCATGTTTAGAAAAAATGAAATACATTTTAAACACACACATTCAAATCTACCATCTTATAATAACTCCAGTTCAATTATTCTATCTATGTGTACTTATTTCCTGCACTTTGCTGCTTATATTCAGCATTAAATGCGAGAGATTTATAATATGCTTATTCGTTTTTATATGTTCTTGATTTCTTTCTGGAGAATACTTCGTTCCAAAAGCTATTTGCTAGGCAGAGTCATCGCCTGTCTTATTCCATCACAGTAGTATCGTACTGTTTTCTCCTTGTACGTGACAAATTGATTAAGCTGAATCGGGCTCGCAACCGCAGAGAAGTATGTGATACTTCTTGAGCGAACTGCAGAAGGTGTGTGAACTCTGAGATTCAGAAATGATATAACACCTAATATCCACACTCAGGCATTCCAAAGCTTTGAGGCTGAACGTATGTTACAGGTAGTCGGGAGTCTTACTATGTAATAGAGCAATCGTGCTAACTCTTATCGCCCTGGATAGCTTAGCGACGGCATTGTTGCCTCCATACCAGCGTTACCCGGGAGGTCCTATGCTTCGAATCCCGCCGGTGACAAATTTTCGATACTAGCTTCATAGCTGGGTTGAATTCAAACACTGTGTGGAGTAGAATTGTTGGCTGCTCTGACTGGAGCTTTCCATGTTTTCTCCGATCAGTACTAGACGAATCTTTGTACCATCCTCTCCCCTACACACACACACACACACACACACACACACACACACACACCACTAATTTACTATCACACATGTCGGAGAACCAGTCGGAACTTAGAGCGAGTCCCAGCTGGGTTGGTGCCTCGCTAGGGGATATATCTGGAGGAGTACCCTCCTCCGTAAGGTCAGCACCATTTCACACTTTCAAGCGGTGAAGGAACACCATCCTCCCCCCCCCCCAGGATATTGCATGCACTATACATCCAGAGCTAATGATCTCAGTGGTTGTAGGAACCGAAATCAATGCTCTCACTCTCTCTCTCTCTCTCTCTCTCTCTCTCTCACGCACCGTTTCTCATTCATTCGTTCCCTCCTCTCTCACTCCTCACTCACTCACTCACTCACCCACTCCTCACTGACCCACTTCTCACTCTCTCACTCCTGACACTCACTCCTCACACTCACTCCTCTCTCACTCCTCTCTCACTCCTTACTCGCGTGCTCACTACTCATACAAATACTTAGTGGGTCTGTTTTTTGCAAGCCCGCATTTGTTAACAACGGCGTTAACAATGATGATGGATTGAGAGTTAGCGACTCAGGGTAGGTCTGTGGCGGGGTTGGCTACGTAGACGGCTGATGGTAGTGATGGCGGAGCTGCTGCATTTTATCGAGAATTTCGCAGAATTTAGCTCAGAGCGTTGATCACTGGGTGAAGGAAAGAGAAGTACAAGAGAACGACAAACTCGTCAATGAAGGTTTACAAATTTCTTAGATGTCTATGAAGCTAATTATAAACCGTTGATAAAGAATAATTAGTCACCTGCCCACGCCCGTATTACCACTGCGGGTACCTAATCTGTTATTTCTGTGTTCTCACATTCGCGTTATAAAGTGTACTGCGGCTACTCCAGGTGTTTTCTGATGGGCTAGTCTCGCCCATTGCAGTCACAGACGTTACTAAGTTACTATTGGACTCTGAGATTGCAGTGCTCTGCTCGACGCCGCTGCATTGGTAGATGGTTTGGGATGCTACGCTTGCCTCAATCTCCTGCGCTAACACTTCCTTTGGAGACGGGCACATAACGCTGTGGACATAAGGGCGGACGAGGATTGGTAAAAGTTTGATAAGATGCGCGAAACTCTTCATGCCATTTCGCGTCGAACGCGAGGCGGCCATATTTTTCCGATTAACTGTCACAATTCTGTAACATATTACTCACTTACTGTAACTGTGATTTACTTACTGTAACTTACTGTAACTGATTAGCGCCAGATTTATTGAATTGAATTAATGCCTTATTTTACGTAGCGAGACTCAGGCCATGAGGCCTGCTCTGACCACGTAAATTTCGTTACGCTCCTTTCATCAACTAGCAGAGAAAGGAGGTATTTCTTGGGCGAGAAACAGGCGATTTGAATTTAGCTCAGAGGCGTCATTTAGGCTTGAGAATCTTTTACATGCACTACTAACATGGGACAGCCGGCTTTACTTCCCCTCCGAAGGAAGGCGTACAAAGGATTTTTTTCGCCCTGAAAAATCCACGGCTTCGATCGGGTTTGAACCCGCCAACTTGGGTACAACAGTCCGAAACGCTAACCGTTACACCATCGCCGCCGCGTTTTTCACTACAATGAATTTGATTTATTAGAATAAACGCAACCACAGACACGCAGATCGACGTACGAAGTGCAGAGCTGCACTTCTGAGAACGTGCTGCGCGAGGCGAACCCCGATTATGACGTTCACGACGCGTCCACGGCGCCAGGTACCGAGCGACACGAGCTTGCCCGAGTAATGGCTGTTTTCCTCTATACGGTAGGCGCGGAGGAAGTATGATCACAAAAATATAAGAGATATTAGTGTCACGCGTTTTCGTTAAAGAAGCTTTCAGCAAGCCATTTCCAGTTGAATGAGCTGAAAGGTGACTACGTCAAAAGAAGAAAAATCTGTTGGTACAGTTTTCCAGTCATCCCATTGCCGCTATTAGTTGTTGATGTCTATTGTCCAAGATATGTTAATTTTTACTGTTTTTGCTAGAGGTAACATTTATTTTCTGAAACATGGCCAATTTCACATTATGCTTTCTGAATATTCCCGTCCATTAGTTAACTGACGTCCCGTATTTTGTGTTTAATGCTTGACTTTGTTTCGTCGAAAATATTTATTTTAAGTGATATACTCTTTTAAATTAAGAACTAATTGTGTTTCATTACTGTAAGAAAATTCAAAATTATCCCAGTCATGTTGACGACTGACTTCTTCATAAGTATGAAAGACATTATAAATGATAACGCCGATGAAATGCACTATCCAAGAAGTGCGGCATCTTGTGAAGAAACCAACTCCATTCAAAAGCACTTCCTTACGCACATGAGCTTACCGTCTGTCTCATGCGACCCATCTTGTCATTCCCATGTCTACATGCCTGCGAATCTTCCGTTTGCGTAACTTGCGGCCGAGACTGTTTCCTGCCGGCTTTCCCCCACCGACCGCAAGGCGTCAATCGCTACTCCGAGCTACGCCTATCTCTATATCTGTGCGATTGTCTCTGAACATTGCACCCGGATGTTCAGAAATTGCCTGCAATTTTAATTTCATTTCACATACTAAAAGATTTCATTATTTTTTCCCTAAGATATGTCCGTAACGAAGGAGTGGTTTTGAGGAAAATAGCGAAAAGGATGGACAGTTTCCTAGGATATTAATATAACGTCTTCTACTAGTGCTCGTCCTTTATGGGATGTTGGTTAACCTATATTTTTCCGTAGAACTCGCAAAATTATAGGCTTTGTGTAAATTAAGTGATTAATGTACCAACAGACATACCTGGAGAATGCCCAAAAGTATTTACTAAAAGAGATATGTTTATCTCAGTCCATTTGATGTCAGGGTTTGCTTTATTTTATCACAATTTTGTATGTAATACGTTGTTACTTGCTGAGCGTGGTGCCCCTGGCGATTATTTTGTTGTTAAACTTTTTTCTTGGTGTCGGTTTGTAATAAAAATACAATCTAAACATAAGGCATATAATTTTATGTGAAAAAGTATCATTAGAAATACTTGTTGCCGGTCCGGATGGCCGAGATAGTGCCGTAACGACCTCGGACCGAAGGATCGGGGGTTCGAGTTTAGCCTCGGGCCTGGTTGAATTTGTGTTCGTCCTTTCAGCACCTATTATCACCATATCATGTCATCTTCACAGTTACCATACCGTTAAATGCAATAGTGGTCGCTAATGACCTAGATGTTGATGCGACTTTAAATAACAAAAAACACTTGTTAAAAATCTTCATGATTCTTTACGAAGTTGAATGACGAAATTATAATCAGTTGGATACAGACATAGTAATTCACAACATTTCATCACTTTCATGATACCTTGAATATCACAAAAACAGAGTTTTTCTATAATCATTCCAGAAAGTTGTAGTAGCAGCCGGTTATAAAAAATGCAATTCATCTTGTCTAGAAGAACAGAAGCTGTTGAACCCTTCTGTAGATGCCTTACTGCCTTAGAATCTCACAAAATACGTTTTAGGGACTTAAAATACTCTAACTTTGTGAGTCGGATGACAAACATGAGAACTGACTAGGCACAAACACACACAAGTTACTCGATGTATACTCAAAACATATATTACGCGAAGTATGTGTTTCAATATACGTTTTTTTTAAATTCTGAGCGATCGAACAATGACCTTTCCCTGTACATTAACCCCATCCCATCCGCGCGACAAGAACGGTTCATTGGCCTACTTCGGCGTGCCCACCACAAGACTCGAGGCTGCAGGAGACGGAGCCATTTCGCGGAGTGCCCGGTTCGACTCCCGAGGCGTGAACGTGGAAATCGATCTGGGCGCCCGCGGTGCCAAGTGCCCTGTTGCATGTCCCCTTGCGCAAGAGGGCAACCCGACACCTCACAGCGGTCGATAGGCTTATTATTTTTTAGTTGGTGTTCAAAAAAAAACCGGCTGCGAGAGCTTGAAGTTGCTCGAGTGTGGGGGGGGGGGGGGTTCAAGGAGGGGGTGAGGTCATGCTCTCTCAAAGAACTTGACATCCCTATTGGAAAAGAGTTTTGTCTCTGTCGTGGACAAAATTAATACTTATGAAGTACTTCGGACAGTACCATTATAAATGCCATAACGAGGATGCGAAAACGAGGATAATCGTGTTACTATATGTGTCTTCTTTATACTTTAACGAGAGAAACCCAGAATGGTGTAAGTGACTGATGTAAATTGTGAGAAAAGTGTATTTTAGGCTATATTTTAGTGGAAATGTATTTTCATGTTTTTAATGAACAATTGAAAAGCTGTGGTTTTAATGATGAAACAAAGTACCACACTTTACAGTAATACTGACTTAAATAAACAGATTTCTCAGAAATTATAAAATGTCACTTATACCGATCTGATTTTCATCCATTTATGGGTGGCTTTGGGACTTGGGGCTGTATCAAGATGAGACCAAAATCGAGTTATTAACATTTACAATTAGTGAGAGGTTGGTTGTGTCTGATGTTACTAATCCTGAAGCTATCTTAACCCCTTCGCATCAAATATAACGATTAGTAATATATAAAGTTACCTAGTCATTACCCTGAATTCATTTTTACAACAATTTTTGGATTTCTAGATCTTTTGATCCTTTCGAAGCATTACTGTCTACTTTCTTTAAAAAACATACAATTGTGTGGGTTATTACTTCATGTTTTCGCGCAGTTCTTATTCAAGCTGTTTAATACAGTCAATTTATTTCTTCTTTTCACACGAAATAGGTTCATGAAAATCTCTCAGAAGTATAACGCTCTTTTCAATTCTCATTTCGCTGTTCAATGTTAATTATTCGCACGAATGCATCCCACTGTTAGTTGTGATGTATACATAATCACTTGAAGATACAGGAAAAGCAATCTAAAGAGAGAGTGGATATTAAGCGGACAGATTGTCTTGCTGACTGATATTATAAAAAAGTATTCTGCAAGCTGAGAGTCGTTTATAATACCTACTGAGTCGGTTATAATACCTACTGAGTAGAACCAAAATTCTTGGCATGTGTTTTTAAGAGCATGGCTTTTTCCTTTCGAGCAAAAAAGAAAAAAAAATTCTGTGTCTGGCACTCGACACATCGGGGTCGTCTCTCTACGTAGTTTGGCACTCGTACGCAGGCATAATTGCTCCCGTGGCGAAGAATAAGCACGCTTTGTATCTGAATGCGTAGTCGCAGGGTACCAGACTTGGCAGCGTAACGGCCAGACGGATTTCGGGATGGTAACTTGAATTCAACCAACCTGCGAGAAAGTCTTCACCCTCCTCGCTTTCACTTCAGATGACTTGCAGTCGAAGCAAAAGTCAAATAAAACGTTTACGTGGATGTTGTGTTGAAGACATTTTCGCACCTTTCAAATTAATTAAATTTCATTATTTGAAATTTAAAATTCGCATTTGTTACTTCGATTATTTTAGTAATGAAACATTAAGAGGAAACGATTCTAAATTTATCCAGTTTTACGAGAATAAATACTGTTATTTTAATTTTCTAGAATTATGTTAATCAGTTTGGCCAATCACTTCTTAATTATTCATTTAGACCAGTACTTTATAAAAGATTTGTCGCTTACAATAAGTTCATTTTTCATTTCTTTTCTTACAAACCTTTCGAAATTTACCTAACTTTTAAAATCCATGGAGACGCATTACGAAAGTATCAATTAGGAAATAAAATGGAAAACTTTCTTGACGAGCATTGTCATAAAGGAATGATTATCAGATGATAAAATATGACTGAATACTTTTAGGTTTGCATATCCGTGAAATTGTTTCAAGTCCCACTCTACTTGCAGTTCATGTCCGTGAAATGTCAAATTTTACTTTTTCAAAACTTGGTTTAAAAGGAATGTTATTTAGGAAGAAATTTGTATTACGAATTTTATTTATTAATATTTCTTAAACTTTTGTAAGCGGTTGTGATTTTGCCTTGCCCTGGGGTTTTCGTATTTTTTATTCTCTCCTATTCAGGGAATATGGTATGGGCATCATATTATATTCGTAACAGAAGTTCGTCCGTTCTGTAAAAGAAACGTAATCTGTCAATTCCTTTCATAATATGTCAGATTGTTGTGTTCTAATAATGGTTGTTCTAATTCATTTCTCAGATAAGCAAGGGAAAAGTGTTTTTTCTTTTTCATTTTTCTGAAATACGTTGCATGTTTGCTTGTTCGTTGCATTACATAGCATGTTTGTTTCTTGTGTTTGCTTCCTTATTTATATTTATTTACTACTTATTTATTACACTACTTATGTATTATTTGTTTCTAGAAAAGTAGTGAAAAGGTGATTTACGGACGAGTCGGTTTGTCGTCCGAGCTCTTACGACATACAGACGAGTGCGGAAATCACCTTGCGCCCTTGTTGCTACACCAAGAACGAAATACACAATGCGTGAAGTAAAGGAATATACATTAAATATAAAATAACTAAAAAATCCTTACTCGGACAAAAGTAAGTGGATACTAGTCAATGTCGTAACACTATTGTTTGCAATAATAAACAAGGACGTCGTCAAGACGAAAGACAATTGCGAATCGCTATGTTTCACACACGCTTGACGATGTTTTGCAAACATTTTGAAATGTTTCGCACACGCTTCGCAATGTTTCGCACCCTGTGAAAAAAATAGCTGTTTTGCACACGGCGTGTATTCTCGTGCATGTTTCGGAAAACACGTCGAGAAACCGCGTTTCGCGCACGGCGTGTTAAACAACATTCTACGTACTCGAGAGTTAATATCTTGATTCCCGTAGGAGGAAGGGTGCGAGAAGGGTGAGGAGAGATCCTGGTGCCAGGGTCCCCCTCTTCTGAATCAGGTTTCGTTCTGAAAGGCTGGAATGCAAGGCGGGGGTGGAAGGTTCATTGTGTGTGCTTGGGCCCCCGGCGGCCTGATTCACTTGCTTGAGTCCCAGGATTTGTCCGCGCTACGACCTGCCCCCTCAACCTCCCACAGATTAAGGTCGTCGGGACGGCTGGTTTGCCGACGCGCCGCGCTCTGCTTTGAGTATCCCTTGATACACGGTTTTAACAGGAAATCAGAAATATTCTGTATCTAACCGGGCGTTTAGCCGCAAGTTTTCCAAGAAATTTTACTGATAATATTTTTTTCAATTAATAGGCTACACGTAACAGTCGTTTTATTTCCGATAGTGTACGCAGAACATAAACATTATCTAGCACATAACTGCTACAATTTGTATGTTAAGTACAAACACAGTGTGTGTGTGTGTGTGTGTGTGTGTGTGTGTGTGTGTGTGTGTGTGTTTAGTACTAACATAGTTAGAAGAGAGCTATATTTCCCGCTGAATTACTAAAGTGAACCAATTAAGAAAATTATTAGGCGTATCAAGCTGGAATTTTTACCATTCGAAAATCTTAAGAGGTTTTAAATCTGACGTATTTACTTTTACTTTAAATTAAAATGTTTGTTTTCTCTAATGAAGTGAAAAAGGAATACGAAATTTATGAACCATGTGTGAATGTAAAAATAATATATTGATAGCTAAAAAACTTTGTTGAATTATTTTCATTTAATGTAAGAGCTTAAAAATTCTAACACATCACCTCTAGGCTTCTAAAGAGTTCAGGTTCAATAAACTTTTCATGGTACATTACCCCATCGATTCATGCGCTCCTCCCAGGCATGCAAGATCCAACTGACGTAATAAAGAAACTCTGGCAAATATCTCTACTAATGAATCGTCGCTCATCGTGCAACTCCGAAGAACACATTAATTTATGGAATTCACTCGTCAGCTTGAAGGAATTGCGATATTCTTCGCAATACGATATTTGCTCTTTGACCCAGAAGCGAACAAGTAAAATCGAGTCTGACTTGCGCAAAACTGACCTTTTTCCCTCTTTTTCATCACGTCGCGTCGCGAGATATATAAACCATACATCGACCCCTTAAGGCTATAAATTTAATGATTTTTGTGTTAATTTCAACTTTTATTGACGTTTGATAGGTTTTCCTGTAATAAAGAATGTAGTTATTAATGTGCGATATATGTATGAGTTTACAATAAGGGCTTTCTTTTCTTTCGGAATGCGATTTGCTTTTTTCTATTTATCCGCCTCTATTCTACCGGGAGAAGTGGCTCAGGGCATCAACTGATGTCACTGCAGTGCCTCTGACAGGAAGGACCCTAGGTTCGAGTCCCGTTGGTGGAATGATTTTCAACACTAGTTACATTGCCAGGTCGAATTCAGCCGATGACTAGAGATAAATTCTAGAGGAATTCTCATCGTAATTTCCCGTGTTTTTTTCGATTAATGCCCGGCCAATACCGGAGCAGTACCCTAACAAACGGGCCACGGACAGCAGGAGATCTTTCCTTCCGTTTCCTCATCCTTTATGCGCTCTTACACTTACATGCACTACATACCTTGTAATTAAGTGTTGTTATTATTATTAGCATTATTATAATTATTATTATTATTATTATTATTATTATTATTATTATTATTATTATTATTATTATTATTATTATTATTATTATTATGTGCAGTGCAGTGGCGTGACATGCAGTGACGTGCAACTGAGAGAAACGAGTGAGTAAGAAAGACATTACAGCTCGCTGTATCGCAGTGCGGTGAAGTGTGGTGAAGTGAAGTTTGGTGAAGTGGAGTTCTATGAAAGATTGCACGGTGAAATGTTCATGTGATTTTGTAACGTTTGTAGAGTTTGTATAGTTGTTAAGTTCTGTAATGTTAAGTTAGTGTATTCTGCCACCAAGTCCTCACACTTAATTGCAGAATTATTAATAAATCTAATCTAATCTATCACACACGTCGGGGGACCGGTTCAGGAGCTCAAAGCTTGTCCCAGCTTCGGCTTACCCACCTGTGGGAGATACCTGGATGAGGAAACCCCCATCTTCCGCTGATAGGTAGGCACCGGGTCTCACCATCCAGCGAGGGAAGATCATCGCCACCTTCCGAGCAGACAATACGCACTACATTTACGGGACCTGTGACGTTTAGCAGTTGACGCGCCCGGTATCATTAATCAGTAAAACGGACTTTCTTATGAAGGATTGACTTAGGATAGGAGAGTTTAAGGAAGGTTACATGATTCCACAACTTACGTAAATCCCCGACAATAGCACGATTAAACAGGCAAATAGACTGACAGAAAGACAAAAAAATAGAGAGAGAAAGAGAGAGAGAAAGAGAGAGAGAAAGAGAAAGAGAGAGAGAAAGAGAGAGAGAAAGAGAGAGAGAAAGAGAGAGAGAAAGAGAGAGGGAAAGAGAGAGGGAAAGAGAGAAGGAAAGAGAAAGAGAGAAGGAAAGAGAAAGAGAGAAGGAAAGAGAAAGAGGGAAGGAAAGAGAAAGAGGGAAGGAAAGAGAAAGAGGGAAGGAAAGAGAAAGAGAGAGATAAAGAGGGGGAGAGGGTAAAAGAGAGATATAAAGAGAGATTATATATATATATATATATATATATATATATATATATATATATATAAGAGAGAGAGATTAGCAACTAATTTTATTAATTATTAAGTGTCGAAAAGAAACTTGCTTGAAACGTCGGGTCGTGTGCCGCAGGGGAGCGTCGCAGGGCGGGTAGAGCGGGTAGAGCGGGTAGAGCGGGCAGAGCGGGCAGAGCGGGCAGAGCGGGCAGAGCGGGCAGGTGCGGGCGTCGGCGGCCCGGTGCCCTTCTTCGCGCAAACCCGCGAGGCCCCCGAGGCGGAAGCGCGACGCCGGCGCCGGCGCCAGCCATCACTGCGGCGCGCAGTGGGCCCGACCGCACCACTCCTCCTCGCAATTGGAGTTCCATCTTCGCGTTGGCAGATGCAAATAGCGAGACAAATGTCAGATTTCTTTTTGCAGCATTATTCTTTTTGAGAAAACAATGGTCATGATGGGTGGTTTCTTTGGCAGTAGGCAATGAACCATGAGAGAGCATGGAACGAGGTGTAAAGTCTCAAACGTTTATTCTATTTGTGCTTAAAGTAGATCGGTTGTAGAAGGGGCAAGACGAAGAAGTAGATAGTAACAATTGTGACGATGATGATGATGATGACGACGATGATGACGAGGACGCTGATGATGACGACGATGATGACGAAGTGCTGAGTCGGTACACGATCTTGGCCACTTCGGCCATCCAGATAAGGTTAGTCCAATTTTAAAATCACGTTTAAAAAAAAAACGTTATGTTACGTCAAGACAAATAGTTTGCTGTGTCCTCGCCAGGAAACCGTTCTTTTGTCTCCATAGGTGATTAAGAAGTATTGGCCATTAAGAAACATCTTTAAACTTACGAATAAAATTGTAAAAAATTATAATTATGCTTGGCTTGCTCGTATATGTTCGCAATTATTTTCAATCCCTCCCCCTCCAGTTGGCCTAGAGAGGCGAGAATTAATTTTTGTTTAGAGACACATGTGTTATTAGCTGCAGCCGGTAGAGCTTTCGAAGGGAGGGCGGGCCTAACTTAAATAAACCTACTAAAATTAACTTATAACTAATTACATGGCCAGTGCTAGTTATACGTTACGTTTCAGATTTCTGTTTAAAGTTCGTAATAAGTGTGTCCATCATCAGTTGGTGGGGCTTGGATGTATCCAAGAAAACTAAACTAATTAACATGTAATAAAATACAAATGTTTTGTGCAAATCTTAGGTTGCCGGCTAAAGTGCCGGCTTCATCCATAGGTTAAGTTAGAAATAAGTTAGTAAGTAAGCACTGCCCCCTTCTTTACCGCTTAAGCCAAAGAGCTGAGGCGCATGTAATAAACATGATAATAAACTCCCGCCTCGCCAGGGCTACTGGCGGGGGGAAAGTTGAAAAAAGTTGGTGGGACTGGCCCACAGGGGCTCGGGCGGGCTGGGCGCCCGGTCCGCGGCAAGCACGTCGCTCCGGCTGTCTCACGCGGGGACCGCGTGGCGCGGCCCCCCGCAGCACAACGTTCGCCCGCCCCCCTCCCACCCGCCCCACCCGCCCCCGCCCCGCCCCCGCCCCGCCAGCCCCCGCCCGCCCCGCCAGCCCCGCCAGCCCCCGCCCGCCCCCGCCCGCCCCCGCCCGCCCCGCCCCGCCCCACCCGCCCCACCCGCCCCACCCGCCCCACCCGCCCCGCCCCCGCCCCGCCCCACCCGCCCCGCCCCGGCCGCCCCCCCCCGCCCCCGCCCCGGCCGCCCCGCCCCCCGCCCCGCCCCGCCCCGCCCCGCGTTCGTCCATTCGCCCGCCCGTCCGCCCGCCCATCCCCGCGTTCGTCTGTCCGTCCGTCCGTCCGTCCGTCCGTCTGTCCGTCCGCAAGGTCCGGTCGCACGCGGTCTTCCTGACCCGGCACCGCTCCAGCGCCTGCGCCTCACCTGATCGCCGGGCCACCGCCGCCGCCAACGGGGGGGGGGGGGATGGAGATTGTGCCAAAAACGCCGCCCGCGCCGCCCGCCTTGTGCGCTGCGCTGAGGGCAAAGAACCGCTTTATTCCGCGAGTTTATGTCTGTGGTTTGGGGAAGGAACGGGTGGCGGCGACAGGGGGTTGCAGGTTGGCGCGTAGCCCTTGTTGTAAGCAACGAGAAAGCGGCTGAGATTGATTAGAGAACTGCTGCTTGCTTTGCGTCGTTTCTGTCCGCGAGGTCCTACGATGAACGAGGTCCTACGAGGTCCTATAATGAAACTAGTATGAATGATGTGTGAATGTAGAAAAAATAAAAATAATAATAACAATTTACAAACAATACAAAATACAAATTACGTAGAATATATAAAATAGAATTACAAAAATGATTTTAGTGTAAGTTAGTAATGACAAAGTGCAATTAAGATAACTTTACGTCTAGATTGTAAATTAGTTATAAGAAAAAGCCCCGCCTGTAGCTGCTTAAGCCGCAAGGCAGCAGCATAATATAAAAACATTCATAGATAATAAATTCCCCTTCTTCACAGGGTTACTGTGGAGGGGACAAAAGAAAGAAAAAGGTCCTACGATTTGAGACACGACGTTGGCTGATTTTCCACACAAACTATTTATCTACGTACATAAAAATAAGCGGCAGTCTGGAGAAGAAAAATAGTGACAAACTGCTCTGACCGCTTGTTTTTGGCGGAGACTTCTCAAATCAATACCAGACGAATGCCAGAGTCAAATGGAACTTACTCAACGCGCGATCTTGTCTTCCCTTTCTTGTCCTCTTCTCTCCCTTAACACCCCGCACTCATTAAAAGCTTGTCGTGAGTATGCAAATTTTCAGGAAATTTGTCTTAAAGATAGGTACTGACTCTCCAACAACATTCAAATTAAAGGTAATCTTTAAGGATAAAATGCAATGTTAATTTGAAAATTATAAATATTGCTTTTACATTAATAGTCACTTGGAAACATAAGTAAATGATTATAATGAGCAGAGAGCATTAGAATTATGTATTGCTGTAATACTCTCACTGACAACTTTGCAAGTTCAATGTTGGAAAACGAAGAAAAGTAAGTAAACCATTTCGAAAGTAAGGTGATGTTTGTTGTAAGGAAAACATCGCACAGATAAGACATTTATTAAAACCTTAAATGCGAAAAGTAACTCATGCATTGAATCTTTAGTGGTGAAGATAGAGAGATAAGACAGCGTCTTGGATGTCGTGTCAATTTACGAAGTTTATATAGTTCATTCATTTAAAAATAGCACTAAAGTTCTTTAAAAAATTATAGTTACAACTTAACAGTTCAGAAAGATTGAACAGCAAGGTTTAATTTGTACTGGAGAAAGTCTCAAGAGTGACCTCTTGATGGTGGGAGTATATATTAAAAGAAAAGTTACATCTTAGGGTAATTCATTCCATTTTCAGAGGATAACATTCCGAAAATGAAAGTGGCCAATATTTACCTTTAGGAACTTTGTGTTAGATGAGGTTTTGCCAATGTAAAAGTGTGATTCGGGTAATGTAGGTAGGCTGGAATAAAAAGTGAGTACGTCAGTCAGCTCGTGCAAGCTATTTAGTTAGACATTCAGATTGGGTGTAACCTGAATGATGCAAAATATGAATATATTACGAGTGTGTGCGCAATGAAGTGTAATGATATACCCCAGAATCAAAAGGAAGAGACAAGAACAGATCCTTGCGGAATGTTCTGAAGAGGGCGCGGCCCAAGGAGAACTGTGGAGGGGGAATTGCTTCTTGGAAAGTTCTGATTACAGCGTAGGACTCGGACCGGAGTGTACTTCCATGAAAATGCAGCCCTGTCGTTTTCATTTCTCTCAAGGCCAAAGTGATACTTTTTAACAAAGGTACATTTCAAAAACCAGTTTAATGTATTTCATAATGTTTTCTATTGATTAATCGTTTCAAAGAGAGTCAAAGTTTGATAATAATATTGTTTTTAATTATTTAGGCGATATTCCCTCTCCCCTCTCTCCCCCCCCTCCCCCCTCCCTCTCTCCCCCCTCTCTCCCTCCCTCTCCCTCCCTCTCTCCCCCCTCTCTCCCTCCCTCTCCCTCCCTCTCTCCCCCTCTCCCCCTCCCTCTCTCCCTATTTCTCCCCCCTCTCTCCCTATTTCTCCCTCCCTCTCTCCCTATTTCTCCCTCTTTCCCCTCTCTCCCTGTCCCCTCTCTTTCCTTTCTCACTAGCTTTCTTTCTTTCTTTCTTTCTTTTTTAGTTGCGAAATATTCGTTTTGAATGAATACTTTGCTTAAATATTATCTCTAAACATTATTTTCAAATTACTGTTCGTCTGTACTTATTTTTCCACTTCGTCATTCTTAATTAGTAATTTGGCATAATTCTCTACAAAAATAATTAATTCCGTTATAAACAGTTAATTTTATGCATTCGTTATTAAGTATTACGACTGTTGCAAATTGATAACAAACTCTTGAAATGAAAATTCGCTATGCGTTAGTCAATATCCAAATGCGGATTAATAAAATACGTTTAGCATCACTTCAACAAGCACAATAAGAACTCCATTCCTAGAAACTGAACGAGTTATTATGTAAGAGTTAGAAAATGAATGACAGATTATTTTCAATAAATTCGCAATTTATTTTCTTAAAAAAGATAAAAAATCGTTCCTGCTGATCGACTTTTTTTCTCAACGTAATCAACAACTTAACTATATTCATCAAGTATCTATGTTTCTACATCTAACGTAGGACGTATTGCAAGGACTTCTCATTTTATGTTCCGACTTGATCATTTCTTGAAAGGCAATAGCTCATACGTCTCATTGTCAATCAAAGTACGTCATTTGAAACTGCCTGCGCCATCGCCACGTCTGCATTGTCATTTCCATTACCAAAGTTACCACAGTCCCTAGAAATCCTATACTCACTAACTGCAAGTCTGCCAATGTCATTGCTCCAGGCATGGCGCCCGGACGCGCCCTTCCGCCTCATCTACTGCTCGATTGCTCCAATGTCTACGATCTGTGTTAAGAATTTCAATAATTCCTTTTTTCTTTTGTCCCCTCCACAGTAACCCTGTGAAGAAGGGGAATTTATTATCTATGAATGTTTTTATATTATGCTGCTGCCTTGCGGCTTAAGCAGCTACAGGCGGGGGCTTTTTCTTACAACTAATTTACAATCTCGACCTAAAGTTATCTTAATTGCACTTTGGCATTACTAACTTACACTAAAATCATTTTTGTAATTCTATTTTATATATTCTACGTAATTTGTATTTTGTATTTTTGGTAAATTGTTATTATTATTATTTTTCTACATTCACACATCATTCATACTAGTTTCATTATATACATAACCATTCCTCTATCTAGTTCCATTATGTACAAATAATTCCTCTATCTACCTTTCGCGCTTGGACATCACAGCTGTCACCACTTCCTCCCCGGGCGCACCCCTGTCGCCGCTCTGAAGGCAACTGAGACATCACTCCTACCACATCCGCCCGCAGCTTCCTCCAGCGCAACCCAACGCATTTTCTCCGCGGCGGATACTGATTAAAGCCAATAGTGCACTCAGCATGTTTTGCTGTGAACAGACTCCCCGACCAACAAGAGTAAAAATTGTATGATGCACATGAAATTGACTCATTTTTCACTAATATGAGCAGGTTTCTTTCTGTTGATTGATTTATGTGGAAGTGTGTGGTGTGAAAGGTGTGAATGTTAAGTGTGTGGAAGTGAAAGGTGAAGATAGGACAAGGAAGGGGAGAAGGGAAACGTTGCAAGTGAGCCGTAGCCCGTTTGTTGAATTGAATTGAATTGAATTAATGCCTTATTTTACGTGGCGAGACTCAGGCCATTAGGCCTGCTCTTCCGTCTGAGCACGCAAATTTCGCTACGCTCCTTTCACCAACTAGCAGAGAAAGGAGATATTTTTGGGTAAAACAGGCGATTTGAATTTAGCTCAGAGGCGTCATTTAGGCTTGAGGATCTTTTACATGCAAGTAAATCTACTAACATGGGACAGCCGGCTTTACTTCCCCTCCGAAGTCAGGCGTACGAAGGATTTTTTCGACCTTAAAAATCCACGGCTTCGATCGGGTTTGAACCCGCTAACTTGGGTACTACAGTCCGAAACGCTAACCGTTACACCATCGACGCGCGCTGAATTTGTTGGAGTATTGCTGCGACATTCGCCTAATGTTTATAGCAGAAGGGCTACGTTGAATGTAGGCGTTGCAGAAGATGGGTTGATTAGTGATTCTGGGCGCGTCAACAGCTTAATTCGTTAGTCCCGTAAGTGTAGTGCACGTTTGAATGGCGGGAGGTGGCGGTGATATTCCCCCGCTGGATGGAGAGTTCTTTTTTTCAACTGTCCCCCGCCAGTAGCCCTGGTGAGGCGGGAGTTTATTTTCTTTTTGGGGTACAACATACGCCGCAGCTCTACGGCTTATGCGGCAAAGAAGGGGGCAGAACTTACTTAATAACTTATTTCTAACTTAACCTATGGATGAAGCGGGCACTTTGGCCGGCAACCTAAGATTAACACAAGTCTGTATTCTTCTTGCTTTATAGCATTAGTTTTCTTGGGTTTTTTGTTTTTCTCATTCACACGCACATTCACACTAGATTATATTTTCACTTCACACACGCACTTTCACACGACACTATATACATCCTATACACTATTTACACTACGTGCGCCACGGCGCCGACTTTGCTCCAAGCGTCGGCAATGGAGAGTTTCGACGCCGACGGCTAGCAGGGTATTCCCCCAAAAGGTATCTTCCCCCTGCTGGGCACCGCCCCGGCCGAAGCAAGTTCAAAGTTCCCGACTGGTCTTCCAACACGTGTGGGAGTGTAGGGGTCAGTGTGTGTTTAGGGGCGAGAACAGCTGAAGGAAAATGATGGAATGATCGCATGCGGTACTTGGCCCGTTTGTTAGGGTACTAATCCGGTATTCGCCTGGTGTTGATCGGAGAAACCAACGAAATCTCCCGATCAGAGCAGCTGACCGCTAGAATTCTCAAGGCAGAAGCTGAATTGAACCTATACTGCGATTTTCGCAACTCTGCCATTGGAAGGTATCCGCTGTTGACAGTTTTATCCAATCGCGAGCTTGAACGTCACGATAGTGACGTCACTACAATCATACAAATAAGGAAACACCCTTTCATTACGTAGAATTACTCGTCATCTACGTCATCACCTGCCTCGTCGTCATCAAATCCGGAAATAATAGTATTTCTTAACGTAGAATTACCTTTCACTACGTCAACACCTATATCATCTTTTGTAGTGGTGCAATTTATGTTCCGGTTATATTTTAACAGACGATCCTCAGCAGAAGTCGGCCGTACGCCAAATAATGATCGCCACCGGTCGCAAAATGACTATCGTGATCATTACACTTGCAAGTTTGTTTCCGGCTGTGCGCGTCTATCGGACCACGCGGGAGCGGTGGGGGGCGCCCCATCTCCGCAAGTGCTTAGGTATGCGCCACAGGCCACTAAGCGGGGGGGGGGGGGAGCGGGTGCCGGGGAGCTCTGAATCGGGCGACGACTCGCCAGGAAAACCGGTCCCGGCGCAGGCATTTAAATATAGGCTGGGCCGAAAAGCGGCACTGCGACGGGGCGGGCGGCGGGGCCACAGCGCAGTGGGTGGCAATGGACCAAACGTGATTAAACAATGAATGAACGGACATATAAATAAATAATAATGCATAAACAATGCAATTGGATGAATAAATAAATAAATAAATGAATGAATAAATGAATGAATGAATGAATAATACCAATGAATGAATGAATGAATAATACCAATGAATGAATGAATGAATAATACCAATGAATGAATGAATGAATGAATGAATGAATGAATGAATAAGAATACATAAATAATGCAGTAACATAAAATAAGTAAATATTCAATTCGTGGATTACTGCATGGAGTAGATCACCAAATCAAGTATTTCACATCCAAATCAGTGTTTAAGATAACCACCCTCCTTACCTTCACAAAACTAAGCTACAATTTTTTACCCCTAAAACACACATGTAAGAATTTGACCCACTGAACTCACCTATCGACATCATGTAAACAAAAGAACCGCGAGAATATTGTTTATCAGTCATCCTTTCTTTAGCCCACATATTATTAAAACGCTCCATTTGCAAATACGGAAATGGGTACATCTGCTAGAAGAATGTACTTTCCTTTAGTTATCAATTAATTTTCTAGTGTAGCTAACGTACTGATATTTTCGCAAAAACTTTCGACTGTTGTCTATGCAATCTGCTTTTTAAATAAAGTAAAATCATACTAAATAAAATTAGTGGTACAACAGTCATAATATTCTTAAACTATTATAAAGGTGATGATAAATTTCCTTCAATTACATTGAAAGATAAATTATATATAATACTTATACAATTTTTCTCACTCTGCAAATATCCTTTGACACAGTAATATGTGCTTTAAAGCTGTCGTGACAAAATTGTTCAAATTGAAACGTGAGTAGATTGTGATTATACAAGTTTGTCCGCATTGAATTCGCTTTAAATGATTGTTTTCGATTACTTGTAAAAGTTCGTGAGATTGTTGCAATACTGTGTGAATTATTGTTGATGAAAAACTTTTAACTTGTTTTCTTTTACAACTATTACAAGTTATTACACGTTACCAGTTCACATCTGGAAACATTCTTCTTATAGCATATTTTTTCAATAAGGTCAATTTTATTTTTGCAATAAAGAATAAAGTATTATTTGTTTTTGCTTTATGTGATAGATCTGGCCAAAAGATAAAGTAGTTCACTTCAATGATTTTCTACAAATGGAATAGTAAGGAATGGCAGACAAACTGTCTTCTTCGTGGAAATATTACTATATTTGTAACCATTCATAACGGACTGTACTACAGGTAAATCATCACTTATTTCGTTGTGTTAACAAACCAGAATAAAAAGAGAAATATATACATAAGTTCATTAACATGAAAATTATTGTATGTTATTATTTTCTATTTATAAATGGCACATACTTGTATTTAAAGTTTCGTAGAAACAATTCATAAACCTCCGTAACAATTTTTCGCTCGCTCTTGGCGACGTTTCGGCCCACTGGATGCGGGCACGTGAGAGCCACGTGAACTGCCTGCGCCGAAGGGGGCCTCGGGAGGAGGGGAAGGGGACGGGCCACCGCACACAAATCTCTGCCGACCGATAAGGAAAGGCGCGAGGGTCCCACTAGCCCGCCCAAAATCAGACGCGCTGCAGCGTCCGGTTCCGCTAATCAACCAACCAAATAGCAGAACAATTTATCCAATTGTGAATGAATGGGAAGAATGAATGGTTATGTATATAATGAAAATAGTATGAATGATGTGTGAATGTAGAAAAAAATAATAATAATAATATTAATAATAATAATAATAATAATAATAATAAAAATAATAATAATAATAATAATAATAATAATAACGTACCCATACATACAAACAATTTACGTAGAATAAATAAATAGAATTACAATAATGATTTTAGTGTAAGTTAGTAATGCCAAAGTGCAATTAAGATAACTTTAAGTCTAGATTGTAAGTTAGTTGTAAGAAAAAGCCCCGCCTGTAGCTGCATAAGCCGCAAGGCAGCAGCGTAATGTAAAAATATTTATAGATAATAAATTCCCCTCCTTCACAGGGTTACTGTGGAGGGGACAAAAGAAAAAAAAATAGCAGAACAAGAGCTTCTGAGAGCGTAGGCTTCCTCGGCCGGAGTCAGTATTTACTAGGCTGTCCGGGTGACGCCGCGTCCATGGCGACCGAAATGTCGGCACCTTCGCCATGGACGCGGCGTCACCCGGACAGCCTAGTAAATACAAGAGCGTCTGCCTCCAGGGACGGTTTGAGTTGGCCGCCCTTTAAATAAATATTTGGGGGAAAAAAGGTTGATTATAGAAAAAACTGCAACACTGGCACCATCATTATACATGGAACCCGCTTATAAGCGTAACCATAATAAAATAAATTATCACGCGTAGTTTTATCAGTCGTTAAATTTTGCTAAAAGCTTTTTCGGGCGCATTGCAACCATCTTTGAATTGCAGCGATTTTGTGGCGGCCTTTCACTCTGATAAAGTCAAAATTGCAGGGCTGATATTTTGCAAAATTAAAAAAAGTTTTGTTGCCAAATTAAACGTTTCTGACAAACGTACGCCTGAAATTCATTTTATAATGATGATAATGTCATAAACCTTGCACCACTTCCTAACTACTATACATAAATTCATGAGAATACTAATCAAATCCGGATTTTTATTCTCTCTTTTACGACTATAGAAGCAATACTCTTATGCGTGGAAGGATTTTAAGGCTAATTTTTAAGGTATCTCATGAGAAGATGTTTCGTCTCTCATACCTAATTCGAAAACAAACTAGTTAAAGATTTGCAATTTTAATGTTTAAGCGTCTAGCGAAAGCGTAGTTCTTTGTGGATGAATTGGCCAAATCAAAGGCATTAATCGTCAAGGTTCATTAAAAATATATACAATACGTAGGATTCTAGATGCACATATTTTTCATGTAACAGCAACAGATTTACAACCGACACAAATCAGTCTTGCAAACATCCATTGAGAGTGAATGGACCCTATTTCAGTTAACATGTCTACAATGAATTTTGATCGATTGCTGTTTTACCTATTGTTTAGGCCGTTTCTGCGACACACAACGCACCATCTCCTTTTTTCCACTAATATCGCTGCAACGCCCATCGTTTTCCCCTCAGCCACGCCCAGCACCCACCTGTACCGTGCTTGCCCACGCAGCACAAGGCTTAGCAGTCCCAGAGGGCACCAGCTGAACAAAAGAAGGGCCTCCGGACAGGCGGGGTACATGGGTAACGAAACCTACTCGCGGCAGTTCGGGTGCGACTGTTCGACCGAGGCTGAGTTCAGTGCAGTGAAGTGGCAAGTGAAGAAGCGTGAAGTGCGAATGAATGGGAAGAATGAACGGTTACATATATAATGAAACTAGTATGAATGATGTGTGAATGTAGAAAAAAAAAATAATAATAATAATAATAATAATAATAATAATAATAATAATAATAATAATAATAATAATAATAATAACAATTTACCAACAATACAAAATACAATTTACGTAGAATATATAAAATAGAATTACAAAAATGATTTTAGTGTAAGTTAGTAATGCCAAAGCGCAATTAAGATAACTTTAGGTCTAGATTGTAAATTAGTTGTAAGAAAAAGCCCCGCCTGTAGCTGCTTAAGCCGCAAGGCAGCAGCATAATATAAAAACATTCCTAGATAATAAATTCCCCTTCTTCACAGGGCTGGGACCTGAAAAGTTTAGCAATTGTATGAATTTTGTGTGAACCATACAATTGAAGCGCTTATTTTCACAGTGATGCATCACCATTTCCGTTTTCTATCTTGTTTTAATTATCAACATATTTTTAACACGCTTCTCCATTGTGCTGCCAAATATTGTGTTCAAAAAATACGATTTCCCTCTGTTAAAGGGTATTCGAAAACAGTTTTTTTCTTTTGTCCCCTCCACAGTAACCCTGTGGAGAAGGGGAATTTATTTACTTTAAATTATTTACATTAAACTGCTGCCTTGAAGCTTAAGCAGCTAGAGGAGGGGCTTTTTCTTACAGCTAAGTTTTACATTCTAGTCCTAAAGTTAACTTACTTGCACTTTGGCATTACTAACGTACACTAAGATCAGTTTTGTTAATACTAAAATACTACAGAAATTGTTATTTTACGGGTGAAATTTTCTTTTTCTTTTTCACTACATTCATACATCATTCATACTTGTTTCATTATATACATAACCATTCATTCTTCCCATTCATTCGCACTTCACTACACGGAAACAGTTGAACCCTATTTTGAATGCTGACTCTTCCTGAAAAATTGTCTTCACTGGCAATAAGTCATTCACTCAAAATAGCCTCTTCAATTTTGGAGTGGTATTGTACGTAAGAAACTTTCTGCGTGAAGTAAAACGAAACTCGTCACGGTAAACGTTCGTTTAACCCTTGTTTATTTTTGCTTCCGCAAATACATTCGCTTTCAACCGAAGGCTTCCTGTGATGAGTCATGGTATTTGTTTCAATGGTAGAGAAGGCGAGGAATGCGAAAAGAAATGCAATGAGATCTAGAGGGCTTTGTGTATTTCGAAAGAAGCTCATTTAGCTCGGTTGCTTCTCATCACGTGGGCCCGGTCCTGCCAAAGCGTGAAGCACTTTGCACGCTGACTTGTCCTCGAGACAATTCTGTCAACCGCTCAGGTCTGCAACAGGGTCTCCGAATGTCATGTGAGCACGGTGGGTAGTCGTCAGAGGCGAGTGAGTTTTGGAGGTCCCTGATGTGTTTAGTCTTCTCCTCCTCCACCTTCTTTGCCTTCTAGTTAGTACATTTGAAGACATTTATTAATCTTCATTTATTTATCGCCTCAGACAGTCAATTTTTCAGTGATTGTAATTGAAAGACTTTCGGACAATAATAATATAATCCACACTAGTCACAAAATGCCACGATCTATTGGTAAATGTTAATATTTCGATTTTGATCGAAGTGTGTCTCATCTTGTTACAGTTTAAAGCTCTTCAAAATTACGAAGTATATAAACAGTAACAAGATACTCCATACTTTCATCGAAATTAACATATTATTATTTACGAGTATCAAGTGACTTGCCGTGGCTCGTGCGTCTTATTTTATTCCCGTCTCAAGCATTTCAATTGATTGAATCAAAAGAAAAATGAAAATGACCTATATTAACATTGGACAGTAACAGGTACAACTGAAACTAGATAGAGAAAATGAAATCTTGGTTTGATTACATTCCATGCTCTTAACGCAAATGGAATGTCTCGAAAATGCGACGTCTCAATCCCAAGACAGTTCCCTGGATCCGACCAACGATGACAAACAGCTTTTGAAGTTCAAGAAAATAACGGCTGTCTTGTAAATTTCTCTTTGCGCTTTTAAACGAACCACAAATTGCTCTGCATTAACGGTCTACCTCACACGGGTCGAATCTTCATTTTGTTATTCTTTCCAGGCGCTACTGGTCCATCAAAACAGCTTTCGCTCGTGTTTTTAATGAATCTTGTGAGCATCTTTTAGCAGGGGTAAATCTGAATTCCAGAACTTTTTTAGCAGTTCAAAGGAATAAGAAAAACGCCTCCTAAAAAGTAACAATCGAAACGAGCAGAAATACTGGCGTATCAGAAATTTTAGCGGGAGGGACTTTAGCCCTTCCCCCTAAAGACTATAAACATATATCCTCTCCCAAAATTGTGTCAGGTATAGATGACGTAATAATTAGTTATTAAGAATTTTTCATTCATGTTGAAAATAAAATTTCGTTTATTTATTGATTTAGAGTTATTTATAACATATCGAATTATATTCGTTACCACAAAAATAATAAACAATGTTTTTGAATGTGGCTTTAGAAGAGGGTCAGAGACCTTATGAGTCCCCCCCCCCACTCTGGCTGCGCCTCTTGTCCAAAATGCTTTAATGGTCCAGTGAGAGAGAGAGAGTTATAATCCTCAATCTTCCGTTATCTAGTTAACCGTGACATGATTCTCTCCAAGCAATCCTCTCCTCATTCAGTATTATCCAAGCATATGACATGATAACTCTGATTGTCTTGGCCCTCCAGTGATTTGAACGTGTTCCATTATTTTTTTATTACATATTTATTGTTCATTCTAAGATTCATAGTTCCGTTACACTTTTTCATGTGCATTTGTTGGCTTATAACTATTCTAGTTTCCTAATCTTAAAACTAACTCTAACCACAAGCGTAAATAGGTACAATCAGCACTTACTGTTAACAACTCTTCGCGAATATATTTAGAAAGGCGTCAAATGGGTATCTGTTTGTGATTCCAGTAGCAGCATGATGTATTGATTCGAGGTAATAGTGAATCGCGTGTGGTATTTATGTTTAAGTACTAAGTATTGAGTTGATGTTTAAGTAAAAGTTTGTGGAGAGGTGTGCTATAGGTTTAGTAATGTCATATTCAGTTCTTTGAGTAATTGATTGTTGGATGAAAACCATGGAGCGAGAGTTGCTAATAGGAGAAATCTATTTTGAATTATTTTCAGTCTATTTATGGTTGTAGCTGATGCATTAGTCTAAAGTAAGCATCAGCATTATTTACGAGCAATATTAAGGGTCTGATTATCGATTTGTATAACGTAATGGCATAATTTGAACGTGTGCGCCCGAAATTAAACTAGCTTTCTGTCAAAACAGTGTGTGTGTATGTGTTTGTATGTGTGTGTATGTGTTTGTATGTGTGTGTATGTGTTTGTATGTGTGTGTATGTGTTTGTATGTGTGTGTATGTGTATGTGTGTGTATGTGTTTGTATGTGTGTGTATGTGTTTGTATGTGTGTGTATGTGTTTGTATGTGTGTGTATGTGTTTGTATGTGTGTGTATGTGTTTGTATGTGTGTGTATGTGTTTGTATGTGTGTGTATGTGTTTGTATGTGTGTGTATGTGTTTGTATGTGTGTGTATGTGTTTGTATGTGTGTGTATGTGTTTGTATGTGTGTGTATGTGTTTGTATGTGTGTGTATGTGTCTGTATGCGTTTGTATGTGTGTGTATGCGTTTGTATGTGTGTGTATGCGTTTGTATGCGTGTGTATGTGTGTGTATGCGTTTGTATGTGTGTATGCGTTTGTATGTGTGTGTATGCGTTTGTATGTGTGTGTATGTGTATGTATGTGTGTGTATGTGTATGTATGTGTGTGTATGTGTATGTATGTGTGTGTATGTGTATGTATGAGTGTGTATGTGTATGTATGTGTGTGTATGTGTATGTACGTGTGTATGTGTATGTACGTGTGTATGTGTATGTACGTGTGTATGTGTATGTATGTGTGTGTATGTGTATGTATGTGTGTATGTGTGTATGTATGTGTGTATGTGTGTATGTATGTGTGTATGTATGTGTGTATGTATGTGTGTATGTGTATGTATGTGTATGTATGTGTGTGTATGTGTATGTATGTATGTGTGTGTATGTGTGTTTGGCTCAAGATTCTCGCTCATCGAGCCCTTATTTTTTTTTTAAACAAACGGGATTTCATTTCTGGACCACGTTCGAGCCCGTCGGCATCCCGTGGCGCCTAGCTGCTTCTCCGCGGCGTGCTCGTATCGAGGGACCCGGTGCCAAGGCGTGCAGCGCACGTGGGCGGTGGGCGGCGGGCGGCGGGCGCCGCGGGCGAGGTTTGCGGGCGCCTGGCGGAGAGCCACGCGGCGTGGGCGAGCGCTTGCTTTTTCCTTTGCCCCCTCCGCAGGAGCCCTGTGGACAAGGGGATTTATTTACTTTAAATTATTTACATTAAGCTGCTGCCTTGCGTCTCTTTCTTTTGTCCCCTCCATAGTAACCCTGTGGACAAGGCGAATTTATTTACTTTTGATTTGTACATTAAGCTGCTGCCTTGCGGCTTAAGCGGCTAGAGGAGTGGGTTTGTCTTACCGCTAATTTTAATATTCTGGTTCTAAAGTGAAATTACTTGCACTTTGGCATTCCTAACTTACACTAAGAAGCGTTTTTATTAATTACTAAAAAAATTGCGTGAGATTTTTTCTCTCTCTCTACATTCACGCATCATTCATACTTGTCTCATTATATACATAACCATTCATTCTTCCCATTCATTCGCACTTCACTGCATTGCACTGCACTGTTCGCCACGGCACTGACTTGGCTCAAAGTGTCCGTGGCGCTCGGGCCCAGTGGGGGCGTGGCAGGTGGGGCGCGGCGCCGCGTTCCTCGCGCGCCCCTCGGCCAATGGCGACGTGTGGGATGAGCGCTTGCGGAATCGCGAGGGGATGGGCTGAGCTCCGCGAACCACAACGCCACGTACGGATTTACAAACGACCCGTTTAAAACGTGCACCTTGTGTTGAAATTAATTTGAATCAAAAACAACACCGTGCAGTAACTTCATGAACCCTCTATACTATAATAATCCTGCACCTCAACCATTTCCTCCATGTCCCTCAAAGGACTAAAGCACACCAATTAGCTAACACGTCCGGAGGGAACCCGTACGAAAAAAGTAAAGAGGGAAGAAGTGAAATTAAGAAAATATGAACAGATAAATAAAGGAGAGTGAGGAGCAGAAACAAAAAAGGATAACAAAGAGAAGGTGAACTACACCTTCCTTTCGTATCCCTTATCTTCCCAACACCGCAATACAAGGGAGGAACATAACAAGCGAGAGAGGAAGAAGAAGAAGCAAACATGAGAATGTTCTGAATTAAAATGTTATTAAACAATAATAAATGTTTAAATTATTCATGTATAAATTATTATAATTATTATTATTATTATATTTTAAAAATATTGAAAATATTGAAAATGTGCATACATTTAAAATTAAATATTTTGCACTTTGTCCACAAGTTCAAATTCAAACTATTTTTTCCGAATAAATATGAAATATTAGGTATATTGTTGAAATGTTTTATTTTCAAGTTGTAAATAAATTGAAATATTCCCATTGAAACTATAGTATCAATTAACTAGTTATTACCACAAATAAATTTAAATTTAATTATTAGCGCCCACCCGCTTGTGTTTGGGTGTGTCCACCTAAATAGGCTAAACCGCCAAATGGTGCTGCCCATCGAGGTAGATTGTGGGCTTTGCGGCATGGAAAACGTCCTGGGCATTGCCTGGTTCACTTTCTCTCCTCACCCCTCCCCTCCCCTCACCCCTTTCCCCTCTCACCATACTCTTCACACCTTTCCCCTCCGCGGTCGACCCGCCGCACCCACTTTTATGAACGTGGCGGCGATGGTGTATGTGGCGGCGATGGTGTGACGGTTAGCGTACCGGACTGTTATACCCAAGCTCGCGGGTTCAAACCCGATCGAAGCCGTGGATTTTTAAGGGCGACAAAATCCTTCGTACGCCTTCCTTCGGAGGGGAAGTAAAGCCGCCTCTCCCATGTTAGTAGATTTACTTGCATGTAAAAGACCCTCAAGCCTAAATGACGCCTCTGAGCTAAATTCAAACCTGTTTCTCGCCCAAGAAATACATCCTTTCTCTCCTAGTTGCTGAAAGGAGCGTAGCGAAATTTACGTGGTCAGACGGAAGAGCGGGCCTGATGGCCCGAGTCTCGCCACGTAAAATAAGGCAAATTCAATTCAATTCAACGTATTCTTACTTGAAATGCGCTTGAAGTATTGTCCGTGGCTACGGTAGCAGCCACTTTGTCAGCGGCAGTTCTGAATCACTGTCGAATCACACTTTGGTCAGACCTCGTATATTAATACGCACCACTTTCATTTTTCATGATTTGCAGTGAAAGTGAATTGTCGGTTCTCTGTCATTGGTTATTAACATCTCTTACGGAAACGACATAGAAAAGAAGAAATTTGAAAAACATATTGATCTAATTCTGTTCGTAATAACGCGATACGACAATAAGCATTGGAATTGAGGTTTCATGTATGGCACTCATAACCGAGAGTCCTTTAGTAATTACAATTTTGTGCATTTTCACGTATTCAATTAGCTTCTTAACTCTTATTGAAGAAGTATCCTTTCGAAAATTATTTTTATAAGAAATTGGAAAGTATTTTCTACTTATATGCATGAACTGCTAGGTGTGTTTCAGGTTTGGAAAACGTATTTCATCGTCATACTTTTCACTTATTGTTAATATTATTATAATTTTTTGTTTATTTACTTTTTTATTTTTTTGGACTCGCATTCGCTCATGAGCCCAGGTGGTTAAGCAGGATTGACAATAATTGCATTCAACCTCTCCCGAAAAACTGATTCACTTCGTATTCAATTGTAATTACTTCCCAATTGAAAAAAATATTTATGATTTTTGGTTGAGATGAATGTTAAAAATAGTAAATTACTCATGTGATGTTTAATGTGGAACAGAAACATTCACTAATCATTCAGAAGCGTGGTAAAGGGTTATTTCAGCATTTTCGCAATGGTTCAAGAGAATCGATAAATGACTCGGTCAAGATGGAACATCCATTTTTACCTATGAATGCATTAATCGAGCGTGGTCTAAAAATGTAGCAGACATGACCCACATTTTCTAGCCCTAAATACCCACCTTGAATCAAAAAATTAATCCTAGGGGGAACGGCAGCTGTTGTTTCATTTTCAGCATGCCAAACAGTGCAATTACCAGGAACCGCTGACCACGAACATTAAGCAAAAAGATTGCAGAACACTGTCCTCAACTTCTCGCACATCATCCACGAAGTAAAAAAAAAAAATTAAAAAAAAGGGCCAGCATGATTCAAGGGCAAAGTCCGGCATGATTCCATACCGCACGCGCCTCTCTCCTACATCCATCCTACATCCACCCGTCACGCGACGACTCCTGAGGAGGCGAGACGGTCCAGACGGCGAACACGTGCGCTGTCCGCTCCAAAGCTTCGGATTTGCATCACCCTCGCGCGCTCCTCGCTCGTCCGCGTGGTCCTTGCGTTACGTGACGAGCGTGGCCCGTCGGCTGGTTTGAATGCGATAAGGCCTCGTAAGTCGGGTCTCCCGGAAGGGATGCAGGCGAGAATATTTTGCGTGATGTAACGTAACGTAATGCTTCAAACGTGTAAACAATAATGTAGCCTGGTTGGGAACGAACTGGATTTTACCTTACCCACGTAATGCAATTCGCGTCGAAAGAGAAGGTGAATTACAAACGTGAAGCAGTCTCTTTGTGTGGTACGGATAATGTCCCAATCTGGCTAAATCCCGAACTATCAGGAATTCATATGATCGAAAATGGGTAAATTAAGTTAATAGTAGTAACATCTTCGAAGCTTACTTCGAAATTTAGCAGGATGAAATACACGTTAGCCAAGACGACAGGTGAGGGGAGGTGAAATACGTTGTGGTAACGAAGAATAAATATTACGTGTAATACCGTGACAAACTGCTGGTGGACAGTTTCTAGAATTCATGAGAGCAAGGTGGGTAGTTTCAAATTTCTCTGGGTCAGTCGTGAATTTTCATTTGTACCTTCCTGTCAGTACGCGAGAAAGAAAATAAGAGTAGTTATTATTTATACAAAGAGAACATTGGGTAGCCAATTTGAACATGGGCGTATTAAAAACAAATATTGGGATGGAAATAGAAGGTCGTAAAAATGTTTAAGGAGAAGATAATAAATAAGGGACATTGGAGGTTCCTAGTACAATATAAACATATCTATGATTCGATCGTGAACATTCGTAATTATGCATTTTTATTTCGAAAGCTTCATATAACGAAATACAAGGGATATAGGCGAAGTCGTAAAATCTTAAGGAATAGACAGGGCATGGCATAGGACAGCCAATGGTGACTGGTTTTAGTAAAGACATTAGCGTCGGCTCAAAATATTTGGCCATCGTAAAACGAGTTACAGCGAATAACAAAATTATCAACAAATATTTGGAAAACAAACGAAAACGAAGTTAACATGTTGCACCAGGGTCGTGATTTTGGGATAGGACATTTGGTCGAAGCGATTGCGTCATAAGATTGTGTCACTGTCGCGAGACCAATCAAGTCTAGCTATAACATTTACCTGTTGTGAATGAAAACAAATCTTGAGTAGGGATGTCCACCTGAGGCATTCGTAAGTATTTATTTATATGACCATTGTAAGCTGTTTCAAATCATGTTTAAGACATTATCGTGAACGGAACTTCAACATCAAGACAGATTACTGGTGGTACACGGGAATCTTCGCTGAAGACCCTTAGCTTCGACAATGCGGGCTACAAGGAGGACTTCACTTTTATAAACTGGCAGCGCCACGAAAAAAACGTTTTGCAGGAGGGTTAAAAAGTTTATTTGTAAAGTAAGTAATGGACAAAACGTTGTCATTAAAGTAAAGATCTTATTTGGCAAAATACAAGTTAAATTTGATGGCATGCCAAATAAATGATAAAGCACAATGCCGTAAATTATATAGGCAAAAGTAACAGTAAATAATGTAATCGTGATTTCAAAACATGAAGGCTGACTTTCCTCTTCGCGCACAACCTGGTGCAAAAATCTCATATTTGCGCTTGAACAATTGACGAATAACACCGTCCATTTGTACTCAGTTTGGACTTTCATTAAGTCACGTGCAAAGGAAATTTTGAAGATGCAAACGATTTAGTAATATTTATTGTTCAAAAATTGCTGGAAGGTGAACACGAATATTGTATAACATTGTCATTGAAGAGTAGTTTACATTTGAATTGAATTGAATTTGCCTTATTTTACGTGGCGAGACTCGGACCATCAGGCCCGCTCTTCCGTCTGACCACGCAAATTTCGCTACGCTCCTTTCACCAACTAGCAGAGAAAGGAGGTATTTCTTGGGCGAGAAACAGGCGATTTTGAATTTAGCTCAGAGGCGTCATTTAGGCTTGAGGTTCTTTTACATGCAAGTAAATCTACTAACATGGGACAGCCGGCTTTACTTCCCCTCCGAAGGAAGGCGTACGAAGGATTTTGTCGCCGTAAAAATCCACGGCTTCGATCGGGTTTGAACCCGCGAGCTTGGGTATAACAGTCCGGTACGCTAACCGCCACACCATCGCCGCCAAATTTCCGCCAAATCGCCGCCACTTTGTAATTTGTAACGTAATTGTGTATAATGAACTCTAATGTATCTTACAAACTCTGTTACCACAAATGAGTATGTCGAGTTGCGTGCTGATGTTTGACGTTATCATGCCAAAAAGTTCGCGACCTTGTCTGCACGTCAGCCTACCTAATTTTTTTGCTTTGTTGATTTCGCATATTGGAGCGATATGGGCGATACTTCCCTATGAGAAGACCTAGAATGAGCCGACCTCGTGACACACATAATATACACACGGCTATCACAGCTGCACTCTTCCCACATTCTCTCTCAGTTTTATTTTCTAGAAATCATTATTAACGAGACACTAATCGCATGACCAGGAAAATAAATGAAAATGTGTTAATTTAAAACAGTTTAAATGAAATTACTGTGGTAATTAACTAAAGGAATGTAGTAATTATCTAAAGGCTAAAGAGTGCATGAGTGGTATGATCAAGTAAACGAGCGACGGTAGGAAAGAATTTTCGTATTTACCCCAAGTGCAATTATACCCCTTTATCCAAGCGCTATGTTAAATATTTTTTCGTTTCTATTGAATAATTTAAATTTTCATAAATGCACGGACATATTTATCATTCGAGGCATACATTTAATGACGTCGTATTTGCTTCTGAAAAGATCTATTTTAGTGAATCTTGCAAGAAATGTTCGCAGATAGTAATTATTGAAAATATTCTGAATTAAATAGTAGAAGAAGTTGACAAAACCGAGAAAATATTTATTCTCACGATAGAGAGAGAATACAAAATGTATAAATATTGAAAAGATAGAAAAATTAAGTCACTTCTGGCTCAGTTTTGATGGCGTACTTTAAAACGGGTAAACACAACAGACGTTTATATTTTTTACAGATGTAATATGCCAAGACGAAATGTTTTACTTGTAAAACATTTAATTCACTCATGTTAAATATTTTATGTTGTTTCATTAGTTATGTAGTGTCAAACCAATGTTTACTTCACCGAGTTGGTTTTATTCATTCGTTGCTTATATGTAGTTTACGGAGGTACGTAATCTGTGATGTTATTTTTGTTTAATTTTTGTTTCGTGTTTCATGGCCGACTAGAAATACTTTGGCCATGTATGTATGGCCACGTATGATAATGACTTAATTGAACGATTTTGATTCTATTTCTGAAATCTGATTGGTAGTTATAAAGTTTTAAATTGAACCGAGAAGTTTTAATTGCACCATTCAATTAAATTCTATTCAATCACATAATAATAATCAACGAATTATCATGGAGCTAATGAGCATGTTTAATTAACTAAAATACTGCAAAGGAGAACAATGCCTGTGATTATTTATTAAATTATGTATTTACATTACAATTTACACACAGTTCGTGTACTAAATTACTAGTATTTTGTAAATTGAATAAAGGGCGAAATAAATTTTGCTATAAGGACATTGGGGTAATTTACATTGTATTGGTGCTGTAGAGAGGGCACTAAAAGAGGAACAGAAAATGCAAGAAAAGCACTTAGTGCATGTTACGTGATACGAAATGGTGTTAAATGCTGCATTGAATAAGTGTTATGTTACAGACAAGTGCACCGAATTATATATTTTGGAAGACCACGTGTATCGCATTCATAATTTATCCTATTGTTACGTCAGGTTGTTTATTTTTTAGTAGAAAGTTTTAGCCTCATAAGTACTTTGATGTGTCAAAACACCGAAATATTACCTGATTCTTACATTAGATAAAAACTGGTTTTTAAACGAGTTTACAACAGCACGTACGTTCTCATTTTATTTAGAATGTTAAATAATTTTTGAAACATTGCAACTTAAATTCCACTAATGTTTGTTATTTCTTTATAACAAAAGCGGGGGAGATTCCAAAGTTCAGTTTCGAAATTTCAGAGGTTTTAATGAAAATTAAACGTGCGTCGTATCTATGACGTCACTTTACTCCATTCCAACTAAAAACTCAACTCAGCTGAAAGAGTTTTCCGACCTGGAAAACTAACTCTGATTTTCACTTTATTAGCAAGCCACGACGTTAATGACTCATCTACCGGATTCTACTGTGAATGGCCTCGTTATTAAGTTCAATATGTAAACTGACAAAGGAAACGCTTAACGCAGACAATTGAAACATTTGCATTTGCTGGCATTCTTACGATGGATGATATTTAGCTATTCGATTAATATTTCCATAAACTTAATCTCGAAAGTTTAAGTTACGGTGGCGTGTCCGTCCAAAGAAAATAATTTTAAAGAATAGTGTTTTGTGATCCAATATTTTACTTGCGGAAAGAGTGCTAGAAACATTCTTTTGGATTAATAAATAATACGGTATTTTGTATTCTATTAATGTTTCTGAGTAATCCTATTACACTCATTTCGACAGTTTTCAAGAAAAGTTGTACGCAAGTTGAAACGTGTTCGTCGTGCTGCGCTACGTATCATAGATACGCAACGTGCCCTTCCATCCGTGAAAACTTGCCGAAAAACATCCTGGGAAGATGTTGCTCAATAAATGATATAAAATACATGTTTCAAAATTAATGTCATCAAGTAAAACTTAAATATCACGTGAAAATTGAGAGCAAAGAGACTTTGAACTTCTACACGCATTTTACATTATATTATACATAGAAAATAGCGATAACTATTAAAAACATATGGAGCGGATACTACATACACTCCATGTATATTTTGCATTGCGGCCACTTACAGGTTACAAAGTGATGCAAAAGCGACACCGACGCGATGGGCACAGCTCTGGGCGTCAGGCAACAACGTTGACCTCGACATTAGAATCTTGTTTGTATGATGTTTTTTTGTTTGTTTTTATTTAAAGAATATGTACAATATATCAAATTTAAAATAATAGGTAAATACTATAACAAATAAGTAACAATAACAAATGAAATAAAATAAAGGAAGTTACCTATTGACCATTTTCTTGGGATATTTTTCAAATACATAATAAAAAGATGATTTAAATACTATTACATGGTTAAGAGGATTAAGACTATGAAAATGTTAGAGCGGTCGAAATGAATAGATAAATATTAATTATTAAAACGTAAGGGGAGATGAAGAGTGGAAATTCTATTCAGTCGAGAAATTTCTTGACTATTGTCAAGTAGGTTTAGAGGTAGATTATTAGGATGCATTTCCATATTTTGAGCTATTTTCCTCTATCTTTTCTTGAACTGTTGCTATATTGAGGTATCGTTGTAGTGCAGTATTTGTTATGAACCAGAGTGCAGATGAAATTATTCTTAAAAGTTAAGATTGAAATATTGGTAGAATTGACAAATTAATTTTGCTGGAAGTGCCCCAGACCTGAACTCCGTATGTCCATACAGGAAATAGAATGATTTTATAAATTAGTGATTTATTTTCAAGCGATAATTCTGATTTGTGTCCAATAAGCCAAAAGAATTATCTCAGTCTCAGTAACTGTTGTTATTTGTTTGAGTGTGTTTTTCCTCGTGAGACGTCTGTCCATATGAATACCTAAATATTTAATGCTCTCACTTTGACGTATTTGATTCTGTTGATCATAACAGGAGGGTAAGTTTCTTTTCTAAGTGTAAATGTTATATGTGCTGATTTACTTTCTTTTATCTTGATTCTTCACTTGCTGTACCATTCTTCAAGTGCAGACAGATGATCTTGAAGTTTTTCCAATGTTTCTCGTATTGATTTATATCCGGAGTGACCGACAGAAGAAAAAATTGTTAAAAAGTGTCAAATAAGTCTTGACACAACTCATTCCATCGTTCAAATCAAACTGAATTACCGTAAGGCTTGTGCAAGTTGGCTTCCAATGGAACTTACATCACACTGCAGAGAGACTTCGCGTTTGTTCAAAAATCGTTTAAGTTTCAAAAGTGATGGACTTTTGAACAGGATTTTACTCCTTGCCGAAATTAGGATGCAATATTTCGAACCAAAAACTTAGTGATAAAGCAAACAGTGGAAACACTAAATATTGCTTGAAAAAATTCAAAACGCAACCATCGGCTGGTACGATCATGCGCAACCCGTATGATAGTTGGGTTGCCTATACTCAGGCGCTAACACTGTGAAAACCTCATATACAAACATTTACTAGAAGTTTCCTATTGAATAATGAAAATTTAAATTAAAACTATAATCTCGGAGAACATTTTCTAAATTAATGCGCTTTCCTGGCTAGAACTAAGAAGAATATTTACTCATGACAAATAAAATTCAAACTACGTAAGAAAATGGTTAAACGAATAATCTTCTAATGTATTTTCTCAAAAGAGGGAAGTACAAATTCAAGCAGAGTAACATAAGAACGAAAAGAAACTGAATATACTTTATGAATTTGAAGATATTATACATTTTTATTTTCTCTACTAATTTTCGTACATTTTCAAATATATTTGTTCCCGTTTGCAAGAATAAAAGTTACACAATCTGAATTAGAACACATTTGGAATTGGGGTTTTCAAGAAAATAATACTTTTAAAACTGAAGCTATTCAGATTCTTACAAATAAAATTAGTTCCAGAACCGTCAAGAATATACAAAAAATAGTAATTGATAAGACTTTGAAAGTTTTATGGATCTTTTCTTGTAGTCGACTACCAACTAGTACCAAATAGCGAACGTCTTAATCGTATTGTCCTCCTATGCATTCTGTTATGCAAAGATCATTTCACTGATTTCCAGAACCTATTTCTGCATGAATAATTAATATCAAACCTCCTAGAATGGTTGCAGATAATTTTTTTGACTAGTTCTTCAGGTATAAAATTTATTTTTTATTTGAATGCATTTCCATTCAATGCAGGCCGTGAGTATACCAGATTACTATCATTCTCAAGTGAACACGCTTCGTATGGATTCATAAATACTATGATATCGTCTTCCGTTATACTATAAGGTGCTGAAAAATATACATTGTATAATGTAGTAGATTGTCTTCAATGCAAAATATGGATAGTTTCAAACAAAACAGTAGTCTCTTGAACGACTTTTTGTAAAGGAACGCATTTCAAAATAAAATTATGTAGAGAGATCTTTGCAATCTTGTGGTAAATAACTTCTCTTGTTCCATCTAAAATGGTAGTACTGAAATTATTCTTTCTGAATTTACCGTGTATCACCGCACTTCTCAAAATATTACTTATGACAGTTTCGCGATTTGATGCCTTCTTAAATAGTGTTGTTCGGGCAGGAAATGCAGTCAGCAATGCATCTTCTACCCGCGTCAATTCTAGATCTCACTTTTAGGCATGAATCGCTTTTTTGGTACAATTTCGTAAAATTTATTTTGTTTTAAGAGGACCCCTCCCTCTCGTCTCAAATTCAACGCAACGGGAGCGCAGTCGGGTCATTACATGTCACGATCAGTGCTGCCCTTTGAAAATCTGGAAGTGTGCATATTTTGCGAGAGTTTTCTTTAATTAGATACTGACACAAAAAAGACATAGTGTAGAAAAACCTTTAATTTCAAGACTTTATTTCATAGTCCAAATGTTCAATACAAACCATAACAACTCATAATAGCGACGAATGTTATGTACGTTTTTGAGTAAGAATGAACGAAATATTAAATTCCCGTCTGATTATCCCAGCGCGGTCAGAGAACTGACTAGTTTTCTCGGAAACCAGGCCAAAGAAAATTTCTGATCACCCACTTCCTAGCGGTGCCCCTGGGCGGGCGTGAGCGGTGGGCGCGTGGGCGGTGGGTGCGTGGGCGGTGGGTGCGTGGGCGGTGGGTGCGTGGGCGGTGGGTGCGTGGGCGGTGGGTGCGTGGGCGGTGGGTGCGTGGTCGTTGGGTGCGTGGGCGGAGGGTGCGTGGGCGGAGGGTGCGTGGGCGGTGGGCGCGTGGGCGGTGGGCGCGTGGGCGGTGGGCGTGTGGGCGGTGGGCGCGTGGGCGGTCGGTGCGTGGGTGGTGGGCGCGTGGACGGTGGACGCATGGGCGGTGGGCGCGTGGGCGGTGGGCGCATGGGCGGTGGGCGCGTGGGCGGTGGGCGCGTGGGCGGTGGGCAATGGGCGGTGGGCGCGTGGGCGGTGGGCGCTTAAGGGGTGAGCGCGAGGACGGCGGGCGTGAGGGTGGCGGGCGCGTGGGCGGTGGGCGGGAGCGGGTGGGCGTGTCGCGACGCCGACGCGCTCTGCTGCCGGAAAGAAACACGTTGTCAGCGACACCTCGCCACTCGCCTCCACGCGCGCGGCGAGGACGAGGGAGGTGGGGCGCGTCAACGGGGTTTCTGTTTCACCCCACTCGCCCACCACGTCGATGCGCGGCTCTATTGGCTGGAGGACCGTGAGGTAGTCCCTCCCGCCTCTCACTTGCCCTCAAGCCCAAATGACGCCTCTGAGCTAAATTCAAAATCGCCTGTTTCTCGCCCAAGAAATACCTCCTTTCTCTGCTTGTTGATGAAAGGAGCGTAGCGAAATTTGCGTGGTCAGACGGAAGAGCGGGCCTGATGGCCCGAGTCTAGCCACGTAAAATAAGGCAAATTCAATTCAATTCAATTCAATTCAACTTGCGGAAGGTCGGAAGATACCGCTGCCGACCTCACGAGGTACTCACGAGATGCGAAATTTTTAGCCGAGTAGTTAAAGTAAGTAAAGTTAAGTACAATATAACTTCGGTAGTCCGTACTAATTGGGGGGTTGGTCCGGTCGCATTCGGAAATGTTCGGATTATCCGTCATAATGTACCGTTCATATATAAAAACACCTATAGGATAATCTGTCAATGCAACGAAATGCGCGATGTGGGACAATGACAACGTAGCGTAGCGGTTGCATCGTCACATCGCATCATCAAGCAGATTGTTCCTTACGGCCAAAGATGATTACGGATTTTGCAAATTCCTCTAAGTGAAAATTACTGCCACATAAACCTGTGATATACACAGTAGGTACCAGTGCATTAAATGTTTCATTTCGACATCTTGTGTTTCAATAATTGGTTATTAAGTTTTTCAGTAATTATGAAATCCTTTCTCCACACTACAAAGAAGCGTTTTATTTATTTTGTTTGTTTTTCCTTCATCTCGAATATTGTACGGATTACCCGAAATTTCAGATTTGCGGGGTTCGGATCAGCGAGGATCTTCTGAATTTGGAAGTGAACATGTGATGTGAAGAAGGTAGTGGAGGGGGTGACGATTGAGAATTATTGAATATGACAACAAATGCCAATATTGCACTACATAATATAATTAAATTCAATGAGACCTTATTTTACGTGGCAAAACTCACGCCATCAGACCTTTTCTTCCTTCATGATCATACCAATTTCGCTACGCTCCTTTTCCCATCTAGCAGCGAGAGACGGTATCACTCGGGAAACAAAACAGGGGGTTACAATTAAACTCAGAGGCTTCTTTTAGGCTTGAGGATCTTTTATAGGGATTAAATTTACAAAATGGAAAAGCCGGCTTCACCATTGATAAACACTGTGAGATCCCTATTTCTATGCTTACCACTCGAACGTTTTTTAAACAAAATTGTACTGACAAAAATCCGTATACCACGCCACCTGTCATAAATATCCTTATTATGAAGTCTTTTCGATGATTATGTTCGTAAATTTGAGAATCTCCACATACATCTTAGTATCATGAGCATTTCCGATTTAGAGCTGATGCCACCATGTGTTCACTCTCCAAATATTTTAGTTATGATTTTCAATTAGCACAGTGATGGAGAAGGTTTGCCAACTGCCAATAAAATAGCAATTTAATATTAAAACGTAGATATTGATAATGTTAAATTAAAATTAATGTACACTTAACAGACAAAATTAAATGTTTATGTAAAAATCTTGAATAATTTTTTTATTCCCCTTTAATTCTAAGAAGATATCTAAACCCCCTGAAATTAATATGAAGTGAAATATTAGTTTGTTAGAGTCATATGTTTTGGCTCAAAGTAGGTAGAAAAGCCTATTCATCCGAGGAAACACCTATAGATAAATCAATTTTATGTTGCATGTTATCAACTAGATAAAGAAACTCGAAGTTGCTCGGTTGGTTTTACGCTCCCCCCGCCGGCTCATTTCAGCCAGGAATTGATTGAATTGAATTGAATTGAATTGAATTAATGTCTTATTTTACGTGGCGAGACTCAGGCCATTAGGCCCGCTCTTCCGTCTGACCACGCAAATTTCGCGACGCTCCTTTCACCAACTAGCAGAGAAAGGAATTATTTTTTGGGCGACGAAACAGGCGATTTGAATTTAGCTCAGAGGCGTCATTTAGGCTTTAGGATCTTTTACATGCAAGTAAATCTACTAACATTGGACAGCCGGCTTTACTTCCCCTCCGAAGGCGTACGAAGGATTTTTTCGCCCTTAAAAATCCTCGGCGTCGATCGGGTTTGAACCCGCCAGCTTGGCATAACTGTCTGATACGCTAACCGTTACACCATCGCCGCCTTGATCGGTGGCCCTGTTCGCCTCGTCTGGCAATCCCCAACAACAATCCTGCCGCTTGACGACACTGTATCTGGTTTCTAGCAACACAAGTTTCGCGGTGTAACGAAATCTATGATATCATTTTGCGGTCGCGTTTTTTCTAGACTTCTGAAATCTGTTCGTTCCAGTCGTTCAAACGGTAATGTACAGCAGAGATTCGCAAACTTTTTATTGAGTCGACTCCTGATATAATTTTTAGACTACCTCGAACTTTTCTCTATAATCTTCAGAATATATAATCAGAATACAAAAGAATTGCTCATAACAATGTCTCATATAAATATTTTTGTAAATATCTCCATTCCCAATAATAATAATAGGAGGCACATTCGACTATGAGTAGTTTAGTTTCCAATATTTATTGTTGTACAATGGTTACAAAATGGAGTAAATGTTAACGATTTTTCAACAACTGGCCATTACATTTCTGCAGTGGGTAATGCGGAGAATATTTTCTTGCACGATAGAGTGATGTAAAAGCAGAATTTTGTATTTTGTAGCTTTATATAATAAAACAATTATCAACTTCATTAATAGTTTTGTAATAAAAAGCATCTTCATCTTGATTATATTGATCCGTTGTTAGTTCATATTGGGCCTTCAACTTACCCTTTAACCTTCATGGCACAGATTCCGTTGGAATCTCCTTTTGCAGAACAAACATCTACTTTTATACATCGTGTGAAAGTTATATGCCGCTAACGATACTGAACGTTGTTTGGCTAGTCAACAACAAAAGCTTTGTTGATACGGAGGTTATAGGTTTGAATCTTGTTTCTGATTGGATTTTTCATATCAACTAAACAGCTGGCTCGGAATCTGTCAGTGCGTGGATGAGAAGTCTAGAGGCCGACTACTCTGTTATGTCATTTCCTTGTCAATTTCTCCGCCAATTCCAGGTAGATACGAATAAAGCAGTCACTTAAACAACGTACCGTGGAGAGCGACGATCATTCCTTCCTTCATCTCGTCCTCATCCGCTTCTGAGGACCAAGCATTGGTCTGATCCCAATTATTGTTTTGAATGACGTCCATTAACTGAACAGAAATCGCTGATGTGTCCGAGATCCGTAATATAGCTACCAGTTGTGAGTTTTGACTCCAAAGGGGTAACTGAATTGCTACATAAAATTACAGGTGTTGATTACATAATTTAAGTGATCCGATGGAATATTTTAAGGAGATAAAGTTACGAATATTGTTTCGTACTCTGTTTAGTTCGTAATAATACACTTTTGTACGCACTAGTAGATGTTGGAAGTGTGAGACTATGAACACTACATTATTTCTTCGTTTTAAGGTCAGTCACAGTGTCTTCCTTAGGTACAGTATGCATAAATCTAGATGTTAATAGATATCACATTTGTACTGTTTATCTCCCACCATCGTTTTACTTAGGTTCTGTTGGAATGAATATTGTGATAAATGGCAAGAGCATGAATCTACATGTGTAGTTAAAATAAGCTTGTTTAATTATCAATTAACATTTTCGTTTGTAGGCAACATACATTTCACTGCAAATTCAAATTTCCGATAAAACGCTTAAAGATTTTGCAATCAAAGTTAACGAGATCAAGGGAACTTACACCAAGCAATCTTTCATCAATACCAGAGTCACGTGAAGAACGCAAACTTAGATGGAAGAGGCTGGCGAAACGCGTTTCTGCGTGGTTGTGACATGAATAGTAATGTTGTGCGAAGATTTGCTGAGTGTGATTTCTCCACTGAGATTTCCGAAAGGGCAGAGCTGCCGGTCTGGTTACTCTCCTCTCCATTCAACGAATGCGCGCCACTTTCGCACCCCGTGTGTGTCTTTGACATACAATGACCTCTTCTGTCCATGCGCAAATCCTCAAGGTTCCCTTGTTTGCATGTGTTCTGGTTTCAAATTTAAAGAAGGCTGATTGATGATTGAAGAAGTGTGGGGAGTTTTGAGTCTGGGGAGAAATACAATGGGGAAATTATCCTCGCTGAATAACTTTTTTCAAATGTCAATTGAGAAAGAATAATTAGTGTTTGTTATAATTGAAGCTATTGTTGTATCTTAAATGCGTGTTTGTAATTTTGCTTCTTTTTAAATAAAGAACTATCGTCTATGTTTTTGAGAGTTCAGAGAAAGTGATTCATTTGGAGGGCAATTTTTAAAAAAATGCATTATTAAGAAGATTGCTGAACATAACAATAAAACAAATAATATTAATGTAAACTGTTGTATTCTAGCTCCTTTAGGATTGCGCATAACTCGGACATACGCGTCTTAGGTCCTTGAAACCTGGCGGGTTCTTAAATTCGAAAGACTCGATGTTTGAGGGAACAGGTGGGAAGCAGGTGGTGCATAGTTACGATTATTATTTAGTAGTATTCTTGTACTAAATGAAATCTTTAAACATTCTATAACTTTGGAGATAGAGCTATCCTCGGGGAAAATTAAATTGCGGGAATAGAGACAGGAATGATATTACGCGATGAAATTAATGTGACTAAGAATATTTAATTTTCTCTGAAATTTAGTCTCAACCCTTACTCATATTACAATGCTTTTAACGGACACTACCGAGCAAATAGTGGTGTAACGCACAGTTCAGGGGTTGGCTGTTCGATGTCAAGATCCAGTATTAAGCTAATTTCACTTTTAAAACTATGATTTGTAAGTGAGGAATGTTCGCCCAGATCCAAGTAATATTAATTATATTGCAATGAATGTTTTGCTAATATTTCAACAAAGTTCTGCTGTTTGTTAATTTTTTTATCTGTTAAATAGTCATTAAATGATAAAAGAGCTATTGATGCTACAGAATGGCACAGACTTTCGCGTGTTAGTTTTTCTATTTTTTGGTCTGTGCTAGTTTTAAATCTTAATTTCCCGCCTCAAAAAGGGAGATCACATTGCAAATCAGTTAGGAAATGATGTAAGTAATCAATAACTAAAATCGAAGTGTGGCGGATTTCATTAAGGGAAGAAGGGTATGTAGGTGAGGGGGTATGTCAAATGGGAATATCGTTTGTAAAGAGCTGAAATGTTTAATAAAATATAAATATTCAGCAATGCAACATCAAAGTACAGCATTAGTCACAGACTCTGCCTACACATTAGAAATACCAACTTTTAAATGAAGTAACCTCACACTAGACTATGAAAGAACGTTACTTGATTTTCTCATGAAGTTTATTTGGAATAGCTAGGTTAATGTCTCATTAAATAAATACATGGTTTTCCCTAGTTGTCACGCTTCAAATACGCTTCAGAGGAGTGAAAATGCTTGCAATTAGGGGGTCTGAGAGAGGTTCCTGTGTCTACGTGTCCCTACATACGACGCACACCTATTTAACATCGAGTAACACTTAACAGAAGTAAAATTCCCTAGGAAATGTAAGAGGAAAGCTAATGTTAATGCAGTAGGCTACTAAGTTGAGAGTTGTACAGGCGCGTACCACTACCTTTCTGGTACCAGAATAACCCCAATTATGGGAAGGTCAAAGCCATACCCCAGAGTGAATTGCAATATAATTTTAGAAAAACTTTATGGTATATTTAAGAACTACGAGTATTAATACACATATTTAGCAGTGTATAACAACCACTTTCTACTAATTTGTATTAAAATGTTTTCAGTTTTTGAGTTATTGAAAAACCTCATTCATTTTAAACATTTTCTGTTTTAGAGGTCCTTTCCATGAGGACACAGACTGCAATATCCTTTTTATTAATAACTAGTTAAACACTCACAATGTTTGTCGGATTATACAACTGTTGTCTACATCGACAGGTACTAAAATGAGATTGCAACGCGTTTGTGGGCAAGCCAGTTTGCAAGAGAACGCCAGAATTTCCATGAATTGATAACGCGTGGTGACGGTTTCAATTTTTTCCTAAACATCTTATAAGCGTTGAAAGAGGAAACTATCACTTCAGATTAAGAAAGGTTCTAGTAATACAATTCCTAAACGATGAAGCGGTAATACATTACCTAAAGACACATGTAGGGAAAAAAAAACCTTCGCTGGGGTCCAAAGTTGAACCCCTCTCCCCCATTGATGATTGTTAAAGTGTAAGCAGGAAGGTCTCTTGGCACAATCGTCCCAAACCGAGGAATTTGTTGGAAGTCTGGCAACCAAAAATTTAACCTCGAAGGCTCGTAAAAAAAATGAGATGAAATCATGACTGCCAGAAATAGGTAAAGAACGATTATAAGTGAAAATAAAACATTGATGGGCATTGTTGCCAGTTGGTCGTTCACTTTGACGTGTATAGTTAATTGTAGCACTGAACACGGTCTACTGTACAGTTCAAGAACAAATTCAATTACATTCTGGTGACATTAGGTATAATAATGGATGAGTTTTACTGGCTGGTCGGCGGTAGCTGTCTTATAGAGGAACATAAAAAATATTGACATGGAAAGGTTTGTTTTCCTACGTAATTCAGTTATATTTCATTCACTAATAATCTTTAAGAAATCCGTTCCTCCGTTTCCCCTAAACTTTCTCATGTAATCAAGTACAACATTACGTGCCACTTACATAACATTAAACGAAATAAATATCGTAAGTCATCTTACTAAAATATGATATTGGAGAATTTTCAAGATAGGCTGTCAAGCCGACTTTGTTAACCAATGGGGTAGTTTAATAAGATATTAAAAATCAAATATCGTACGTTTTTCCATTTTGTAAAAATGCAAAGATTGATTATCATTCAAATATCTCGCTCCATCGTTCGAAATGTGACAGACTTATATCGATAAGATAGAAGACCATCAATTATTAGATTTTTTCTAATAATATTTGTTATGAAACTGATCGTGGGTTATGTAATATTAGAACGCTTGTGTTGTAATAGGTTCTGCGTTGTAGGTGTCTTCTTGGTCTGGAATAAGTAGGTTTTTAAAATAATGTTTGATGAATTGAGCATTGTTTGTGTTATTTCAACTGCGTGGACGAGATTGTGATACAAATGTCACTCTTCATTCTCTTTGTTTGTCTGAAAGAGCATTCATTTCCTCCTCATACCAGTTAGAGAGACTAATTACAATGTACGAATAAGTAAACATTTGCGAATTTATTCGAGTACTCAACAGCAATAGCATTGATGCGCGACACTCTATTGTGATCCTTGGCGCACCTGTTTATACGTCAGGCTAGGCTTTAACTGTGGTATAATTCCACACACGCTCCACGCACCGACCCGAACACTCGACAACCAACACTTCCTCGCGTGCCTCTGTTAGCTTACGTGCGTGTCGTGTCTGGATCAGCCGAGTGTAGACGCCATGAGGCGACTTCTGTTGCGTTGGAGGTTCAAGGTAACGAGCGACTGACCTTACAAGGAAAACAATTATGATCACGGGGGGGTCTGTCAATCCTGGATGTTCGTCAGAGAAATCAAGTTTAGTGCTGTCCGTAATTGGAGGAAAACAATGATACAAGTTAATAAGTAAATATAATGAGTATACTTATAAGTCAAATGAAGGATATTTAAGTGTAATGATTAATCTGAAATATAATATTGTTGTCCAGTATTTAATTTTCGTTGTGTTTTTTGTATATTATGAATATATATTTGAGTTTCTGAATGCTTAACAATATTTACTTCTGAGAATTGTATAGAATTATATAATTTACACTAATAATTCAGAATGTATTATCTAGTTTGCAAGTAAGCGATAAAATTAATTTGTGCGTTACAGAACGACGTCAATTATGAATGAAAATGCCCCAGATTCTGACAAATCGATTATTTGCATCACACCTCTCCGTATAGGAGTAATTCGTAACGCCTAAATGTTTAATTTCCAGTTGGGGAAGGCGAAAAAACATCGATGTATTAACATCAATATTTCGTTTTTGATGTTTTATTCATATCGATTCTCCAAAAAGGCTTCTTTGCCTTGTGATCATATGAGCCACCTTTCCTGGTAAAAAGAAATCCAAAAACGTGTTTGCGGCAGCCGACGGAGACACATCGTGCTCCGATCGCGTGCAGTGAAACAGTTGTTATCACATTGCCAAAAATGTGTTCAATGCTTCTAACATAAATGTTAGACGAATAAATATAAAATTTCTCAAGCAGATAATCTAAACTTATACGAATGTTAAATACTCTGTCGTATTGATTACAAAACAAATTTAATAAATATTTTATAATTACATCACATTAATCATTTTGTTATCGCTCCTAGCAGTTGCAAGCCGCCGTTTTTTTGTGACATTAATTAATTGTATGAGAAAGGAATTAACTATATATAAAATACAATAAATTGAAAGGTATTTTATTTTAATTTTAGAATATACCTTTATAAGGTGTAGATTCCGCAAACCAATATTATATTTAAAGGCATATTCACCAATTGAAATTACAGAGATAAAAGTTAAATTATATATAAGTACACTGAATAGTCTCTAAGAATGCAAATATACTGAGCTTATAAATAACAAGTAATGCTAAAAGCGGGAGGTGAAATATCTTTCATTTTATTTGTAGTACACGTAATTTGTCTAAGAAATAAATAACTCTAAAAATCATATATAAAGTATTACACTATACAAAATTGAAAAAAATAATAAAAATATAATATAAAACAATGTATTTGAAGATTCCATCAAAACTTTTGGGATTTTGAAGGGTAACTTCTTCTATGTTTCTCATATTTCAGTATTTAATTAACAAGTAAAAGGTAGTTACAAGACAAATTTAAAGACTCCTATCATGAAGGGATTGGGTAAAACATTGCCTTGCAATTTTTAAAAAAAATCATGATAAATATATTGTTATTCATAAAAAAACAAACAAAGTATCAATTTAGAGTTGATACATACCTGTTGAAATGGAAGTAAATGAATGTAAATTACTGGTAATAATATTCGCAAAAATTTAAGTAAAATTACAACAAATGTTAAAAATGCAATGTCGTGAATAAAATGATTTTTTCCTACATAAAGGTCATGAAATTATTATTATGGTACAAATTTTACGGCGGGACTTCAAGTTTTCATGTTATAAAATAATTAATACCTGCTTTGCTTGTCTTAAACGGCTATAATCGCTCGCACTCGAGCTGCTGTATCCAACACTATTCCTGTGCGTGCAATGGGTGCCTTGGGATCACCGAAGGTTGGATACCAGCGGAACATTAAGGAAGGACTGATGAGACGTACCGCAATATAAGCCTTTGTCCATGACACTATCCTCACTGTCTGAATGTTGTCGTACGAATTTCGTTGCGTTCGGGGCCTGCGTCAGTCAAACGCTGGCCATTGGGCGAGCAAGTTGTATTCATTGTCATCCAACTGTGTATTTAATAGTATAAAATTTTGCACGGTAAAATCTGTGTTTAAAATGCCGAAATGAGAAAAGGTGAAATACTTTGTTTTGTTGCAACCCTTTTAAACTTCAAAAGCATTCCAATCAAGGTGACTAAGTAAATGAGTAAAAGTTTCCGCGGTTAGTAATTCAGTAATTCAAGTTAGTGGTTGGTAATTCAATAGGTAAAATATCGAAAATTACTGTAAATGTTGTTGAAGGAGAAGATGAAACCAAGGTCAACAAATCTACAAGTGATGACGAGTGTTTGCATTAAAATCAACAAGTTGCGATTTAGTAGTTTAAACCAACTTTGAACTCCTTTTGGACACTCCCTCGTTTCAAAATTTAAACCTTCACGCGTCAAATCATATGCTAAAAGAAAATCTGTTGGTGTTAATGAAGTGGAAAATAAGGTTTTTAATGTGGATGATAAAAATTATGGAGAAGAAATGATTTGCCAATTTAAAGATATATTTTGAAGCGTCAAAGTTTCAAAGTTTTTTCGCTACAAGGAATGGTACTTGTGACGGCGTAGATGGTTCAGTGATGAGATTACCTGCGTACGCTAGTTTCCAAGAGACTCATATCTCCGTCCCAAAAGAACTATAGGAATAGGCAAAATGCAATATTCAAGGAGTTGCGTTCCGTTTCACATCGAAAGTTGAATACGAAGAAGAAGCTCAAATGTTAAAGAAGAGGTTTGCGGGGCTAGAAAACTATTCTGGTAATACAAGGCTTTCATCGTGCTTTCCCCGTTAATGATAACTGCATTTCCCTGAAACATTTTTCATTTTCGTCTGAATCTTCCAGAGAAGTTGTGATTCGATTAAATGTCAACACGGGGACTTATCAATGACCGTGCAAAATGTATGTGCCGCGGTGCACGGTTGAGCAAGAGGCCGGCGATATAATGTCACGTAAGTTTTAATTTTTTACCATCCTTGTTTTTATGGTCCCATCTTGACCTCTACTAATTGCGTATAAATATCAATCGTTGTTCTCTGATCTTATTCGTTTGAAGTAAAACGTTGCATTTTGAATTATTGATATATTAATAATATTTTGAGCTTGATTATTAACAATATATGTACGCAAAATATCAATTTGAAGTGAAAACACAGATCTATCTATACACTTATAAATGGCATTCTGAAAATAAAATTCTGCCTTTTAAGATAATCAGGAAAAAACAAATTACACGGACGTGTAATGCGAATGCGTAGACCTTTAAGCATCCATTGTAATGTAACAATGGGTGATAATTGATTAATATTAAATCAAAAGTATATTTACTCTAAGGAAAAGCAAACATAAAAAAAACTAGCTGTTTTGGGAGGTCGAGTTTTGATGATCACTGTTTTACATGGAATGGCGCATTCACAAATAAAATTTAAACAAATATTTCGATAAATTATATTGGTAAGTCAATCGCACAAATATCACAACTGTGCTATGAGACCAATCGTGAGGTAATTGACCGTCTTGCTGTTACACTTAAAAATACTACAATAACAAAATATGAATGTAAATGTTCTCATGTGAGGGCGCATGCATCACTGAATGCTGCTATAATGCTGTTCTGCTAATGTGAATCATTAAGATGGATTCGAAATACACGTAATATTAGAAATTACTCTGAACCAAATTCCCGAATTAAAATAATTCATAATGTTACGTTACAAAAAGAATTTCAGTGTTTCGCACCAATACTGACAATTTATCAGTCTGAGTTTTAGTATATTATTTTGCCTCATTACTGAAACTGAGTATCACGTATTTCTAAGTAGCAAAACAAATAATATGATTGACCTCTTCGTTCTTCCTAGTTTGTTTTTTCGATAGTATGTGTAAAATGTTTATTTTATATGTCACGTAACTCACGCCTTCCCGAGTAATTTGATATAAGAGACCTTCACTTCAGCACATATCTTTTCCTGCTGCTTCCTCAAACACCAAGCCTATTTTACTGATGCGAAATAAATTAATGTGATAATGTAGAGTAAATAAATTGATTGAAGTAACCCTGAACATAGAGTAGAGGGCAATTATCAATAATCGTTAAAGGCTCTTCGTGAAGAATGTGTAATTCACTTCCGTATATCTTATTTCGAACTACATAGCGTTTTAGAACAATTATTTCAGAAATGCAATTCTATAGTTTATAGAAATGCAGAGTGTATCTGTAGTTTACAAATATACGATAGTGTACGCTCTTTTTGTCGAATCATTATATTTTACTAGCGAAAATCAGATTGCTGGCTACTAGGCATTGATCTTCATTGACCATACGACCCTCTATCAAAGATTGATTTGCCAACAGTAGGTTCAAGAAATTTTTTGACTGCGTCAGAATGTGATCTTTAGTGCATGGTGGTGGATGTCTAAAAAAAATCAACGGCCAATGTGGCAAGCGTAAGGTTATATGAAATTTTAGACATGTTTATTGGTAAAAAGTTATCATTTTTAACCTTTCTACACGCCCTAGAGATTTGTGACACTCAATGTATATAATGTGAGTCGAAATAAATGTTAATCAGAATAAACATCTAAGGCTTGTAGGAGGATGCAAATGACCATTTCTTATCATTTACCTCCTCTTGTAAACACGTAGTGGAAAATACTCGTAACATACAATGAAATTATACTATGCCATTTACCCCTCGAATAAGGCTGTGAGTGACCTTTTGTTCTCTGGTGTTTGGCAAAGAGATTTAATGCCAATGACTTAACAGCAGTGCTATTTTGTACAGCATTGTATGGAATTTTCATCATGACATCTCTATAAGATCCGTGCTTTGCAGAAAGGAAGAAAAGAAAGATGTAAATCAATAAATAACAATTTCGTTCAAACTTCATTTGCATTGTGACCTAGAAGTTTGTAACATTTAGTCAGAGAGAGAGAGAGAGAGAGAGAAAGAGAGACGGACAGAGAGAGTAAGAGACAGAGAGGAAGAGTACTGTAAGTTGGTTGTAGTGTGATGCAAATTGAGCACTTTTGCACTTTCGTAGAAATGAATGCTAATTGAAACATGTTTTTTCTTGTGTGAAAAATAATTGTGTGCTCTGTCTCTGTCTTCATATCACCAACGCTTGGAACATTTCTTGAAGTGAACCACTTGCTCCTCACTGTATAGATTACTTCACAGTAGTTGTATATCAGTGAATGTGCAATCCTGAATTTACAAAATAGGGATTTTACTTTTACTTCGAGTATTCGATTGAAGTAGATGATTGATAAGTTCAATTGTTAAAGTTATTATTGAAAGAGTAGGTAAGCCCTAGGCTAGCTTGTCAGTTTCAAAATTCCTTATCCACAAATGGTACGTTATCATTTAGTTTTCACGAACATGAGTTCGCAGTAAAAGAATATCAGTGAAATTTCTTGAAGAAACTTATTTAAGGCTCGAGGTAACTTAATTTTAAGATCGTTTATTTATGAATTATTAAAAACATTGATTCGCAAACACAAAAGTTCTTAAATTTTTTGCATCCTATTCTTAGAATATGGTCACTACCACACAACTCATTGACGTAAAAAATATTTATGATAAATATGCCTATATTACTGATGTGGGTCAGCCCATAAGTTCAGCTAATTTAAGAATTAAAAATATTTTTAATAACAGACCTTTCGAGATATATTGGAATACAGTAACAATTAAATATTTCGTCTGAAAGCTGTTTTTAGGCATGTCATCAAAACAAACCTCTTGATTCTTTCACGTAATATGTACCCTCATTAGATGACCTCCCTTGACCTCTCCAGCACTTTGTCCGCCAGATGTCCTTTCCGACTCCCTCTCCTTCTCCTCGCACCGTTTACAAACAAATTGCCCTTGCCTGTTTACCATGTGATTAGCAGCAGTCAGCGTCTTTTGCACACATCGTTCTCTACACACACTGACGAGGGCGTCTGGGACGCAAAATAGTCATAAGTCCACAGGTCCCACAGGCCCTCATTCTAAATTATTTTGAGGGCTTTGTGGACCTTAAAGAATATTTGCTCATATATTCAGTACAAGTTTAATGTGACGTCACCGACGCTGTTAACTGTTTTTATCGGTCACAGGAGTCTTTAATCCTTGTTAACATGCAATCCTACAAGTCTGTAAACTGCACTTGTATGTTAAAAAATTTAGCATCCTTAGCAACGGGTTTTAACCGTTTTAGCTACGTAAATAAACAACCGTCAATTCATCGCAAATCAAATGTTTAAGAAAAGAGATAGCGATGTACAAAACGAATCAAATTCAAACAATTCGGAATAAAAGTTATAGCCCTGTCAAATTATACCAAAAGATGGCAATCGAGTGAAAAAAAAATCCCGGAGTTTTGAAGCTTGGCATGATTGTTTGTTGGTACCTACTGCATAATATACTAAAAGTTCTGCAGTGGGGGGGGGGCTGAGCCTATGGCGGGGCGGCCATTTGAAGACGTTTTTTCGACGATTTTTGTATGTATCTCCGTAACTATCAATCGCATCGAAAATTATGTGCTGTACAAAATAATAGCCCTGGCGGGGAATTGGAAACTCTCACTCGTATGCCAGTTTCTCGGAATTATATTGTTCGCAGAAGAGAGGGGAAAGTCAGGAGACGGGAGGGGGCACCGCGTCCCTAGTCGCAAAAGGCCTGGTGGGTCTCACTTGGACACGGACCCGTTTCCAAGACAGTCCCTGAGTCAGGGGTTATTGGGGATGATTCTGTCTCAGTGTGTGTGTAGCACTAAGATAACTGTAACCAAAATTAATCCATCTCGCCTTGGTTATGCCAATTTGTAACGTAATTAAACCTTTCTGATTTATTAAGCATCATTAACTCATTTTATCATTACCCAAGCTGGGTAACCTTTTGTAACGTTTTTATGATTTTTCTTATTTAATTTGCCTTGCTATGCTAGTAATTTAATTTCTATTTACTTGGCTATCCGGGTCACGCCGCGTCCATGGCCAAGGTGCCGACGTTTCGGTCGCCATTCTGTGACCTTCTTCAGGGCGTAATGCCCTGAGGAAGGTCGCAGAATGGCGACCGAAACGTCGGCACCTTTGCTGTGGACGCGGCGTCACCCGGACTGCCAAGTAAACACTCACTCCGGCCGCGGAAGCCTACGCTCTCTATTTAATTGCTCTAATAATTCATAATTTGGCTAGTTCTGTTTTTCTATCAAGATCTTGCATGAGTTTGACGTACACATACGTCACCTTACATGCTGCACGTGGATATGTGACTCTGTACAGAAATCACGATTCCTGGATCTTCTGTGGAACTTACTACCTACTGAATTGATGCCAATTCAATAAAATATCAGCCTTTTTTCTTTTCAAACAACAAATAACATTTATTGCAACATTCTAGTAGCATGCCTCGAGCTTGTTATTAATTCATGATTCTTTGGCCTTTAAACATTATTCAACCGTAAAGTTTTGGTAAAGTTCGTAAGCTTACGGAATGTCTTCTCAGTTGATATGATGCTGCCGTCTTCTCACGAAGGGGATGTCCTAGGTCCTCCTGTCGTGTAATTTATGAGCCTACTGCCCTTGTAAACTTTGAATGTTACCTGTTTCTAATTATCGTCCGCTATTCGGAAAATCCCTACATCTGCTCGAATATTATCGCGTCGCGACTTTCCCTCAAGAGGTTTCGGGTGAAACCTCTGTTTGAAAAGCAGTATTACCTTAAAATTAATAATTTATAATTGCCACAACGGAGCTACCCTCATATAAACCCACGAACACGAGGTATAAATATTGTTAAATGCAAAACTCGTATACGTCAACAAATGTAACTACTGTGTAACTACTAAAATAATGTAAATATTTACCCACTTAAAACTCACCGTCTCTCGCGTCGCCTCTTTGAGCGTTGCTGCCGCGTGCGCTCACCTGATGCTTCCAACCCTCGTCGCTATGTCTTGCCCGCTTCTTGTCGCGTCTCTAGCACGCTCCTGGTGTTTGCGTCTCTCAACTGCTACCGTCCGGCTCCCGTCATTCAGCCCTATAGTCCACTTCTCTCTCCCTCTCCCTCCCTCCCTCCCTCCTTCCCTTCCTCCCTCTCTCTCTCTCTTTCTCTCCCTCTTCAGCTGCGTTCTTCTGGCTTCTGTCATCCAGCCCTGACGTTTCCCCTCTATCTCTCACTCACTCACTCTTTCTCTCTCTCCCTCTCCCTCAACAAACTCAAATAAACAATACTGCTCGGCCTACAGTATTATGGCTTAACCAAAGAAACATAAATCCATTATCACAAAATTACAATTACATAATGTTCTTAACATATGAACTGCTTGGTGGTTTCCGTGAGGGTGACAATTCGCTTCTTTTTGCTAAAGCTATATTTTCAACGCCGTCCCGTAATCAATTCCATGTTAATGACTCCAGGCTGTGCCTTACCGAGTGACATTCTGGTATGTCACAATACTTTTATATCAATTCGAATAGTTGGTATCCTTGGGATGGCGAGGCGACTCCCAACATATTATACATTGCAGTGTTCAAGAGCTTTGCGGCCCGCCGTAACCTGATAGTAGTCAAATGGTGCCACCATACACTCGCGGGGGTGTTTCAGAAACAATAAAACTCCAAGGAGTCCACCCCTCCTGATAAAAAAGAAATAAAGCAAAAAGTGAAACTGCAAGGATCTCTGCCTGCAAAACTGTACCAAGTGATAGTTTTGAGATCGTCGTAGTGAACGCTGTTGGGTTAAGCATGAGGTTGAGTAAACCAGGACTGACGAAACTGAGTGTATATATTGAGAGGATTGAATTGAATTTGCCTTATTTTACGTGGCGAGACTCGGGCCATCAGGGCCGCTCTTCCGTCTGACCACGCAAATTTCGCTACGCTCCTTTCATCAACAGAGAAAGGAGGTATTTCTTGGGCGAGAAACAGGCGATTTGAATTTAGCTCAGAGGCGTCATTTAGGCTTGAGGATCTTTTACATGCAAGTAAATCTACTAACATGGGACAGCCGGCTTTACTTCCCCTCCGAAGGAAGGCGTACGAAGGATTTTGTCGCCCTAAAAATCCACGGCATCGACCGGGTTTGAACCCGCGAGCTTGGGTATAACAGTCCGGTACGCTAACCGTTACACCATCGCCGCAGGATAATTTAACACGCGATGTGCAAACCCGAACGGTTATGATAACCGTCCGTATCTCGAATGCGTGATTTTAAGAACGGTAAAAGGACGGGGATGCCCTTATGGAGCCTCGTCTGCTGTTGCAAACCCTAGGGCCCCTGGCCAAGTCAGCAAGATAACTAACTTGTCTGTATAAAAACTCGTCGAATTTAGACGTATTTCTGTTTGAACTGAAATCGCGATAACCTCTCACTAAGATCCATTTCCCCGCAACCCGCTGGAGATTATAGTTGTAATGGGAAGACGATGCGACCTTCCCCTGTAGTTGACCCGCGGGCGCTACAAACATTTCGGAGGGAGATTGTTCGTCCTGCAGAGGGATCGTGGGGTACAATGATCCCTAGTACAAATGTCCTTGGAGGTATTAGTGGGGTTGCATTATAAAGCGGAATGTTTCGTCTATTTTTTTCCAATATAAACTCAAGATTAGCGTCTGAAAGCGTTTTTACACTTGTCAAGTTTCGTTTACTTGGCTTGTAAATATTGCTTTGCAGCTCTCTGAATATATTATTTGCTTTTTTAAATGTTTGTTGAATTATTTTAATATAAGAGAAGTACAGTTTAATAGTTCTAAGCAAATGGGATTTGAATATAATTTTAGGTGCTCAATAACAAAAATATTGCAAGAAAATATTGTTTAATGAACCACCAAGTTTTCCCATTTAGCCGTGATTTATTCGTGACAAATTTTGAATACTATTAACTGTTGCCTTAATTAAATATCCACACTATTTTTAGAAGGGCACAAAGGGATTCCTAGGCAAATCACGAATAATTTTGGCAATTTACCAACATAATGAATTTAGCTTTTATGTTTTATTTCGTACTTTTCCACACGTACTAAAACATTCGACATTTTTCCATTCTTGAATGCAAATGAGAACAATTTGTTCCCTTGTTGGATAACTTCCTCCAAGAACCCTAGACAACTGTCTAGGAGGAAGCTGGATGCTGAATATTTAACCCAAATTATTGAATCCATAATTGCTTTTTCTAGTATAAACTTCCTTGAAACACGAAACCAAATTTCCCGAGTTCCCGGCTGGAGAGGTGGAATTTAAATACGCTTGAGGTACCCAAGACAAACACTGGCTGAAGGCGCGGTAAAATTAAACCCTCTGACGAATCTATTAGATCCAACCACCTCTACCCGAGGACGAAAAAAATAAGTCTGAAACCGTTGCAGTGTCTGCTCTGGCGTATAGCATGGCTGTCAAAACATTTTGGTAGCGTTGTGTATCCAATTGGCACTACTGCGAAATTTGAATACGCCCAACAATTCACACAATTTCGGCGATGGTCAAATGGACATGTTTCTAGGGCCTGTACAAACTGCTCTAAAACGTTTGTCGAAACGTGAATAAATATGTAGTAAAATGAGATATTTTACTTAGGACGAAATGCATTTCATTTGAGGAATAAATAGATAGTTCTCCAGCTACACAGTTTGACACTTTTGTATTATTAAACCCATCAAAGGAATATATGACAAATGAAAAATATACCTAAAATAGGAAAGAAAAAAAAGTGCATGAATGGAATGGGAAGTGTTATTTGCAATGGGCAAATATACATCTTTCCCATATTTTCAAAATGCTAGTCATCGAGAAACCATTTCAGATATTGTTCTAATGAGTAATTTAAGCGTTCATCATTGATTGCATTTTATCCGTCACGAGGCTGGAGTGTGATGACTTTGTCACAGTGTCATATTTATCGTTTAGTGACGCGGCACATGAGTCGATGTACATGTGTCTATTTAACTCTGCCAGCACTAACAAGAACTCAACCGATATGATTAGGAAGAAATGTTAATAGAACTACAACTGGCTTCTCATTAGTTTACAGTGACCCAACGCCCTTATGAGTAATAAACTTTGTACAATCTTTAACTTTTAATGAAACTTTTTCGTTTTTCGGGTGTGTTAATGTTTGTGAAAATTTCCGAAATTTTATTTGCTTTTACATGAAATGTTATATTACTCAATACAATTTGTTCACATTTGGTGCGAGAATAGCTGAATGAACAATTTGTCCATTTTAAATATTTATTAAAATTCTTTAAAATTTCCTTGTTAAAGGATTTCATTAAAAATAAAAGTTTACAAGACTAATTACGAATTCGTGTGGTGTTAACAGGGGAAAACGCATTTTTGCACACATTGTTTTGTTTACAGAACTTTACTCCCCAGCATTTGTTGCTAAGTTGTCACAACGTGTCCGACGATAACCCACTCTTACGTATTCCTAACGATGATAACGATGATAAACAGGAACCTTTTCAAACCCCCGTATACTGATCTTTGTTCCTTCACGAGTTGTGTTGTTCCTTTTAACGTCGCCACGTGCGGCAATTGCAGGTCGTGACCAGTGGGGTTGCCACTCTACGCGGCAAACGGAAAGCGTTCGAGCATTCATTGACCTAAAACTCTGAAGTTTGCCCTGTGTGGTAACCAAGACGGAGCCGAGAGGCGACCCTACACGGGTAGCACATTTTTGGGGGACACTTTTTATCCCGTCTTATTACGACGCTGCCTTCGGGTTGGCAGAACGCCCCATCTCTCTTTCACGTCATACGTAATTTAGAAAGAGTCTTCAGGTTTTTTAATTTCTCGCATGTATAAAATACGTCAGCAAAATTTGGTTCAATCATTTTATTATAACACTTATTCATGTGACATTATTACCACAGAAGCGGTGATTTTCGTCAAGGAATCTATCTGAAGTCCTGCAGCGCACTGTCGCAATCCTTCACCTCAGTCATACATTCAATACCTGAAGTACGAACACGCTTAATGGCTATCAGTCGAAATTTCCTTCCTCAACAACTTGAAGAGACTCCACATTGGAGTGCCCCGTAGACTGCTAGACGAGGGCTTGCCAATTCAATGGTCTCTATGACGTCACAAAAATCTGCTCTCCTGCTCGGAACCGAGCCGGGGAGCAGAGGTAGTGCCGGACGCGGCGGTGGACGGACAGTGTTCCAATGACGGTACGAAAGTGGGGGAAACAGGTTCCCCAGATAATAACGTTTTTGAATGATAGTTATTATTTAAATGTTTACGATTCAATAAAAATATGAAAAAATTTAAAAAATAGAATGTAGATCACGACTGTATTGTAACCAGTACTGTAATTCCACTTCCAATCTATCACATAATATTTTTGGTACGAGACGAGATTTTTGGACAGCTTTAAAATTCTAATACAATATTTTACACAATGTTATACTATAATATATCATTTTAGTGCACTTAAAAAAATGGAAGAAACAAGACTGTAAAGAGTAGCATATGCTCACAAACCGAGAGGGAAAAGAGATATGGGAAGATCCAAGAAAGATAGAAAGATACAATGGAGACGGAACAGGCGTAAGCCTAAACCGTGAAGTGTAGAAGAAGAAAGAACAGCAACTTTAGTACGTCCCGAACCAATAACAGAACACACAAAATAGAAAAGAAGTTGTAAATAAGTAAAATACAAAAGTCCTAAAACGTGACACATGTTTTTCTATGTATATCAACGCTCTGAATCCGAATTTGAAGCCAAAACTGCACCACCACCTGTCAGTTTTTTGAAATTGCTAAAAAGCAATGAAATTTACAATATCACGGTCGTTTTTTTCGCGATATATAATAAAAGAGGAGGGTGGTGACGCTTCAGAATCAGATTAAGCGCGAAGAGAAACATGTGTCAAGACTTTGGGTTTGACAATAACCCCCCAAAAATAAAATGTCAAGGTTGTTTTTGGCGATTACCAAAACTAGGGGTGATACCGCAATTCTGGCTTCGGATTCGGAATCAACGCGTCGACATACATAGAAAAGCATGTATAAAGTCTTTGGGTTGGAAAACTATTTTATTTTGTGTGCCTGTGTAGTTAATGTTAAAAAATAGGTACAAATAGATACCCAGGAGGTGTCACGTGGGAGAATGTGGACTCCAGGCTTGATTATTTTTACAGTACGGTTTTGTTTGAGATTGTTGTGAATCCTCGTGATGTTCAATTCATTGTACATAATCTTTTGTCTCCAAAATCTTTTTCTCATTTCATGATTGCAGGCTATCTGTAAATTCTCATAAATTATTTTCATCTTGCGGGTTTCCCTAAGTTGCAAAGCTGCGTAATGTCTCAGGTTGAACTCTTTAACATGCTGCAGTTCTTTCGAATACACCAAACGCTTTGCCATTGTTACGGTGTCTACAAAGGTAACCTATCTTCCCAAACCGACAGAGAATCAACGGCTGAAGATTGTCTCCTTCTCTTGTTCCCTGAAACATCGACAAAGGTCCACTGGTGTTCGTTATCGGCGACCGCCGTCTGCCCCTCCGCCCCCCCCCCCCCCCTTGCTTGCACCGCTTCTCCGAGCAGTCGCTCGAGGAGAGTATCGGAGCTCCCACGTCATTTACATACATTTACATTTACATTTATTATTAGAACTGCAATTGGGTATGACCCGGTGGCAGTTAAGTAACAATGATTACAAAAATTACAACACTTACATTAATAATAATAATAATAATAATGATGATGATGATAATAATAATAATGATAATGATAACGATAATGATAATGATAATGATAATAATAATAATAATAATAATAATAATAATAATAATAATAATACCGTACAATACAGTACAAGACGAAAAGCAGCATTGAAAAGAGCATTGATCGCGTTCACCGCACTTCACTTCACTACACTACACTACACTACACTTTTTTTCTTTGAATTACACTGACCAGCACATCACAGCACTTCACCGCACTACACAGCACATACTCATTTAATATCTTGTTCTAATTTGTTTCTAAAACTTCGGACACTGAGAGGAAAAGCTTTGAAAACTGCTGCAGGTAAACTGTTCCAATCTCTAATTGTTCTGTTACAAAAGGAAAACTTCCCAAGATCTGAATTTTGTTTCCTTGCTCGAATTTTGTGGGTGTGATCGCTTCGGCCTAAATAATTTGTTTTTTCTAGTCTAATCTGAATTTCCTTCCAAGCTGGTTGACCTACGTACGACCTGGTTGACTGGTTGACGCTGGCTGGTTGACGCTGACGCTGGTGGTACGACGCTGGTTGACCTACGTGTCTCCGCCAGACGGCAAACGCTGCGCTAGACTTTCAGGTCCGCTAGTAATTCAGGCTTAGAAATGTCCGTCTAGAACCTCATCCAAATTCCGATTTGTTAACTGTTGTCGAACTCGGATAGCCGAAGAATCTGAATTAGTTTTGTACTTTTCTACCCGTCAAGAGGTTTTCAAGTTTCTCTTCGATCATACTTTTTTAACAAACTCATTTATTTGATCATATTTTATTCTAACTTCCCCTCGCGTTGGAAGAAGAAGTAATTTGTTCTAACGATAACTTTGTCCAGATTTTGCTGATATTCATGAATTTAAAGCTTTATGATGTCATAAAATTGTATTTAATGTAACTTACGACTCTTGTGATTAATTTTTTAATGGTACCCAAAAATATTTGGAGAGGAAAGGCAGCAACGCCTTCAGATTTTCTCAGAGTAGCTACGCCACAATATGCAACGCTTCAACTCGACGTAGATTCTGACTCACTCATTGCAGAGCTAATAAGTCCACATGTGCGAGCTGGACCTCGGAGTGTTAAGATGCTGGATGGAAGTTTTGCATTCCTTTGGCATGTGATTGCAAGATGATATCACTCTGATAATATTCGCACGGATGACCCGGTAGACAGGTGAGGATGAATAATGACTAAGAATTAAAGTTTCCTCGTCGGTTACACTGGTGTATTGCGTGTTAATCATTCATTCGTATCTTTTTGTGTCTCACTTTTCATTTTTAAATGTAACAATGATATACTAGCAACTGCCAGTGTAAACTAGAATGCCCTAAACAGTTAAATATCTGGAAAACTCTTAGGTTAAAAAAAACTTGTTTTAAAAATAAAGAGTAGTGGAATAAGAAATGTGGCGTGACCAGAATTTTTTATTTGTTTATTTTTGGCGTGTAACTGTTCTAAGTTACCTTCACTGCTCTGTACGTAGATGGTTTGTATATCCTTTCAGAATCAGCTGCAACTTAAAAATTATGAAAAAGAAACAATTTTATTACTGTTTGAAATAATTTTATAAAATTATATGAGTCCCATTTTAGATAAATAGAAGTTTTGTGCCCCCTTTTAGTTACATAGCATCTTTATTAAGGTACTGAATTAATCGTCCATCCTTCGCTTCTACAAGACGGTTCGTCACGGGATTACATGTTACCAATTACCTATATAGTATTTATGACTCCTTTATAGATAAGATGAATAAATTAATATTTAGAAATATTTATTATAAAGTTCCACCACATTCCTAGGTACCACTAGGGATGTATTGATCGCGTACAAACTACTATTCTCGGAAAGGATCGGTACGATACGGAACGATATTTTGTGAACGATCATTCATATGTCACCGGTCATCGTTCGTAGTTCGCCGGTCATCGTTCACTTAGTTCAGAGATTTCTTTTGCTCTCTTAGTTCGCCTGTCATCGTTCGTCGTTCATCTTGGTTCAGAGACCACTCATCACTCCCTTAGTTCGTTGGATTCTGCTCCTCGTTCACTTTAGTTCAACTTAAGTAGATCGCCGTGTTTCTCTATAAAGTTTAGTTTGATTAATTATATGACATTACAATTAAGGGGATAATTCAAAGTACTCGTATTTAAATTAAATAAAATGAAGATAAATGTTTTTTACTATTTTGCGGAATTGTCAGAAGTTTTGCACCTCATGAAATGTATTTATTACACGTGAAAACATATTTTTATACACCCTCTGCAAAAGAAGTTACTTGTGGGGTAAGCAAAGCGTTCTTAAAGTTCAATTTTTAGCAGTAGCGCTAAAAGTGAGACAGTATTAATTGCATTTAGATAAAACTGTGAATATAATAATGAAAATAATATACTTTCGTCTGGTCACATGAGTTACTACTGACCTTTAATGTAACATAGATTTGATTTGAATGTTTGAATTCAAATATAATGAAAGTCAAAAAGGCTATCTAAAAGAAGTGTATGACACACGTGGTAAAAGTGATTTTATTTTGTTCGTAGGATTGCGCTACTCGGCTTATCGGACTCGTGTTGCAACATTTCCTTCATGCAAAATAAAATGCAAGATTAACTAGTCATATCATAAATAACTAATTATACAGTTCTATAATAATGTGACCATTTTTTTAGGAGGACGAAAAACTCTAAGAGAAAAGTACAACGTAAATAAGTTTAACATTTTATTGATGCAAACAAAAATACACTAATTGATCTGACAGGTACTCGTGCCTTTGGGGTATTACTCAAAGTGTGTGATAAAGGGCAAAGAGATCAGCGCCTCTATGACGACGAGGAGCGACAGTGGGAAAACTCCTCTCGTCTTGGGGAATACCAATTCGCAAAGAAGTTCCCGGGTAGCATTGCATCTGAAAAGATAGAATCACGAATAATTGGTTGACTCCCAATTGATATGTTTTGACTAGTGAATATCTTATCAAGTGATTTGTCGTTCAAATCTATTTCATTCATTAACTCTGCTTAGTTTGCATATTGGTGTACTTTAGCTCATTAAACGTATAAAATAAATATTAACAATTGTGTAAAAATGTTTACAATTGTTTGACGTTTTGGTAACTTGATGTTTTTAAAGTGAACTTACGAAAATAAGTAATGAACACAAAAATAAAGATAATCCGTAGAAAATGTTTGTATAAAAATGAATGTCTTAGAAATCAATATACTTATATACTATTGAAATTATATCAACTTTAGGCCTAAATTAACAGTAAACAGAAATAAAAAAGTACTTTGGTGTCATAATTTTGTAAAACTGATATCGAATTTCAGTCATCAGATTTCTAATTTTATATGTATAAACCTATACAAACACATACTAAAAGAGTCGTTCCAGGAAGATTGCCCATTCCCACCCCCATTGCCTAGAGTAATTCTGACCAAAAAGATGCATCCATTTTCGTTCTGACCAATAACTTAATTGCTAATTTCTGATTCAGTACTAGCTCGTAAACGCTCGAACTCCTGAGCAAAATCTTTTAGGAAGTCCTCCTCTGCTACCGCAAGGTCGTGAATCCCAGGCCTCACGCGCGCTTATCGGAGTTCTTCAGTGCTAATGAGCAACTTGGCACTTGACCTCATCGGGCTCTTCCGTGTCGCCCGCTGTCCTCACTCACGAGACACTCTTCCTGGTTTGTTTGTGGAATGTTTCAAAGCTACCGCCTGGTGTAGACGAATCCGCAGCTGCAACGTCGTAGACCTGGAGGTCCTTGGTATGGTTTCATGAATGCATAACTTTCATGCATAACTTTCATGCATAACTTAGTAATGCAAATGCATTACTAAGCATGGGCTTGAAGCCCGATAGAGATCACCAGTTACTTTTTTTTTTTTTTTTCGTTAATCGGCCGACTAGGACCACGCATGCAAGCATCTTGCATTTACCGTCGCTCAGTTTTTATTTATTATCACGGTGGCAGGTGCTTGCACCAGTTACTTTATTTTAGTTCAATACATTTTTTATTAGCTGAAAAATTTGGAAAAATAATGTACAGTTCGTTTTTTTTTAATTGGAAAGATTATAGATTGTTTTATGCATGTTGATTATTAGTTCAATTTTTCATTATCAGACAGACCCATTTCTCGTTGCTGATGATGGCCCACGCCACACGTCCGTAAATTACGTAACGCTAAAGAAGGAGGAATCAGATTTGAGGCAGCGTTACGCTGTGTTACATAGAGGAAGAGGGGGTGTTAGTTTAGTGTTACGTAACGTTGATATTTATTTTTTTAATTTTCAATATTTGCCGAAATAATTGTGTAGCATGGCTTGTCAGAAATGGTCTCGTCTATGCATTCTTTCTTCACTCATAAATTTTCTCTTATTTTATTGTTGGGAGCGGTCAGCATCACCAACTAATTATAACTTTAATTATCATAAATTGTATTACGTAATGGAAAGAAAATTAATAAAAAATGTTTTTGCAGTAATATACTTTTAATTACTGTATATGAGGATGTTTTCACAATCCTTACATAATTATTTAGGGGGGTTAAACCCGCGTTACACGGAGAGAGAGGGTACTAAAATACTCCAAATTTGCGTTATGTAATTTGTGGACGACCCCTAAGATATTCCCTGAAGGGAGAAACTCAACGAGCTGGAATATACTACATAGAGTGGGTGAAGCGCCTCCATCTTTGAAGCAAATTGAAGCCATGTTTTATTCAAAGCAGCGCTCCCTGGGAAACAAAGTATTCTAGCATGACGTTTGACGCTGGTTACCGAGGCTGGTTACGGAGGCTGGTTACGGAGGCTGGTTATGGAGGCTGGTTACGGAGGCTGGTTATGGAGGCTGGTTATGGAGGCTGGTTACGGAGGCTGGTTACGGAGGCTGGTTACGGAGGCTGGTTACGGAGGCTGGTTACGGAGGCTGGTTACGGAGGCTGGTTACGGAGGCTGGTTACGGAGGCTGGTTATGGAGGCTGGTTACGGAGGCTGGTTACGGAGGCTGGTTATGGAGGCTGGTTACGGAGGCTGGTTACGGAGGCTGGTTACGGAGGCTGGTTACGGAGGCTGGTTACGGAGGCTGGTTACGGAGGCTGGTTACAGAGGCTGGTTACGGCAGGTTACACCCAGGTTACAGCACCACTCGCATGCTTTACTTCAAAAATCATGGCGGCCACTAGTTCGGCGAGCCTCAACCAAGAGTGTTGAAACTATAGGGACAGCCACTCTATGTAGTATATTCTGACCCGATGGGGAAACCACACAAGCCGACATATGGGACGACGGCGCGTCTCACACACCAGTGGGGGAGAAATATAGCAACTTCTCGGGGTGCAGCATGCCTTACCATTGCACAACTTATCACTACAGCAGTTGACGCTCCCAGAAAAAAAACAATAAATCAGTGAGTCAATCCTTAATTCCTAATCCGTCCGTTCTAGGTCTGAGTTTCGACCGCGGTAGATTCCCGACCCCGGCTAATTAAGAGTTGGACGGTGCCAATGCCAGGATGAAAATTGTTACGGCCGGTTGCTCAGAATCATTGGTTAGCATGATTTTGTCTCACAAGAAAAAGAGGTTGATGCCCTGCAGAGCAGTATCTTAAACAGTAGACCACGCACCTTTGCGACCCTTTTTTTCACCATTGTGTGCCGATTATTCTTCGCAAAAATCAGTGATACTGAATTTCATTTTAGGTCATAATTTCTTAAATTCCATTTGTGATATCTTAGAATGCATTATTTATTACACTGTTGAGTAATAACTCCTTGCCAAGTATTGTGTACATTAGTAAGTTTGTCAGTGTTGAAAAAGCACTTTAGTGATGATTTTTCGGTTTCTTATAATAATAGAAACTGGATAATCATTATTAATTTTTATAAATGTTAAATTGATTCTAAAATAAATGACGTATTATAGACGCATTTCCCTTAAATATATATGGAGTGACAATCTAAATACTTATTTATTAATAACAAATAAAACTTCGATAAATGTATATGCCTATTTGAAAATATATTAGTAAATTAGATAAAATTTAGGAATGTTATTATTTACATTAAAATATATGTGTGGTATATTTAGGAAAATATAAGTTAGAATTATATGTCGGAATAAAATTATAGTTTTTATCAGCAAACAAATATCAGATAATATAATTTGCTGTTTTCACTCTCATTTGTAATAATATTCTTCTCATTTATTTAAACTTTTTCAAAAACATTGGAAACCTTCATTGCGTGTATTTATTTTTAAAATGGGAACCTGTGGATGATAATTTCATAAATTGTTTTCAAAAGTAGCGGTACGGAGCATATTCGGTTCCTTGTTAACAGGTAAACCATTAAGAGATTTGTTCCAGTGCACATTGATCAGACTTCTGTCGCATGCCAATAGGGCCGGCATTTCTGTTTTCGCAAGGCTATCGCTGATATTGCTTGGCCCCTAACCTGATGACCTCTTGACTTGCCAACAGGGCGTGATGCCACAAGTCACTGGAATCGTAAAATGGCCCATGAGCACGTGACTACTGCCATTCCTCTGCGACGTGCTTTCCTCTACGTCCTTGGCGCTTCGTCATCTTTCTCTTTTTTCATGCATTTTTGGATTGTTTTTGTAATGGACTGAATAGAAAAGAAGTTCATACTTCAAAAGTTCAAAACAAATACTAGAGAGGGATAGGGGGGAAACAGAGAGAGGGAGAGAGAGGGAAACAGAGAGAGAAAGGGCAAGAATGTTTTGAATGACGTGGTAAGTTGAAAGCATAAGGAAACAATGAATACAAATGTGCGAATTGTCTTTTTATGTACTGTAAAAGTTGGTAAAACGCTATCTTTATTAACCGGACACCTCCAATCTCACATCTGTGCCCGCTTCGTTTTGGCACCTCCCCCAAACTTCGGCACCCAATGCGGCCATTTTTCTCCTTTCAACAGCTATTTTCAGTCAGTTTCATTTTTAGTAAGTTTTGGAATATGAAACTGCTGATATCATCACGTTTTTGAACAGTAATACAAGAAACGGAAGAGGAAATTTCTGTTGACTCAGTAACCATCTCAGCAACTCCGTCAAGACGTATTATCAATCAATTACAGCAGAGTTACCTAAAATCTGTTTTTACAGGGGACTGGTTGAGGTGGCCCAGGGCACAATTTATGTGAATAGAATGCCTCTGACCGGGAGGGTAGGGTTCGTGTCCCGACAGTGGCAGGAATATCGAACACATAGAGTTCGAATTCAGCCTCTGTCTAACTAACTCTGAAAAGAACCCTAACGACTGGCTGATCTGATAGGTAGATTTCTGTGGTTTCTTCGATCAACAGTAAGCAAATCGGAGTTGTATCTTAACAACGGGCCAGGGACTGTACGCGATCTTTCTTTCCCCTTCCTTGTCCTCACCCCTAAATCACATGCACTTACACTTATTTGCACTACACTACTACGGAATGACGGGAGACCAGTCAGAAGTAAAGAACTTGTCCTGGCTGGGGCGGTGTCTCGCTGGTGGGGGATACCTGGACGAAAACACTTCAAGCCGACGTGGAGGTCAGCACTGGATCTAGCTATTCAATGGATACTCCACCACTTTACGTGATAAAAAATTTCGTACATTTACGGGAAAAATTCTCACAGCAAATGACTCGCCTGTAAACACGAAGAAATCAATCATTTCTCAGAGGTATTAATTTAATTCAGATAACAATAGATGAATCCAGTCTCGCCTTCAGAACATAGATCGTTGATTAAAATCCAGTTTTCTTACGTGTTTGGTTCGGTGATCAGTGAGCCCCTCCAGTTTGGCAATGTCAAGACTGTGACACACTGAACGAGAAGATTGAAGTGATGTTGTAAAGCAAGAAAAATATTTTAATAAATAAGTTTATATAAATTAATTTAAATAAGTTTTTTACATCGAGATTTTGAGGAATTAGGAAGAAAATTAACAGAGCCGTAAAAAAATGTAACGATAGGGAAATGATTTGAAGGTTGACTCTTCATGCCACTTTTTAGACAAAAATGAGATACCAATGACAATCCCTTCATTTCGATTACATTTTATGCGGATATTAATATGCTGGTTAACAAATGACGTTGCATTAAGGAGACATTTCTTCTTTACTTTCTAACGAGAAATAGTATTCTTATTTCTCAGAATGAATTCATTGTGGAATTCTAAAGCCAAACCCTTCAATTAATTTATGGAATAGTATTTAAGGAGAGTGATTAAAGAGCCCACAAGCTGTACGTTTCGAGATTTTGAATAGGATTTATACTTTATTCGTATTATAAATTTATACAAATGTGTTCATATTTTACACTATTGTAAGTAGCAAAATGTTAATCTCACTTTCATTAAGCATCCACTGGTATTGATTGCCATTTTCAAGGAAATTAGCAGTGACTGCCTAAAGTATGATTCACTGTATTTATATCATTATTCAAATGCAAAATCAAGTGAGACGAAAAGCGTTGACTCGTGCAAGAAACGCAACAGTAAATTAGTTGTGCGAGTAACCTTTTAGTTCAAGATAACAAGTTAACCGCTTCACTCATTCGCGTATTCTTAGATACAATTTATTCTTGTGCTGATAATGCTGCAGATTGTGTTTGCAGGATCCATTCTGAGAAAGTTACAATTTGTGTCCAGAAGCAAAGTGACCTTTTTGCGCTAATATCAATTATTCAAATGACTAAGATGGGTGTACTTGGCGAGGGTGCGATGCATTACATCTGGTGTGTTTATTATTATAGCTATAATGTTTTAAATGTTTTTGATTCTGACGAACCGTTTTCTGTATGTTTATGCTCATAGCTATATACGATTATTATCTTGTGCGAAATTCTCAGAGTTTATACTTAGAGCTATACATGCTTTAGATTTTTCCGCTGGTTTTAGTGTGCGTATTTTCATCCATTAAGTCCATATAACAGAAACAATGTTACGAAAAGTATTTTTCGCCTATTTACTTAGAAAGTCTACCTGTGCTATATCTATTTCAAGATGGAACTCATTGATGAGTCAGAGAGGAATGACGAAAGGAACAGAGTCCAATTTGGGTTTTCGGAAAGATGGAAGGGAGGGGGGTGAGTGAAAGAAAGGGAAAGTGTGAAACAAACAAAAATTCTTTGAGGTAAAGATAATGAAATAATAGCGACCACACCCTGTTTAAGGATGATGGTAGACATCACAAAACCACAAGGATAGCAAGAAATGAGAACGTAGGATAAAGATAAATACACTTTCAAATATATAAATATATTTATAAATATATATTAAAAATAAATGTATACAAATTTTACATGACGCAAAAAATATTTTATTTAATATATGATACAGTCCACATCCATACCACATTTTGGACGAATTTTCCCATCCTCAGTGGTGATACAGCAGTGGCACCTATGAACACATTTAAAAATAGATACTACATACAGTAAAACTTGCTCAATGCGGAATCTCAAGGGGCCAGTATTTTTTTCCGCATTAGACAAGATTCGGTCGTATGCAATGAAGTACGGTAAAATTTGTATGGCAGGTCCACGATTCATGTTCACATTAGATTTCCGCATTATCCACTCCGCATTGAGCAAGTTTTACTTTATATAAAACCCAAGTAAGTGCAAACAAATATAAGCAATGAATATTGAATTATACTTCTTATTACTAGTTTGTGTGTAGGTCATATATATATATATATATATATATATATATATATATATATATATATATATATATATTAAAGAAGATCTTTTGGTTACGATTTTATCTACAAATTTGTCTTTAAATATGAATATGTATCACAATATCTCTGCTGAAACTAGAAAGATATTTATAGAATTTATATTTTAACCGTCTAATGCAGAAAGAGTAGATGTTCACATTTCGACGTTCAGATACTGCAAATAAATCTGAAAAAAAAAAATTACAAAATTAAAATAATAAGTCTTGTTGCAAATCGTTTTTTCTATCCCCTGTAAATTTGTGAAACTGTAAGATGTACCCTTTCTGCATTGGCAGTTCATTTATGCTGAAGCCCAGCTACTACTCCAGACGCACATGGGGTGAATACTTAGTGGCCCTATCATCAAGTGTGCGGGCACCTGAAAGCAATCGGTGGGGGTGGCTACAGGATGACCGCAAGGCGAGCGGTGTGTTGAAGCAGAGGCGAATATTGCTATATTAGTCTGGCAAAGGCTATATTAGAGCAGAGACTATATTAGTCTGGAAGAGATTATGAAGAAGGGAAAGTTTACTTTGCTTCTGTAAGATGTGGACTGCTACTTCTCCTACTTTCTCTTCCTTTGCGGGAAGACTGCACGGGGACGCCATGGGCGCGGCGGCATTTGGAACAGTCAGATTTCAGTTTATTTTTCGCTCGAATTTTCGCGACTACACGCTAGCAGTCACAACTATCGACCAACACTTCACAAGTACAATGGATGTAGAACTGTTAATAAATGAAGAATTTTCATATACATTCTAGACCAACGATTTGGCGGTCAGCAACTCAGATCGTATTAATAGATGTGCTGTTAATAAGACGTGCACAGCGAATGGATTAATCGAGTAAGCAAAAATGTATTTCACTACAGATAAAATATTCTCCAGTCTCAAATCTCCCACTTCGCTTTAGCCGTAAGGTTTTCCATTTCTTTCACAGAAACAACATGAGTGATTTTAACTGCCCCATTTTCAAACTGTTCGCGTCGCTTCCCTCGTGTCTTGTATGCCCCACTGCCGTTTGATAAGCCTGCTGGTTGCCTGCTATTTCTACCCTTGCACCCAATTTACTTGCTGTGTGGCAGTAGAGCCGCTATGGCCATGCGCGCATTCCCTAAAACCTGTTCGTCAATCGTTGGAAACGCGTTCAAAATCGTTCGTTAAAAGAAAGCGTGTATTTTGGGTCTGTGTGTACACTGCGTGGTCGCGTGTTAACCCACCAGTGAACTAGTTTTTGAGCGAATTAGTTTTGTATTCTAGGTGGAGAGTATAACAACTTCAATGACGCGTTCTTTGATCTACTAATAATATATGAAACTATGAAATTGATTTTCCAAAAAGACGTACCTCGTTATTGTGCCCGATAATACGACGGAATGGAAGAAATGAAACGGGGCAGAAGAAGCGGAGGGAATGATCGAAGAAGGGCCAGTAGGAGTGAGGCGGAAAAAGAAGAAGGAATTGGTAGAGAATGGCCAGAAGGAGTGGATGAGTGGAAGCAGCGGAAGGAATGAGCGGAGGAGTAGATAGAGCGGGAGGAAAGAGCGGAGAAGGACAGGAAGGAGTCAATGGGGCGGAAGGAATGTGTTGAGAAGAACAGGAAGGGATGGAAGGGAAAAGAATGGGCAGAGAAGGGACGGAAGGAGTGGACGGGGTGGAAAAAGTGAAAGGATGGAATTGATAGAGCAGAAGGAATGAACGGAGAAGGACCGGAAGGGATGGATGGGGCAAAAGAAGGGAAAGGAATGGGCAGAGAAGGACGGGAAGGAGTGGATGAGCGGAGGAGCGGAAGGAATGGATGTTGCTGGAAAATCGGAAGGAATGGGCGGAGAAGGAGCGAAAGGAGTAGGGGGATTGAATAGAGAGGGCAAAATGAAAGGAGCAGGCAGATTTTAATCTACTAATATTAATACGATACATAAATACCTCTGCAAATGCCGGATTACTTCAGTTAATTAGTCCATAAGTTAATATTACTTTTCCCTTACCTGTAAACGAACGACTATCCCTGGAGTTATGCCTCTCCCTCGTCGAGAATCACTGGAGCAAAGTTCAGCGGAAAAATTTCTGCCAACGAACATGCGTCATTTCGAATCATATCAGAGGAAAAGTCAGTGGCATTGCACGTTTTCTCCTCGAACTCTCTCACATGAGTTCAGAGGCTTGGGGCAGCCACAGATCGTAGAGTTTTCGTTACATCACAGAGCAAATTTCAAAATATAAACTTCACTATAGAACGCATGACGGAATGGTCGACAACCAAATGAAACAAAAGTTTTCGTTTCACATGTTCTTAAGGAATTTCCGGGAAAATTAAGCTTTGTTTTGTGTACTGAGACGTCTAATCCATGGATTAATTGATGCGTATTTTTTGTTTCAAATAGGCGAGCAGAGAAAGCAATTTTAATCGAATTGGGTGTCCCTGGGGTGCGAACTTGGGGTCCGGGCGTCAACGCGACTGTGGTTCTGCACCGCGGAAGGGCTTTTGGGACCTGTAAATTCTCCTATGGAACTGTGAACAAATGTATAATTTAAACATCATAAACAACGATAGGTCATCTTTAAATGAAAATAACTTCCTTGTATAAATGTATTCAATGATATATTCAATATAAATCAATCTCGCCAGATCAGAAAGTTTTATTTAGTAGGCACTTTATTACGAACATAAAACGCGTTGCATGTCACTAATATGTGACTACCCCCCACGGGTAGAGCAGTGGTCAGCGTGCTTGCTTTCCATGGCGCTATTCCGGCTTCGATTCCCGGTCGGAGCAGATTATAGTGTGCGCTTTCCTTGCAATGTCCCAGTATCTGTTGCTCTGTGACGACGAGAAAGCTCACTTCTCAGGTTGAGAAGGCCGGAATACGGAGTGGGGATGTCTTCGTGCTAATCACACGCACCCCTTAAACCCATGGCTACGAGGTCGGGACGCCACTGGTAGACCTTGGACCGAGGTGGGGACGGGATGTAAGGCCCACTGGATACAAGAGAGTTCCAAACGGCGGTACGATCGAGTAGGTCTTCAGAGCATCATTTGCTATGAATTATGTTCAAACGGCCAGTTCGATAGTAGGTTGCTTAGTTCGATTGATTGATTAATGATTTCGGGCGCGTCAACTGGTAAGGTCGCTTTTTTTTATCGCGGCATTTTCTATCGCGGGAGGTGACAGTGATCTTCCCCCGCTGGCTGGTGAGATTCGGCGCCGATCTACGTCACCTAGCGGGGATTTTCCCCAACTGGGTATCTCCCACCAGCGGGGTACCGCCTCAGACAAGATAAGCTCTAAGCTCCCGTCTGGTCTCCTGACAAGTGTAGTGTGGTGAATGCGTGTAAGTGGGGGGTGTGAGAATAGGACAAGAAAGAGGAAGGAAAGATTGCGTGCGTGGCCTGTTTGATACATCTCTGGCATTTGCCTGCTATTGATCCGAGAAACCACGGAAAACTACCACACTTGTTTAATCCTGTTCCAACGCCGGGGCTCAAACCCTAGGACCTCTCGGTCGGAGGTGCTGCAGTGACATCACTTGATGCCCTGGAAAACTTTTGCCAGTGATGCACGGCGGTCTGGTGTAACGACGGCGGCGCTGGTGTAACGGTTAGCGTACCGGACTGTTGTACCCAAGTTCGCGGGTTCAAACCCGATCAAAGTCGTGGATTTTTAAGGGCGAAAAAATCCTTCGTACGCCTTCCTTCGGAGAGGAAGTAAAGCCGGCTGTCCCATGTTAGTTGATTTACTTGCATGTAAGAGATCCCCAAGCCTAAATGACGCCTCTGAGCTAAATTCAAATCGCCTGTTTCTCGCCCAAGAAATACCTCCTTTCTCTGCTAGTTGATGAAAGGAGCGTAGCGAAATTTGCGTGGTCAGACGGAAGAGCTGGCCTGATGGCCCGAGTCTCGCCACGTAAAAGTAAGGCAAATTCAATTCTATTCAATTCAATTCAGAAAGCTGGCTGGACCTGCCGTCGTATTGTTCGCCACACTGACCACCGTTCGCCACACTGACCATCGCCTTGCGTTGGCGGCAACGGCCTTATCCTTGGCCTTCTGTTGCGGTTAGTAGGTGGCCTTGGCTTTCTGTTGCGATTCGATGGTGTAGCGGTTAGCGTCTCGGACTATTACACCCAATGCCGTGGATTTTTTAAGGGCGAAAAAATCCTTCATCCGTCTTCTTTCGGAGAGAAAGTAAAACAAGCTGACCCATGTTGTAGATTTACTGGATGATCTCAAACCTAAAAGAAACCTCTGAGCTAAATTCAAGTCGCCTGTTTCGTCGCTCCAGCGATCTTTGTCGCTAGATTGCTAAAGGAGCATATGGAACCAAGCGTAGGCTACAGCCTCACACAAACCCTGTTCTTCAACAGGGCACGAGTTTACAGGGCGGGCACCTAAGGCTTTTCGCCTTTATTTTGGGTTGCTTTTGTTATTGTCATTATAATTCAAATTCGTATTGTAATTATTATTGTTATTATTTTTGGTCCGGAACGGTCCGCCTCGAACCTCGCGCACATGCACCTGCACTTGCCGAGGATCAGTATCATTTATCCCGTGGTAAGTGCACGTGATTCCGTTTTGGGGCGATCAGTATTAAGCTGAATCTCTCGAGTTGCAAGTCCTGGATGGATGGAAGATGGAATGAAGGATGAATGTACAAGACATAAACAAACACACCCAACATACCAAAGGTAGTTTCTGTGATGGGAATGCGACATGGTCGCCAGCCTTCTTCCAGGCGTGGATAATAAATAAAAACATAGCCAGTTCTGGGAACTGCTTGCTCGCAAAAGTCGGAATTACACCCAACTGAGAGAAGATATCAAAAATACACATGCATTATTATTATTATTATAATTATTATTATTATTATTATTACTATTTTTATTGTTGCTCTTAACTGTTTTATAAGCAAATCCCGTTAAATTTACCGCGAATGTTTTGAACACCTATCTCATGCACCGAAGATAACGCTTGGGAGCGTAAACATCCGCATAACAACATTGCGCCCAGCGTGCGTGCGTGCGCACGTGAGTTGTGGCCGTGACCGCGAGAATCCGTCCGTATGCGTCACGCGGGGTGCGCAGCGGCGCGTGGCGGGGAGCGCAAGGCCGCTGCTCGGAGGAACTTTCCGAGCGCGCCCCAACCCCCCCGCCCCCGCCCCCCGGAGCGGGTTATCGGGGGCGCCGGTGGGGCGGCGGAAGACTAGCCCCGAGGCTGCTGCTGCTGCTGCTGCAGATAATCCCCTGATGAGAAGGAGGAGGGAGTTGGCGCCGGTGACACGGAAGTGGAAGATGAGTTGTGTTGAAACTACCTTTGCTGGAATGGCTTTTGCAGCATACGCGTGGCTGACCAGGCCTCCTACGTACTGGGAGAGCTGGCTCAGTGCATCATGGGTCACTGTAAATTTACTGCAGTGTCTTTGACTGAGAGGTCCTAGGTTCGAGTTCCGACGGTAGCAGGCTTTTTGACACTAGGTCGACGTCAGCTACATCGAATTCAGGCGCTGTATGGAGAAGTCTAGAGGCCGGCTTCTCTGAATGGTGGATCTCCGGGGTTTGTCTGATCAACACCAGACATATGGCGGAGCAGTACCCCAGCAAACGGGGAAAGGACCGCGCGCGATCTTTCCTTCCTCTTCCTTGTCCTATTCTCACTCCCTAACACACACGCTAACATGCACTACACTACCCAAGTTGGCGGGTTCAAACCCGATCGAAGCCGTGGATTTTTAAGGGCGAAAAAAATCCTTCGTACGCCTTCCTTCGGAGGGGAAGTAAAGCCGGCTGTCCCATGTTAGTAGATTTACTTGCATGTAAAAGATCCTCAAGCCTAAATCACGCCTCGGAGCCAAATTCAAATCGCCTGTTTCTCACCCAAGAAATACCTCCTTTCTCTGCTAGTTGGTGAAAGGAGCGTAGCGAAATTTGCGTGGTCAGACGGAAGAGCAGGCCTAATGGCCTGAGTCTCGCCACGTAAAATAAGGCATTAATTCAATTCAATTCAATACTACCACACTTGCTGGGTGACCGGCCGGTACCATAAAGCTTGTCCCGGCTGGGGCAGTGCACCTCTGAGAGGAGATACCTGGTAGTGGAAACCCCACCACCGACAAGAGGTCGGCGCCGGATCCCACCATTCAGCGGGAGAAGCCTCCCATCGAGGAAAAAACATGCACCACACTTACAGGAATAGATACCTCTTTATTGGCGCGAACGGAATCACTATCAACCAACCAACCAACCAGCATCCTTCGGAATCAGAGGTGGATCCAGAAAGTTTTTCGAGAGGGGGGTAGATTTCAGTTAAGACAACCCCTAGGAGAGAAATAAGTTCAAGAAAAGTGATCCTTTTTTGAATGTGGCTAATTGGGGCATTTGCTTGAAATCTCATGCAACCGATATCTGGGCATTTAATTATTTTTACAGTAATTTTGCAAAATATCAAGCAATTGTTGGATTACGGCATGGGGCAAGTCCTTACGCTCCGTCCCCCCTACGTCTGCGTGTGCCTATTTATTTAGGGAACAATTGTATGTGATCAAGATTGATTTAGTGTTACTTGCTTTAGTATTGTGGGAGGATTTCGTATTATTGGTTATTAGTCAGGCAGGATAACTAAAAATGTTCTTTTCTTTCTCTCGTATTTTTACTTGTAGCCTCAGTTAGTTTCTGTAAAAGTGTCACATGCATATGTAAATATCTAAACTCCAATACTAGTATGATCCTTATCGGAGGAGGATGGTTTTGTGAGTGTGGTTGCCAACAATAAAATCAGAACACAGTTTTCCATGGATACTTAAATATAATTGTTTAATGCTTTCAAATAGAGGAAACCACAAATATTGGAATTAATTACAATTCGCTTTAAAATTGGGTCCTTTAGTTAATGTAAACAATATTTAAATGACATTTGGATTACCCCATCCATCGTATCTCATATTTTGAATTTATTATATTTACTAAATTCATTTTTTCGTAAGTAAATTTAATTTAGGTTTATATACACTGTGAGTTACTTATCTCCGAAGAAGAATCGCTGCTTCAGGAAATAGCTGGAGTCATCATTTTCAAGTCTTCATTCTTATATTAGTAAATTAACACTCCCCCTATCATCACGGCAACTCTTCAAAATTAGAATTTATAAGCTGAAATTTTACTTTCCCTATATACGACTGTTTGCATTGCATCTCTAAATATTTATAAATTTATTTTAATACTCGCAAATGTTTCACCTAACATGCGTCTTTCCTCTTTCATTCATCTCCGTGCCCTACTCACCCTACTCCTGCACCATCAAAATCCATCCATATTATCCGCTCGCGTTTTCTTGACCCTTCATTTTGCTAGTTAAGAGAGATATAGGGGGTTTTGGTTATTTCAGGGACAAGGCTATTGTGTCAAATCTGTAGTTAGTTTTTGTATGCAAAATAGATACTACTAAACGAGAGCGATTCATTTCTGGTAATTACAACACTCATCGCTATCATTTATTCTGAATTCAAATAAAGTTAGTGAACGAGTGGGGTAAATATTCCGGGGCTCAAGAAAACGTGAGCGTATAATAGTGTTTTTTTTTCCTTCACATTCTCACATTTTCGTAAAATTAACACAGCTTAAGTTTACCTCCCTTTCTGCTATTTTCTTTTATTAAATTACAAAAATATGTATCCCTTTCTTTAAGTCACGGAAACATTTTTTCATATATTGATATTCAAGCCTTTTCACATAATTCATAAGAACGTGTATATACACTCGCTACTACAAAGAGTGAACGAACTTTTTAAAAAATGTTCTCCTTGTTTCCTCGCGAAGCGTAATAGTAGTTTATGTAATTAGTTTATAATGTTAAGCTTTATTGCATGAGTACATGTTTTGAAAACGAGCGACTTTAGGAGCGAGTTTTCAAATTTGTACGAATGTAATAAAACAACATTATAAACGAGTTGCATACTATATTTTTTATATAACAGCAGTATACATTTATAAGAGAATCAAACTTAATTTTGCGAAACAACTTCCCTGTTATGACTCGGGTATTTGACATCGTGCGAGTAAACGGTGGTCGGCTGTTCCGTTTAGCTCTCTCTCTCCCCGATTCTCTCGCTACGATTGGCTGAATGTGTGATGACGCAATCATTCGTGACATAAAATCTAATACGTCATCATTTGTGCCGTAAAATGCCCGATTATGAACAATTTCTTGCAACAGAAAAGGTTCTTTTATAATGCAGGAATAGAAAAATTGTATATTACGATGATGTTATAATGAATATTATTACACTAGTAGGAAGTGATATTATGATACGAGCGAGTGTAGTAAAATTCATTCGAGTGTAAAATGCTCGTTACTTAGAGTATTTTTTCTGCGAATAATGCTTACCACAATAAGTTAACATTTTACATTGAATAGGGAAAACAGCCGCTGGCATGCAGAATGCACAGCGCGCACGGACGCGACTACAATAGACGAGTGCTATGGCACAAAATGATGTTGGAAGTAAATGGACTAAACATCAACACAATCAAGCTTCAAATGAGCAGGATACGAGTTAAGTTAGACTTCAGTTTATTAAGGAAATGTTATCAAGTTCAGTATCTGTTCTTATGTACTATGCGCTTTTGAGGCTTCAGTATTCAGGTTGCCTTCTGAGTTTAGGATACAGGGGAGGGCATGTGCGGTTTGCCGTCACTCTGCGGGTTGCCTCGGCACAGTAATATGCATGATCGAACAAAAAATTTAATAGAAAGATGACCAACGATTGATTTCTTCTCAACTGTGGTGAAACACTGTGGTGAAACACCTTTACCATAATAAAGGTGTATTACGGGTTCAACGTCCTTTAGCTATCTAATAAGAAAACTGACTCTACTTTGAGGTTAGATAGAAAACGAACCGAACCAAAATATTAGTGTTTTGAAATAAGCACTCTAACGTTTATTTCACGTAGAGCAAAAATAAATGGTATTAACGTTATCTTCTGACCAGAGGCTGCTCGTGAACAAATGCATAGGGAACTTAAACCGAAAGAAGGCAGAAGATCTAGGAGCGGTACGGGAGCCATCTCCCCCTAGTTTCAACTTTTATTTTTGTAATTTTACTCAATTTAGTGAAAACTTATTTCCGAACATTATTGCTTCATATTACAGAGTATTCTCAAAGGAGCGAGCAATATAATTTTAAAATAAAATTTTATATCTTAAAAACGTTTCTGTAAGAACTTCACTTTCTGTTTCATCCAGTCAAAAAAGTGGTATACGTTGTAGTTCACTCACTTTATCAGTCATAGTTATAACAAAAACGGATTTAAATATTAAAACATCGAATAAAACGCACATAAAAATAATTCAAAAATAAAGTAATAAATATTTTGAAAATAATCACTTTCTAAAATTGTTACCATGACAATTTAATAAGCTGCGTAACACACGTGCTAATACTCACCTAAATCTACATAACATGAGAGTATTGAACATGAATTCTCTTTGAATCCTCAATTTCAAAACGTTGTCGCATTGACGAGGACATAGACCAATTACTATTGAGCCCCATGACGGAACGACAGAGGAAACTGATAGAAGTTGCAAGACATTTATGGTAAGTTATTCAAGGGGCTACAAAAACGTTTGGATTACAAATTGTGATCAATAGATTTATTATTAATAGTTCTTGTAGGAAGTAATTTGCATCTCCACTCTTTGGTGATAATGTTCGTGCGGCCTGGAGTATAGACCAATAGAAAATGAGCGATCTAATGCCGGGTCTGGGTGGCAATCAAGATGTCAAGGACTGCGCCACTAGCTCTGAGAATATATCAACATCACTCGTAGCGCCGTATGTTGCAACCATAGAGCTATGAATACAGGAATATTCACAGCTCCATGGATGCAATATCATATGACAGTCTTATACTGGATCCAGAGAACGTACATTCACGAATCAAAGAACAATTAGATAATACATGTGTTGGAGTAGGAAACACAGCTCAACATATTAAGTGTTTTAACACACGATTGCAACTGTGGTTTAGTTACTTATATTTACATCCATGTATGTAATATAAAAACTTATATGATTTATATTAACAATATTAATGATACAAAAACTTCATAATAGATGCAAAGTAAATATTCCTCATTTTGATAGGAAACGTATAACCTATCCGTCAAATTTCTAAGCTGAAGCTTTCAGGTACTGTTGCCACCGCAATTAAACGTAAAATGTCACTCACGTTTGTTTTGAGAGTAAAACATATTTAGATATACGTGAAGTCTCCGTTATTACATAATTAGGATTTTTCACGTACTTTAAGTTTAAAATTTGCCATCGACCTGTTCAGAAATCGGTATTATGCTTTTGGGGCCAAAAGGCGTCAGAGGACAGTGATCGGCCTATTTTATTACAACCCATTTATAATTAATTTGAAGTAATTTTGACTATAAAAAGTCAAGTCATTAATCACAATGAACATTTCTCACTAGAGTTACTATTCTTCAACTTCTTCGAAATATGTTTTGCCATCACAACCTTTAAGTGTGTCAGAAGGGTTGCGTTGTCTGTGTGTGTATATGTGTGTAAAATGTCCTCAAAACCATTCCAAAAACCAAATTCAGTATTTGAAGGTTAAGAAGAGAAAAAATGTTCACGTCAATCCATCTCCTCGTATTTTTCTGTTCTATAAATTAACATTTCCCTTAATACCACTATGAGGAAAGTAGAGGGATTAATAAACCCGTCGAAATTGCTACGGTGTACAAGTTAGACCGGACTAGTTTCAAGTCATGTAACGTATGTTCTTGCACTTCAAAGCGAATTACATCGTTGGGACGTTCAGAGGAAATGAGTGATTGGGCTGCCCAGTAGCCTTAATAGACTCGACATTTACCTAAAAAATCATGGATTACTCTGCAAAGAGAAAAACGATAGGCGTAGAAAGTTAATTTCCGTTCAGACGAAATATGTTGTTACTTGTTCCGTTTAATATATTTTGACGTGAGGTCTACTGACATTAGGCCATTCCCTTCCGTCACTGACGTAGAGGAAAGAAGATAAAAAAATATATTTTGTCTATGCCTGCGACCATCCAGTCGTGTCAAAAGCAACGGATCACGTGCTGCTCCGGCTTCACTATTGCCCCTGCAAAATGGCATTTAGCACTAACGCTCTACAAATCGCTCAATCGCCTAATACGTTACGGGCGTACGCAAAAATTGCACAATTGTTTCAATTGTTTTACAGCATTCTTAATATTTTTTACATATTTGTTTTTGTCATAGTTTTTTTAATTACATTCCATGAAATTGTTTTTATAAAGACAATATTTTTATAAAGAGCTAATTGGACAGTTGCTTTAAATTACCGAACTCTGAGACCTATAACCTAATGTTGATCAAAAAACACCCCTCCTTTCCACGTAGAAAAATAGAATTGTTCTGTATTAAAACCATGGAGGAAATACACGGCTATTTCATCATTTTTACTTACAATAGGATTTTTGCAATGATTATTAGGTACTCGGGGGTCCCCTTGACCATTTTTATATTGCCAGTTTGAGATGTTAGTTCCATCACTTATAATAAGTTAAACCCACTTGTTAGGTGATTAACATGACAATATAATGCACACGCTTTATTCATAAAAGTCCATCAAATAAATAATATTTTAAACACGAAACAAAAAAGTCGTTTACGCTTGCTTTCTTTAAACAATATTTTATTGATTGTGTAACATTTTCTTGTCACAGAGATCTCAATAAATAGTGTAAAAATAAATATATTATTTTGCAATTTTTATGTGTTCGAAGACTCTTTTTGAACATGCTACCATTTCCCCTGCCTCTCATTCAACCATTGCTCCGTAATGCACAACAAATCTTCAGAATTACCACGCATGAAAATCAATTACTCGTTTCTGTGGATGATCATAAGCACATGTATCATAAACGTTATTTACGATACGAATGATAAAACTGACATTTTATTTTGGGGCAAGGAAAAGTTGAACTAAGAGGTCGATAGACCAAGTGGGGTAATCCTATGAGCAAAATAAAATCACGTCATCTTCGTTGCATTCCCAAATTTATTTGAATACTTAAGACATTCTCACTTTTAGCACGAGTTTAAAAACTGAACTTTTACCCCCCCAAAAAAACGATTTTACTTGGTGCTGTCTAAAAAGTAATACTTAGTATACTTTTAAGTTTTTTTCTAACGCACGCCCTCTTATAACTTGTGAAAGGTCTCACCATAGACATGAAGTGTGTTGTCGAAAATTTTAGAATTTGGCATCATAGATTTTGATATTTTTGAAAAGTGTACATTTTCGTATTTAGGACCACAACGCTGCCAAATAATTTTTGACTCCCATGACCGTATGACTTAACAATTGCTTTAGTCGCACTTTGTGTTACATTTTCTGTCCCTGATTGAGCGAATTGGAATTAGAATGAGAGTACTTGAGGAATGTAATAGTTTTAGAAGTTTTCGCAGGGATATTTTACATGCCAAACATGTAATACAGCATTAGGGATTTTCTGCCCTTCAAAAATGCCTCGCTGAAAGGCGGGTTTGAAATCCGCGAACTCCAGTTTGGAAGCCAATGCGCTAAATTCCGTATCACAAAATCCAGGTATTTTACAGAGAAAGAGCAAAGATTTATCTCTAGTCATGGCAGATAGGTTCAGACTTTCACACATGTTTTTGTTTGAAGTTGACAGCAAGTTTCTACATCTCTAAATGGAAATTATTAAATAATATGGGTCCTTGTGAATAGGCAACCCACTTGACAGTCACGTATACGTAAATGCATACTCCGAAGGAAAAGTCTGGTCATCCTTATCAAGAGTGTAGAAAAGATGTTGCAGGCTTATTTATATCTATTGATGCTACTGAGTGTATGTTTATGTGTATATGTACGTTTTAATAAACGACATAATTATTTTTCGACATTTATTGATGCAATTAGTCTAGACTTATTGGAGGTGAAATGTTCGAATTTTCTATCGTAGAGATTGGGTAAATGAAAAAAAAAAAATTATGTAGAGCATTCGGTGTGCCAGTGAATTATTTACATTTTACTTTGGAAGATACATTTGACGTAGAAATCTTCACACAAAATAATACCTTTCAATTGCTAACTTTTCATCCACGAAGATTATGAATGTTGTGTTTGCGTGTGTGTCGGATCTCGCATTATCAAACGCCATAGGTTCACTAAAATTTACTAATTTCATAGATAGTTGGACAGAAATGATAGCTTTATTTCTTGTCTTTATCGTTGCTATTGTGAATATATTTGCTGTATTTTTAATTAGTTTAAATAACTATAATTAACTAAAACGTAAAACCCAAGCTGTCAGAGTAAAATTCCATATAAATTTGTATTTCTTAGATAGTGGTGGTCTGTCTAAAAGAAAATACGTCATTTCAATATTGAATGGATTATTACCTTTGCCTGATGGTCTTATTCTATTTAAAAACGTATCTTAAAGTGAAGATGTGTACTTCTGCAGCGATAAACAGAATCTTGGCTGTCCAGAAGGCAGTACAATATTTCCACTCTCAAAGACAATAATAATCATCAAAACGGTGTATTTTCTACATATTTAGAATAAAAAAGATTTAAAACACTTAAGAGTTTTCTAAAGGACATTAATTTACACGAAAAATATCGTTGTGTAAATATCGCAGCCTGAAAATATTTTCACATATAAAGCGCAATAACATTAAACACATAAACAAAAATTTCAAGATAATAACCATAAATGTCAATATTTTAAAGTTTGTTTATTGAATCAAAAATTATTTTCTGTAACACATCAACTCTCGAACTTACACTTACAGTTTACATACTAACAAAATATAATCTATGGTTCTAAGAAACAGTCCTAATAAAACGAAATATCTACTTTTTATGAGATTAATTGCATGTGACATGCATTCAAATAGAAATCGCATTCAACAGGGCAAAATTCTTATCGGAGTTGGTAGGTTGGGAAGACGCTTCCACGTAATCCAGTCAGTATGTAATTGGTTCCTACAATTTTGAAACATACGTTTAATAAGCATACAACATGGTAAAAAGATTAAAGGGTTAATTGAACACGTGTGAAAAACCTGTAACCCTTTGATCATTAGTTTTTATTGCAATGATGGTCAGCGATTTCTTCCCTACATTTTAAGTATCATTTGACCGCCCTACACTTCAAGTAATTTTGATATCAGATTGTTGCGGAAGACTTTAACATGTATCTCCAGCAGTATCTAAGAAAAATAAACTGTGAAGAAACTTAAAAACTTTCGATGAAAATTTGCATTCATAACAGTAAAGAAAAAAAGATCCTTCTGGCAAAATAAAGCAATGAGTTTCGTACTTCAAAGCAATGAACGAAAGTATGCTTGGTGCCTACAGAAACAATTGATGGCAGCAAAATCAATCGCGCTACGTCCTTGTTATGTCTCTTTTTTAACCCCTGCTGTAGTATCCATAGTTCCTCAATACACATTCAATATTATTCAATTAGGTAAAACATACAAAGATATTTTACATTGTGTGTGTAAAATCCTGAACTTTTATTGCCTCTTCGATTGTACGCTATCGCAAAAACATCTCACCGCAGAAATATTACAAATGTACTTAAATTTCTACCCGTGAAGGCGTGAGTCTGGCCAAGCGATCTCCTTAAAAGCACTTCATTATTCACTCTAACCTCCAACCTCCGTGCAGTGCCTGTCATCAGGAGGATTCGAGTCTCGACGGTGGCAGAATTTTCGATTCTAGCTTGTCAGTTAGGTCGCGTTCAGCCGCTGTCTGGAGGATAATTCTAGCCGTCAACTGCTTTGATCGGTAGTTTTACGTGGTTTCTACGATCTTGGCAAATACTGGAGCAGTACTCTTACAAAAAAGCCACGGACTGCGCGCTATCTTTCCTTCCTCTTCCTTGTCCTATATTCACCCCTTACTTACACACACACTTACACTTACAAACTACACCACCACACATGTCGGGAGCTTAGACCTTGCCCCGGCTGGGGTAGTGCCCCACGTGTGCTGGTGGGAGATACCTGGTTAGGGAAAACACCGCAAGGTGACTTTAAGTCGGCGCCGGATCTTGCCATCCTGCAATGAAAATAACCGCCCCCTCCTGCAATAAAAATGCGCTACACTTACGGGACTAAAGACCTTAGTAGTTGACGCACCAAGGAACACTAATCAGCCTTTCAATCCAAACTCCGCATATAAATGGGGCAGTTTGCGCGTTCTACAACGTCGAGGTCGTATTCGAGCCCTCGGCAGGCAGGCGGCCCGGGCTCGAACCCCGGACAGAGCTCTCGCCCTGGTGACCTCGGCGCGGGTGGTGCCGCCGCCGCCGCCGCCGCCGCCGTCGCCGCTGTCAGGCGTGAAAACTGTTCCGCTGCGTCGCCTAGGCTCACGTTTCGGCTGCTGTAGCCTCTGGAGGGGGGGTGAGTGACCTTGTGGCACACGTTTGTGTCCAAAAATACCCTTTTATCTGTGTATAACATGATGTTTTTACTTTTTCGTATTTGTAGAACAGGGAAAGTTATACAGTGCTGCAGAAAATCGATGCCGAGATTTTGATGCAAGCAGCAGTTTTGGGATTCATGAAATTGTTTATTTTTTTTAATGTCTCTATGTCATTCGTCCGATTATTTCTTTGAGAAAAATCATAGTTTCCTCTGGACCATTCACTTCATTATCAGCAAAATGGATATTCTTTGATCGATCTGGCTGATTTAGCGAATTTGAATTTCATTTGTAACTATAGGTTCTTGACGGTTTATAAGACACCGCAGCAAAATCAATTAGTATCGTCAATATGTGTTAAAACAAACCTTTCTAAATACACATATGTAAAAATACTATAAAATAATGTACTGCTAAATTTTCTTCAGCAACTCTAGTGAAACATTAAATATCTTGTAAAACTAAAAATGTAATTTACACAACTTGAGCGTATGTCCGTCTGCTTTTTTGTTCATGCACTTGTGCCGTACGAAACCGTAAGATAATTTTTTATGATGACACATATATTTCATGACAAAAACACAGAATACATGTACTAACTTTTATTACTTTCCTTGTTTGTGCTTTTCGTAATTTCTTTCGGTGAGTCTAGCACGAGACACCCACTCCCTCTCGTCTCCCTTTCCACCACTATTTTCTACGGATGTAGAGGACTCTGCTTTTTCCAAATAATTTCATTACAAAAAACAGCTATCGTAGCAAGTAGAGAATGTTTTCTTCGATGGAGAGGATACGTCTGGGAGATGGAAATTAAAAATTGTGAACGTATGTGTATACACACACACACACACACACACACACACACACACACACACACACACACACACACACACACATATATATATATATATATATATATATATATATATATATATATATATACGCTGTTATTCCGCGTAATGCGTGAATGCTTTGTGAGATGGAGCATGTTGTGCATTCCCAGCACAAAATATTTCCCCTTAGGAGATCCCCAATCCTTCCCTTAATTCCTTTGCCTTCCCTGGAACCATGTGTATAATTATTTGTATGTTAAAGATCAGGGTTCGCGACATAAGGGTCCACGGGCAGCTGCGTCAGCGCTATCTAGGTGCAGTCTGGCTCCCTCCCTCTGAACCAGAGTAAACGTAGAGGTGCTCACGAGCTTCTCTAAACGCGGAAATAGTACCGTGTGTTCTACACCGGGTGCAGCACCGTCTCGCAAGCCAAATAAATACGATGGACGGGCAGAGACGAGTAGGTACTACTTCGGTATTTGCACCTACGAGAAAATATACTCAGTTGGGAAGCCAGACGTCTAAGGGCAATAGGCAGGGGCCAATATGCATACTTGGATACCGTAACATAGTTGTCTTTTATGCATCAAAATATTAAATTTCTTTCACAATTACAAGAGCTAAGAACGATTACTTTAACTGATTGAGCAGTTTTAAAAAAAATTATAATTAAGTTTGTCTATAAAGTAAGCCTTTAGAGAGAAAACATTAAAAATAAAACATGTGTTTCATATTTTTGAAAAATTTCGGAATCCACAAAAATTAAAAATAATAGCTGTAGAGACCAAATTTCCCTTAAAGTTCTGTAATTTTGACGGGTTAAAAGGATCGATTGAAATAGTTCAGGTCAACAGGTATTGCCATTTCAGTGGGTCAGGGTTTGAATCTCGACTGTGGAGGATTATCGACAGCAGTTAGCTTGGTTTAATTTCGCCCCTGTCGAAATCGATTCTTACATCCAACCAATAGTGAAACTAGAATGTCCAACAGTCTATAGAAACTCTTATTTTGCTTACGTTTATGTTACACATTGTGAATACTTGAGTCGATCACTTACGATAATGTATACGCTTATGTGTTATGCTTATGTTTATGTTTGCATTGTGAATGTACACGCAGTTTGTCACAAATTATGCTCCTCATGAAGCTTAGAGTTGCCTTAGAGCTTTTAAGAGCTTTCTTGGAATTTTTAAAGAACCCACGTGTGTCCAAATTGATAAATTCCAACCAAACGTGCCATACGACTCTTTCTTTGTATTTCCTTTTCTTGCCTTTTGTAAGGAAATTCGTGTAGAATATTAGAAACGATATTTTTAATGTACTTTTCTATTACAATAAATCAAATTTGACAAATTGATTTTCATTTCAGACACACCACTGGATTTCAGTTCAAAAACTCGTGTAAACAATAGATTTGTTTGCAAAAAATTAAAATAAGTGATTTAATCAAGTAAAACTGAACATTACGACTTTTGCGGGGTGGATTTCAGTTGCCGACTGTATTATTATCTTCAAGATTTTGTAAACGACAAAGTATAATATAAAGTTTAATAAAACTCGTATGTTTATTTCATTGAATTTTATTTCCATAAAACTACTTGAAACCAGATCATTGCATTCGATAAAAGTCATTCTGATTGCTGAAAATCTGGATTAGATCAGCATCTGAAATTGAACAAACCATTTAGTAGTACTCAATACATTAAATAGCATTAACTTAATAAATAAATAAATAAATAAATAAATAAATAAATAAATAAATAAATAAATAAATAAATAAATAAATAAATAAATAAATAAATAAATAAATAAATAAATAAATAAATAAATAAATAAATAAATAAATAAAATATTTTGTGATAGCCTGCAGTATTCTTAGACTCCAAATAAGATAGATGATTTTTGATTTCAAAATTTTTTGCAGATTATATTTCAAATAATGAGTGATCTGAAGATAATTTAAATATAACTTCACTCAATACATTGAATAAAGGAACAGTGGAGGCACGTGCCAGAGGCCAAAAATGTAGTTTGTTTATCACGATCATTTAAGTGGAGGATTCATCGTAGCCTCGATACAGGCTCTTTGTTCGTAGCAACCAGTCTCTGACATGAACTGGGGGACCTAGAGAGCCTGAAGTGTCTTGACGAAATAATAAATGGTTAAGGGAAAACCCGCGTATTTCAAAATCAAGAAATCTAAATCACTGTTTTCAGACAATAAAGTAACCAAAATAAATTTAAGAAAATAAAAACGAGTGGAAAGCACTTATAAAGTAGGGAATTTAGCACTTCACTTTAATCAAGCGAGCCATCACTCTACTTTCCTTGGAAGAAACGCGAAGAAAAGTAAAAGAGTAGTGTGACAATATTCTGCGTGTCCGTAATTCAGGAGGAAAAAAATTGAACAGCTCATGACCTTCATTGACAAATAAATTCATATATTTTCACCAATTTACAACGAACATATTGAAACTAATGCGACTTTGGATCACATTACAAGGTTTAACTGCCCAGATGGTGCCCTCGCTAAAAACTAATTTAAGATTGGATATTTTAGAATAATTTTATTCTCAATTCAGAATTATATAATAAAATATTAGCTGTATTTAATTCCCGATTTTTAAAATAGGATGACAGCAATATGCGATTATTAATACTCGGAGGAAATGTTTTCGAGAACTTCTTGCAAACACTGCAAAGACTTCTTGACAAGTTGTACAAATTCTATTAAATTAAAAATAAAACTACTACAAACAATGAATATTTTGTTTTGAACATAAAAACATGGAAAAACTAATAGAAATACACTCCGGAAAAACGAATCTGAAAAATATTTTTTAAATACTGTTATGTATTTTGAATATAAAATATGGAAGTTTTGAATATATATAAATATAGGAGTTTTTTGTTTGTAAATTACTTTTATAAAGAATTTGGTGTCTAAAATATCTTTTTTTAAGAATCTTCTCAACTCTGAGAACTTTGATATTTCGTAATTCAGCAACATCCAAAGGATTTAGAACCGCTGGGGAGTTGGCAATTAGACCCCGCGCCGGCAAACAGAACAAAATGAGAGCTGGCACCTAGGTGAAGAATGCTCAATAAACCCGTTCTTACAATTAAAGTTGAACTATTAATCTTCAATAAAATTTAAATATTTGATTTAATTTTCATTGAACTTAATTGATTTTAGATTTGTTTGAATTCCTTAATTAAAATGGAAAAAAACTTGTGCTACTTTATTGTTTGTGTTGGAAAGTTTGCTCACCTTTTTAATACCAATAGTAGTTGTGATGAATTTTATCAGCCGTGTTGCGTTGTAGACAGCCGAATAATCAATTGAAAACCGCTCTTCCATCAAAGTTACTCTCGATTTCTGGAAGGACTTCTTTGATTAAAAGCGGAAATTCTCTACTATTCGACAATGTTTTTGTCCTTGCGGGATAGTTTGCTTACCTTTTTAATACCAATAGTTTTTAGGATCAGTGTTACTTGGAGAGTAGGAAAGTAGACGGTCGAATAACCAATTGAAAGTTGCTCTTCCGTAAAGATGTCCACGATTTCTGGAAGGACGTCCTTGGTTAAACTAGGTAATTCTGTGCTGTTTTACAAAATGTTTTTACTTGTGGGAAAGTTTACTTACCTTTTTAATAGCAATAGTGGTTGGAATCAGTATTACTAGGCGAGTACGGTAGTAGACAGCCGAATAATCAATTGAAAGCTGCTCTACCGTAAAGATGTTCACGATTTCTGGAAGGACGTCCTTGGTTAAACTAGGTAATTCTGTGCTGTTTTACAATATTTTTGTACTTGTGGGAAAGTTTGCTTACCTTTTTAATAGCAATAATGGTTGGGATCAATATTACTAGGCGAGTACGGTAGTAGACAGCCGAATAATCAATTGAAAGCTGCTCTACCGTAAAGATGTTCACGATTTCTGGAAGGACGTCCTTTGTTAAACTAGGTAATTCTGTGCTGTTTTACAATATTTTTGTACTAGCGGGAAAGTTTGCTTACCTTTTTAATAGTAATAGGGGTTGGGATCAATATTACTAGGCGAGTAGGGTAGTAGACAGCCGAATAGTCAATTGAAAGCTGATCTACCGTAAAGATGTTCACGATTTCTGGAAGGACGTCCTTGGTTAAACTAGGTAATTCTGTCCTGTTTTACAATATTTTTGTACTAGCGGGAAAGTTTGCTTACCTTTTTAATAGTAATAGGGGTTGGGATCAATATTACTAGGCGAGTAGGGTAGTAGACAGCCGAATAGTCAATTGAAAGCTGCTCCTCCGTAAAGATGTTCACGATTTCTGGAAGGACGTCCTTTGTTAAACTAGGTAATTCTGTACTGTTTTACAATATTTTTGTACTTGTGGGAAAGTTTGCTTACCTTTTTAATAGCAATAATGGTTGGGATCAATATTACTAGGCGAGTACGGTAGTAGACAGCCGAATAGTCAATTGAAAGCTGCTCCTCCGTAAAGATGTTCACGATTTCTGGAAGGACGTCCTTTGTTAAACTAGGTAATTCTGTACTGTTTTACAATATTTTTGTACTTGTGGGAAAGTTTGCTTACCTTTTTAATAGCAATAATGGTTGGGATCAATATTACTAGGCGAGTACGGTAGTAGACAGCCGAATAGTCAATTGAAAGCTGCTCCTCCGTAAAGATGTTCACGATTTCTGGAAGGACGTCCTTTGTTAAACTAGGTAATTCTGTACTGTTTTACAATATTTTTGTACTTGTGGGAAAGTTTGCTTACCTTTTTAATAGCAATAATGGTTGGGATCAATATTACTAGACGAGTACGGTAGTAGACAGCCGAATAGTCAATTGAAAGCTGCTCCTCCGTAAAGATGTTCACGATTTCTGGAAGGACGTCCTTTGTTAAACTAGGTAATTCTGTACTGTTTTACAATATTTTTGTACTTGTGGGAAAGTTTGCTTACCTTTTTAATAGCAATAATGGTTGGGATCAATATTACTAGGCGAGTACGGTAGTAGACAGCCGAATAGTCAATTGAAAGCTGCTCCTCCGTAAAGATGTTCACGATTTCTGGAAGAACTTCTTCCCGCTCGTCCCAGCAACATTTCTCGGATAATCCTTTCGCAATTACTTTTTTTATAATTTTGACTTTAAGATATCGTAATGGCGGATTGCATTAATCCACACCCATAAAAGTCCATCAATTTATGATAATGCTCCTAAACGTTTTTTACTGGATGCTTGGTGAAGTTTGTGTTCGTTGCATCAACACTTTCCTCCTTTCTTTCCTTTCCCCTTTGGTTTAAGTTTCCTGCATATGTCAGTTCCACACTTCTTCCCCTTCCTTTTGGCTCTTTTAGCGCAAGGGTTCTTGTCGATTTTTCGTTGCCTTTCACACGGATCTTCGTTTTCTAAATCGCATTCGTCGCGCTTGCCGTCCGCAGACATGTCGAGATCGAAATCCACTTCGCATGGCTTTTTCTGTTTCTTGGCTTTTTTGGGCCCTTGCTTGCACTTTGTCTTCTTCTTTTTCCCTTTCCTGCTCTTCTTTGTTCGTTTGCATTTTTTGCTCTTCCTTTTCTTGCTCTTTTTGCATTTCTTCTTTTTGCTTTTCTTACATTTTTTGGGCTTCTTCTTTTTCTTGCATTTGTCCTTCTTCTTTTTGCATTTGTCTTTTTTCTTGCATTTGTCGGGTTTCTTCTTTTTCCCGCATTTGTCGGAGTAAAGTCGCGGGAATTGAAACTTGTCTAAAACTAAAGCTTTCGACGCATCTTCACTGAAAGGAGACGACTCGACAAGAGGTAAAAATCGACTCTGCGTTATGCGTGGAAGACATGCAACCGGGTTTACAGCGGTCGAGAGCCAGTACCGCACTGCCAAAGTAAAGTTGGGTGAGGAGAAAGCTGCTCTGCGCGAGAGTTCCGCTGCGACAGGAGAAATAAGAGCTCTTCCCGCCCTCCACAATAAGGACGCCATGGGGGCTTGTTTTGTGTTCGCTTAGCTGTTAAAACATGCGGCAAGTTGACGGAGAATTTTGTTTGACTGGACTCCGCAGAGAGCCCAGCCTTTGTGCGTCGTTTCTACGGTTGCTTCATTGCTTTGTTAGCGTTCGAATTGTTAGGATGGATTTGAGCTTATCGACCTGTAACGAAGCTCTATTAAAAAAGTTTCCTTTCGTTTGAAAAATTGCCTTTCAAAACGCTTAATATTTTATAATAAACATTACCATTTCGGACCAATATCATTCAAAATATAATTAAACATATTTCAGTAAATTATCAAATCATCATTTGACATCGGAGTTTTAGGCTCTACAACCTCCCATTTTAGGCGCCTACAATAAAATCTTTCAAGATTTCTCAGAATTCATTTTATTTTGCTTCGAGCAGTTCATTAGCATTTTTGTTAGCACCTTTCCTCAAATGGCACTTCGGTATATGAAACCTGGTAGCAATGAGAAGCTGGTGACTACTTACGTCATTCGTACCGGTGAGATGCAATTCACCGCATACTTATAATTACTACACATTACTCGTATTTAATGAAAATAATTATTGTTAACCTGTTTGGAGCGTGAGTGACCAAAATGGCTTGTCCATACATTGAAATATTGGTATTGTGGTGAGTTTTCGTTGGCATTTACAATGAAATAATTATATGAGTCGTCATTGCCAACAATATTATTTACAGCGGAAAACTGATGATGATGGCTAAGACATCGAAAGCTGCTATTGTAATAAATAATATTGTTGGCAATGACGACTCATATAATTATTTCTTACATTGAAAAACAATTCACTTAGCTTTGTGAGATAAGAGAGATTTTATTGCCTTTTAGTTTCGACATCCAAAAACGTTCATGGCTCACAATAAAATTCACTCTCAGACAATACAGGAAGATGTAAATTGGTAGAATGGCTGATCATTTTTTTGGCACCTTACATCGAGGTTAACCAAGAGAATTTCTACGAAGTAAACCTCGCCGAATAAGCTGACTTGTAATTGTATATATCTCTATCGGATAAGAAATGTTGAAACTGCTTTCGATGATAGCTGAGGAAAGTAACAAAAAAAAACGAATAGTCGCTCCTTGAGATGGTTTGGCTAGAAACCAGCTCGTAAATAGTCAAGGTAATAGTCAAGGTACGAACAATATTGGTGGTTGCCAGCAACACCGCCTTCTGCATGGTTCTGAAGTGTCATTCATTTAGATGGGGTTTCTCTTTCACAATCCTCCAATCTTCAGCAACAAGCCCATTGGTAAAAATAACAACGGATACAATATCAACCTCTATTAATCTGTATAGGTTTTTCACACCGAAAAAAAAAAGAACCGTTAGAGTATACCAAATTCATGATACTGTAACAAAGTTCCCCTCAATTAAACTGGTTTAATAGTGAGCGGCTGGTATTTTCTTTTCTTTTCTGCAATTGTTGACAGCAGATTATGCTCTAATGGGATAATACGTATTATCATTTCCCTGCAAGAAGTTTTGTCGAACACGACAATATCAGGCTTATTCGCTATCATTGTTTTATTTTTAACACAGCAGTATCCAACAAGATTTTTATTCAGAATTATTTATAGACAGAACTTGCTCTTGTAGATATTTGTAGTAAAGCAAGCTTTCCTTTATCAGGTCTGATCTTTTGGCAGGAGCTTGGTGGATGATTTTGGTCACATTATTATGACGTAAATAATCTGTTTGGCCCAACTGAGAACATCCACTGCAGATGTGTGGAATAGATTCGGTGGCCTTCTTACGCAGGTGACACTTATCATTGATACTCGCTTTAATGATATATCGCCTGTAGTTATTAGTGGCCTGATCTTGAATAGCCAGCACAAATCCTTCCGTCACGCCAAAAAGCCAAGCGGTTCGCAACCATTCAGTCGATTTCTTCATGTCGATGGAGTTACTTCGAAGATCTGTAGCAAATCTACCATGGAGTTCCTTTGATCTCCACTGCTGAATTCGGTCCTGAGATTTCGAAAAACTTGGATTGTAGTCTTCTTGGAGCAACACTCCACGTTCGAGGATGATGCATCCGATATTTTGATAGAAGTGTTCTAACTTTTCTATCGACAGCTTGCAGAGCTGTCTCAGACAATTTGTCAATTCATATGCGATGCTGCTGAGAGAGCCCAGGTGTTAATTCCTGTAAATTTGTTTCTTGAATAATGAAGGAATCTCGATTATTATTATTACTATTATTATTATTATTATTATTATTATTATTATTATTATTATTATTATTATTATTATTATTATTATTATTATTATTATTATTATTATTATTATTATTATTATTATTATTATTGTTATTATTATTATTATTATTGTTATTATTATTATTATTGTTATTATTATTGTTATTATTAAAAGCATAGCATTCAGCTTGTAATAACATAAAAGTTATAGAATTACTTATTGAGCTTCAAATCATTGATCGAGCATTAAAATAGTCTGTTCTTTGAAACTATTTCCATTTGTTTACATAGATTTGTCTGAGACAATCTAAGACATTTTTGTCTTAGGTTGTCTTAGATTGCTTTCTAATAATTTTACTTTGCAAGAGACTAACTTTGCTGTGATCTGATAGTTCTAGCATGAACAAACAGTGTGTTAGAGGCCAAAAACTGCGCATTTTCAATTTTTGAGAAAGTGAAAATATGTGAATGACGTAGAGTAAAACTCTTTATTAAATTATAATTTGTATGCATGTTTTTCAATTATAATACAAGATATATTGTAACTAATGCATGATATTTGCTTAATGCCCAAGTGTACAATGAGAAAAAAGCAAACGTGTTTTCTCCACTGAATATATTCTGTTATATTCAATGTTATTAGAGTAATTTCACTTTTCTGATATTATAAAAGTAAATCTGTTGTTTTAATCATTATGTCAGTACCATTATCAAAAATGTTTCATTGGTTTTTTGGACAACAGATCAAATTGTATTCCAAATGTATAATAAACACTGAAATAAATATACAGAATTGTTGCAGCTATTTTCAAAGAATGAATTTAAAATAGTAAAAAGTAAAAATTGAAAAAAAAATTGTTATTTTTTTTTTCTGTAAATTTTGCTGTAAATTTGGTGCTGAGAAAATATCAAGAAATGTTTTCCTGATAGTATAAATTATTTTGTTATTTTTTGCATTTTTTCTTTCACATAAAATAGTGTTCTTCAGATAAAAAAGTAGTTGACAAAAAAACAAAAAACAAGCACACATGTTTCTGGCTGTAGAGGAATGTGAGTGGAGCGACGAGGGCTAAGAAATCTTTCAAAAATATAATGTTTATCTTAGAATTATAGTGTAAGTACTCATATGCCATATTGCAGCCCTACTGAAAATTTCAATTTCTTTTTAAAAATTTTGGAAGTTATTCTAACATAACTTATGCATTCAGAATTCTATCAAATTCTGTCAGCCTTCATGCAACTTGTTGCTTGTATTTTGCAAATGTACATTCCCGCCTGAGATATGTTATAAAATTCTGAGTAAACTCATTGTGTAGTACTCAGACCTTTAGATTGCAAAAGAATAATGAAAAAATGCCATCCATGTTACCCTTGCAAGCCTCTCTTCATTGAGTTTGGAATCTTACCACTGCCTTGCCCATATATTAACAAATCTGTAATATTTGTCAAAAGTGACTTACTTAACAGTGGGAACATATTTTCATGCAATACTGATATTTATAATTACAACACACATAATAAAAATCACGTTCATCAACTGTCAGTATCAACAGCTCTCTTATCAGAAATCCACATACAGTACATGTACGTTACTTTACAACGCACTGCCAGATGACATTAAACAATTGAAGTAGGTTCACAAATTTAAGTTAAAAGTAAAATCTTTTCTGCTGCATAACTGTTTCTATATAATTTGAGACTATACTGATTATCAAAAAGAAAAATAATGTTATTTTAACAAAACAGTAATATATAATTAATTAGTTTACATTGGTATTGTATATTCTTTTAAAAGACTTAATATGTTTGTAACAAATAATGTACTTCACCTTTTGGGTCAATGACCCCCATGTCGATCAGGTTTTTGTCCAGTTTCCCTGACCCATTGAGCAAATGCTGAGATGGCCCCTTGTTTTGCTTCTCAACATAAATGTAGCTTCACTATGCACACGTTTTGTTGATCTCTCCTTTTGCTTGTAATGGTAAGAGTAGAGGTAAGGGCGAGTTGCTATTTTGTTAGCAATTTAGAAAAATCATACTTGCAATTCGTGTACCGATGCAAATAAGTTTTCTATAACTCAGAAACAAAAATGACTATTTTTCAAATATTGATAATCTTGCGATTTTTAAAATTTATTTTCATTTATTTTTTTTATTTACTCATCTTTCAACTATTTATAGTTAAAAAGACAGGAAGGGATTCTGGAACTCAAGAAAACGTGCGCAGATAATCTTCTCCCCTCTACATCACATACATTTTTTATTGTTTTTTGACTGAATAAATCTGAATAAATCTAAACTTAAAAAACCCAGACAGTATAAAATTATACTTTGTGGTGACTTCAATATAAATTGCCTCTCACAATCCAGTTATGAAAATCTATTTAAATACCTACTAAAATCATACAATTTACAAGCAACCGTTAATACACCAACCCAAATATCCGAAAATTGTAGCACTGCTAAAGATCAAATAACTATTGTTTTTCTGTTGCTACATTTCATACGTGTTTCAGTGACCACACTGCCCAGATTCAAACACTTCAAACAGAAACAAAAAAACCCAGAACAGACAACTTACCAAGACATCCGAAACTATTCCCAAGGAAATATAATAAAGTTTCAAAACTTACTCAGATTCGAAAACTGGAATGAAGTATATAAGTTAAGTGATACAAATGATAAATTTAATTAATTCATAAACATTTACTCAAGACATTTCAATGCCATTTTTTCTCAAAAACTCAAAAAGATGCAAAATATGAAAACCAAAACAAGGATTACCAATGATACGTTCATTGCAAATGCACATAACAAAAGAAAAGCTATATGGGACATTATTAAAAATACTGCAGCACCAACTAATAACAACACAAAAAATATAGAGCTCCACTATAAAAACAAACTTTACAAGACCCACAAGAAATAGCTAATATATTCAATGAACACTTTTCACAAATTGGTAAAAATTTAATCTCTCAACACTCTCTAAGCTATAAAACACATTCACTAATGTTTCACAAATTGTAAATTCCATATTTTTGTATAAAACCACCCCCTATGAAATTTTTAAAATCATTGAGGAAATGGAGAATAAATTCTCAGCAGACCTGGACAACATTCCAGGTTTTCTTATCAAACACAGTACTCCACCTATAGTGCAATCACTCTCTCATCTGCAATTACACTCTACACAGGCATATTCCCAGGTATATTCAAAATGGCAAAAATTAAACCAATGTTTAAAAAGGGCAATAGTTATGATCCAATGAACTACAGACCTACCTCCCTGTTATCAGGGTTTCAAAAATTCTGGAAAAGCTTTTCACTGATAGACTTAAACATTTTCTCAATGCAAATAATAGCCTCACAAATGCACAACATGGCTTCAGTAGTAATAGATCCACTGACACAGCCTTCTTCACCTTTTTAAATGACATACTTGTTGCACTAAATCAGAAGGAAAATCCCATTGGCCTTTTTTTAGATTTGTCAAAAGCCTTAGACATTATTGACCATTACATACTATTAACAAAACTAGCTATGCTAGGGATTGGAGGCATTGTAGGCCAATGGATTACATCATATTTATCAAACCATAGCCAAGTAATTGCCCTCCAGCACACTAAAGAAAACAAAATCTCCTCATACTACTCCTGCTCTCAAATGATAAATTGGGGAGACCTGCAAGGATCCATCCTTGGGCCAATTCTATTGTTTATATATATAAATGACATGCCTTTGGCTTCTAAATGAATATGTTACAAATTTCCAGCACTGGCTTCATTTAATTCTCTGAGTGTAATATGTACATTTCATGCTTAATATCACTACCTGCCGTGTTTCCTTCTTCAAAATCAAGTTCAATCTCATTTTCTTCTTTGTTTTTAAGAAAGACTTTTTCATAGTTTTGATCACTGTAATTTGATGCAACTAACTTTCTGAAGCTGATGGTTATATCTCATAATTAATGTTATGCAGAGTAACATGTTTAAATTCTATTGCCATTTTTAAATTCATTATTAAAGACTGAATGATGTCAATTGATTTCTTCTATTTTTGTTTATATTTTATTGAAAAGGTAAATCTCCACATTGTGATGACTATTTATTACTTTTGCATGATTTTAGATTTTTTTATTTTCTACATTTCTGGCCTTGAATCAATGATCTAACTAAACTAAATGCATTAGTGCATAATGTGTGTTTGCTCTTTAAATTAAAAGTAATTACACACAAACCATGAATTTAGGAAGACAATTAAAAGGAGTAAAAATGTATTAGAAATCAATTCTTATTACTAAATTACAAGAAAGCAGGTAACTAAATAAAGTTTGGGGAGGAACATGTCCAATGTATTACATATTGGTGATGGTGTTAGGTTAAACTGTGAGATAAGGAATTGCTTATGAATTAGGCCTATATTGACTCAAAAATACATTACATATAATATATGCTAATGTAATGTGAGCGCTGAACATAATTGTAATCATTGAAATGTTGACTTTTCTCTACTGCATAAGTCAGAGATTCTTGCTATTCATAGTTCTCTGAAAAGTGTATTTTTGTAATCTGGTAGCAACTTGTAAGGATAATAAAATTGTGTGAGGCCACCAGGAGAGTGGAAGTAGTTATGTTCTTGAATTATGTTTGAAATTATTCAGTTTTTATTTAAACTTATTTCACATTCTAAAACACCAATTAAAACTTGCATACATGTTTTGTGCAAGTTGAGTTTTCAACTTGCAATTCAGTGAAAGTTTGAATTTCTCTTCATCAATTGTCAAAATGCATGTTTTTGTTGTAAGAATTGTTAGTCAATATTCATAAAAATATAACCTTAAGTTAATTTTCAAATCGTAAGAATTAAAGATGAATGTGTTGTAACATTATAATTGGATTCAGCATTTTTTTCTTACAAATGTACATCCTTTAATAACTGTAGTCTAAAAATTACAGTACAAATCCAAAATGAGTTGATAAACATTGTTGGTTGGTATTAAAATGAAATGACATGTGGGAGAAAAAAGGGTACCTGTCGCATTTAATTTTATTAGAAAGCTTTATGTGAATAAATTGATAATGAATTTGAAGTAAACTTCATTTCGGAAACAAGGAGACATATCCCAAAAGTAGTTAATGAATTAACGTAAAGAAGGATATCAGTTAAAATATTCCTCAGGAAATCAAAGAATATTTTAGCAGAAAATTTATTATTTAAAAAAATACTGAGAATACTTTGATACTTAACAAATGAAATAAATACATTTTGCAATAATATGATTTTTCAAAATGAATTGAAAACAGTAAGAATTAGTTTTATAAGTTAACACTTCAGCAAGGCTGAAGAATTGATTATGAGTTCTGCATGAATAGTTTTCCTACTGTTCTAAGATTTGCTTGCTATTAGAATGCCTCAGTTCAAAGTGTTTACAGTTGGCAGTAATGGCTATCAGATTGCATTGTACATTGCTGCATCTTAGTGATAATGAATCGCATAGGCAAGCACAGTCTAAAACAAGAGGGGGGCTAACTACATTTCTGGGCTTCCTATTCAATTAAACTTTTTTATACAACATATTTTGTATATATCAATAAACTAGTGGTGCTACAACAACACATGAATTCTCACATTATTTCTAACTTTCTCAATTTTTTAAAATTTGAGAAGTTAAAAAAAATGTGACTTTTGCCATTATTTCACAAATCCTTTACATTATCAAAGAACAAAGTTTAATCCAAAACTTTTGAGCCTCGTTTAAAAAACAAATTTTGAAAATGTTCTTGAGACTTCTTTTATAAATATATCAATATATCCGTTTCAAACTCACAAGACCTCATCATTAAGATCTATTGGGTAATTCCAATTTTGGAGAACAACTGTGGCAATTTGGAGAACAATTTTGGCTCAAACTGTTTAGGCGATGGTGTTCACCACAGTAATTCTGACAGTCATGATTTCAATTTTTCGGTATCAAGGACCTGCAAAATATGAATTCTAACATTACAATGTGCTAGAGGATGTAATTTACTAGAGCTATGTAGGGACTAAATTTATCCACTTTTACATGAGGGCCTGACAATTGGAGTTTTTCTGTTGAAAATTCACCATTTTACTTTCACGATACTGCTTATGCAGTACAGAAAAAATAATGGAACACTGCTAAATCAATTGATGGCAAAACATTAAGACAATTAAAAGAGAGCAAAAAACAAAGTCTGTCCGTCCATCTGTGGCCAGTGCTAACACCTAAACCCTTCAACCAATTTTCTTCAAAATTGACATTCCCCATTCGATCTGACTGATGTGGCAGCCACTTCAATTTAAAACAAATCATTAATTGGCTTTTCTACTCTTCTGCAGCCAGAGTCATTGGATATTTGTCTGTCCAGGATGAGACACGTCTCAGTCGATTGAGCTGATGTTTTGGCCATTGTGTTGTGGCCTTCTTCTGAGGTGTAGGTCTCATGTTCATTGAAAACTCAGATTTTTTGAAAATATCAATAGTGCAATTTTTTTGGGTGTCTTCCTGCAACTATAATATTGAAGATAGAGACTTTTTTCCTTATTAAAATATATCCCTTCAAGACAAATCTTGAAGTAAGTTCATGATCATTTATTTAAAATATGAATCATTTTTGTGAAATTTTGTGTGAAATATAGACAATTAAAAAAAATCCAACTCAGAAACCACTCCACATTTTTTCTTTAATTTTTTTCCTCACAAGAAATTCATCTATCTGTTTTCCTTGAAAGTTGCAAAAAGTTTAAGTGTCAAAACTACAATATTCAAGAGGGATTTTGTATCAGACAAAGTTTGTTGTTAAAAATCAGTTCTTCACAGAAAGTCAGGTACAATTTTTTGAAGAAAAAGTAGTTTTCGTGAAATTATGCAAATAAACAAAAAAGTCCTAAAATATCAGCTCATTCAAAAATGTCACATACACTTGTTTGAAAATAACTAGTAATTTTAGCAAACTTTCAGCTTGAAATTAATGAAATATATACAGGTGTCCCATCAATAAGTATAGGCCATGAGAAAAATCCTCGGAGAACATGAATAACTCAAAAAGATTTAAAAGTAATTAATTTAATTTTAATTATAATTTACTATTGAACATCCCAATATAAATTCAATTTTATTCTATTTTACAATTTGTATTCTCAGTGTATTTTTGTTTGTATTTTCTGTCAAGCAATCCACGAACTTTAATTGAAGTTAGCCCAATTAAGTTTTTGCTCTTTAAAGTATGATTTAAATGTCATATGAATGAAAAATCAAAAAATTGGGTTTTTATAACTTTTACGAACTTTTATTATGATAATTTTAGATCACCACCATATGCTGCATTGGGCAACAATGCAGTGATGGATATTTAAAAAGTTCATTGTTTACATGATGGGAAAGATCAGATTTCTAATCCCTCTTCAGATCTTAATGTTAATGTTGAATGTTCTCTATATTCAATAAAATGGTATAGGTACTATTCAACATTCTTAAAGTCAGGAAGAATGTATATACAGATATGCATAAGATCATGATATCATTGTTTCAAAAATCTTCTTAATGTGATATAATAGTGGATTACCTTTAGTTCTGGATGTTCAATTTTTTTATGTGTGAAATTATCTTTGCTTGCCTGTATGATGTGCTGGAAATAATGCAAAAATGTGCTATTGTAGCAACACTAGTTTCCTGTAGTAATGGAATATTTTCTCTATACTGCATAAGCAGTAGCAAGAAAGTAAAAATATTCTCAAGTGTCTTAGATTATTATTCCACTTTTCCAGCACATTCATATCTATAAGAACTCTACAAACATATTTATTTCAATGATGCAGCACATGCAAACACCAATGGCATAACTGCCGGACAGCTAAAATGCCATAATCATCCAGTGTTCCCTTTTGACAGTAGATATTTTCACCTACTTAAGAGTTAAAATAATATTAAATTAGGCCATGGGCATCTCTGGCATGTAAAGTTTGAGGGGGATAATGCAAGGAAGTGTGTATCTTTTTGGAACTTTAGTTAAAGCCATGAATTTCTTTTATTAATTTATTGAAGTCATCAAAGTACCCACAATGAAAATGAAGTCACCCCTGTTTATGAACTTTATATTATATTCTGACAATACCTGATATAAATGATGGTAGTAGAGTATTAGTACAACGTGCTTATTGGTTCCTCTTCAATATGTATGAATATGCAGGCTCATGGGGGATTCTGAACATCTTCTGCCAGCTCTGGAATGTCTTCTCCATACTCTTTTCTCAAATATTATAAACCAATTTATGACTAATGAAAGAGCGCAAAGCTATTTTATGTACACCATGTTATAGTTTCACAGTCTGAATGTTATGTCATGAATTCATATCATTATAATGTGTTACTGAAAGTGTCTATACTAAAAAATTAATTTAGAATAAAATTGCAGAACACGTTTGAAAATATTTGGGGTGAATGAGGGAATATGTTTCCTGCCACAGATATCTGTGAATGAAGCAAACTTGCTTGAACTAGATTAATTTTTAATCAATCTAATGAGTTTACCTTTTTATTCATCAACAAAACTAGTTTTGTTGTTTTGTGGGCAGTTGAACAACCAACTCATCATCCATTAGATATTTAGTGGGTACCTGTTAACACTAGAATGTGCAAAGGTGTCAACACTTTTGGGCATTTCTTTTAGTTATATAATTTATTTTTTTGTCTTGCAAATCACAATCTTTTACTAGTATTAATCATTTTTAGAGGTGTTTCATTGAGAATAAGCTTTTTAAGAAATGTACGAAGCATAGTTTTTGTATGAAAATTATACTTTCTCTGAACAGGGGTGCCATTTTGACACCAAGACAGTTCAGGGCTTGGAGCTGCACCATATTATTGCTCCTACTAATCACATTTGCCTGTTAAAGTAATATTTTCTGTGGCCTTATAGATCTCATTCTTACATTTATCAACTGACTTTGATTTTAAGTTCCAAGAAAAGTGGTTATTTCTCATAACACAATTTTTTCTAAGGTAATATAGTTGTGCCTGTCCTTTTAAGGGAAGTGTTAGCTCTTTCAAGCTGCAGAAAGCTGTATTTACTATATAAGCAAGTTTCTAAAATGTGTTTCATGTGACTTAGTTCTGCTAAGATTCTTCATCTCTTATGAGGTACACTGGATAATGTTTTGGAAGGACCTGAAGAAAACAGTGAGTTCATAGGTTCTACGTGTAGAAAGGCATATTAACTAGAGAAAATATTTCACATTGTACACATGAGGACTTTTTAGTTCATTGTATATTTATAATATCCAGTGCATCTTTTGTTTTGCATATTTTATCGATAGATATTATCAAAATTATTAAGAAAGTAGTAAAGAAACAAAATATTAAGTTATTGTCACAGAATGCAGCTGAGAGTACAAAGGAATCGAAATCACCTCTCGGATGAAATAGTTAGGTGAAGAAACCAGGCCGTTCTAGTATTCAAAGCAGGGTGAAGAAAATTGACCAAGGGTCATGAGTTATCCTTCTATTTGGTGACAAAATGGATACCTATTGAACCTAAACCTACTGAATGGAAAGAGAGCTTAAGAGCAAACTCTAATTACTGTAAAATAAAATAATTACTGAGCCCATAGGGAGGAGGGGCATACATGTGTATCAAAAGGAATTGATATTTTTACTGGTTTACTGATGAATAGTACATTACACAAGTTTACTGACGAATACAAAAATCACTCACAATATCCACAACTGGATAAATATATTTATTTTATTTCACATGTTTTTTCCTCATTATTATTCACTGAAACAGCTGTACATTTCTAGTCCATCACAGCCATATCTATACACAGTTATCTTTTATTTTAATGTACCTTCTCCATTTGCCTTTGCTTTTCAGATTTTAATAAGGGAGTTGGACCTAAATATCTGAATAAAACATAAAATATTGATTTGTTTCAACTATATAAGTGTAACATACACTACTCCTATCTGTATTTGTAGAATCCAATACATTTCTGATATGAGAAATGCTTGATATACCTGCAAGTATAGGAAGAAACTTTTGATTAGTGTAAATGATTGTACAGCATATAACATATTATGGGATTGGAGGGATCAAGGTCAGATGTAACTTATATTTGATTCACTTTGCAATTATTCAATGCATGGTTAACATTGGTGTTAAAAACAGCAGCATAATTTGAAGGCAGATTTTATTTCATTCATTGAGTGACAATATGTCATGGTGTAAAATTATGTTACAATCTCATACATTGGAGATTCAGTACACATATTTAATATTTATTTATTTATTTATCTTATAAGACTAGCATTTTAAAAGCATGATCTTTCTATAGTAAAATTAAATTTAAATATTTTAATTATCCTCCTCATATGGTAACAAATATTTACAGTGGGAGGCTGAAAAGCAAGAATGGAAATGAGGTACATTTCTTATTGATAAGATATAATGAAGTCTATTCTGACTATTTTAGTAAACACATGAAATTATCATTGAATATCTTTTGTTGAAACTCTTTCAGCTCTCACAGAAGACAGTCCACAATTTCAACTCTTGCATTAAGACTAAGAAGGAAGAAGTGACATACAGAATAATACCAATTCAAAATATATTACATGTGTAAGACATTCACACATAACAATTTTTTAAACATAAGTATGTACATGAATACATTTTACAGTTACTATAATTCTTAACTGCCATAAACATCGTCGTTTTGACAGAGCTCAACACAGAACATTAAGATTCTGGTATATATTCAGTCAATATTTTTATGTTCAGTCGCTGGCAGTTTGTAAACAAACGAGTGAGAACTCCGGACAAACATTATGCAATACTGTTTCTTATTTTTCAACACATTTCTATCAGCGCTGCAACAAAAGTCTATACTTTCAACTTATCATTTAAATGTCTACAAACTTCTCCATTTTTCCTTCCATCTACGCAAATATCACAGGCCGTTTTTTAGAACCATCACAACAGAAGTTCTGGAAAGAACGCCCGTTCAGAAGAGGTTTCGACACAGCTGTCGCGATCGCGAAGTGCCGTTCAACGCGTCAGTTCTTTAGGAACCGCAGTAGTTCTGTAGTTCTTCGTTGGACTCGGTCAGTGTCCAGCGAGGTCGTCGTCGGCAAGTGCGTTTGCGCCGTGGAGCCGCGTGGCGGGCGGGCGCGCGGTTTCGGCCGCGCCGGAAGGGTAAGTGGCAGTCGGGAGCTGGTCGCTCCGGGGGAGGCGAATCCGCTAGCAGGGGCTGCAGGCGCCGCAGTGGCAGTTGGGCGGGTGCATAGTGTCCGTGCCCACCGACGTCGCGGTCCGCGTGCCCACCGACCTGCGGGGCAGAGAGACAAGGCGATGTTAGAATCGGAGCTCTTTGGAATATATTCACAATTATTCACGATTCACGCTGGAGGTAATGAAAAAAATACGCGGCACTTTATGGGGAGGAGGTTCCCGTCCACGACTCTTGAAAAGTGAACAAGGGAGGGCAGGGTGTGATGAAAAAATGTACGTCATCACATATTTTTTTAAATTATATTAATGTTATAATAAATAATAATATTATAATAATAAATAATAAGTAATAAATAATAATAATAATAATAATAATAATAATAATAATAATAATAATAATAATGCAATCTATTGTTAAAATTAATAAAAACGTTCACTGCATTTAATTTAGGAAAATTATATTCAAATGTGGAGTATTCTGTAATAACAGTGGTGTATTAAAATTAGTGTGTTGTTAATCCACGTGTTAAAAGAATTTTTGGTTCCAGTGCTAAATGACACTAAATCTTTCTACTGATTTCCAGTACAAATACTTGCATGCTACAACATACTGCATGCTGTGCACTCATACATTTCGGATGACAGTTCATATTAAGATTCTGGGGTAATAATAATTCTTCTCATGTTTAATAAAATATTTTAAGGACATTACCGCATTGGGTTCACCTTTTGTCATTTCATAATGAGAATTACAATAATTTGAAGAATTTCTTCCAATTTATGCCAATTACTTTCCAGATTATTTCCAGGCAAATGCATCCCCAACATTATTCCCGGAGCAGAATCCTAACGGGTCACTAACTGTTCGCGAAATTTCCTTCCTTCGTCATAGACTCCTCGTCTCCCCTCGCAGACACACACACACACACACACACACACACACACACACACACACACACACATACACACACACATACACATACACACACATTAAATGTACAAGCACTCAGGGAGATTAGAGTTTGTCATAGTTGGAGTGATATCCCGCTGAGGGAGATCCCAGATAAGTCCCAAGTAAAATCTTTTCTGCTGCACAACTCTTTCTATACAATTAGAGACTAGCACCCAAAAGGAAAGTAATATTAATTTTAACAATGACATTTAATGTATTATTTAACATTTCGATTATATAATTCTAAATAACCTGTAACAAGTATTTTACTTCAGCTTTTGGGTCAATGACCTCCATCTCGATCAGGTTACTCGTCTAGTTTCCCTGATTCTTGAGCAAATGCCGAGATGGCTCCTTGTTTTGCTTCTAGACATAAATGTAACTTCAAATAAACTTCTCCCCATAGCACGTCACTCACAGTTTTGAACTGTTTTAGACGTAAATAAATAAACTACGAACGACATACAGAGCGAAGGTGGATCTCACATTCCAGGGGTGGACGAACACCTCTTCCCTCCTACGTTAAGCACTACCCTTTTGAAACTAATTATCTTAACCGTTAACGCGCCCGGGAACTCGAATGAATTAATATACGGTGGGCTATTGTCGACGAGGATCCTCCCTGCACACTCACCTGTATTGGGTGGGCGGGCGGGCGTCGCCGGAAGGCACGTGCAGGGGGCTGCCGCTGGCGTCGCAGTCCACGGCCACGGCCGTGTCCGCGGCGGCGGGCGCCGGGGGCGGGGCGTGCGCGGGGGCGGGGGCGGGGGAGGCGAGCGGCGGCGGGGGCGGCGGCGCGTCGATGTACGCGCTCTCGCCGCCGCTCGCGGGCTTGTTGAGGTCCGAGTACACCCGCAAGGGGGCGTGCACGTCGGCCACGGCGGAGTAGGGCGGCGGTAGCTGGCAGTCGGGCGCCATGGAGGTGGCGGTGGCGACGGCGTAGCTGGGCGGCAGGTCGGCGATCCAATACGGCGGCGTGTTCTGGAGGTGGCCCACCTGCGGGCATAAAGGCAACTTCACCAATCAATCTCCAGTTGGCAGCTGGCGAAAATTATTTACATTAACATCACTCGATCATTAAAATAAATATATTTTAAAAACAGCTGGTAAATTTAATCATTACTGGGGAAACAGGGGATCTTGGATAAGCTCTCCAAAAAGCTTGGGAGTGAACAATGGGTAGGTGGCAGGTGAGTTGACAGGTAGACGAAATATTTTTGGCACCTCAAAACGTGACCTGTCAAGCACTGTTGTATAAAGGGTTGCCTACCAATTAGGGGCGAATGTCACAGGAGTAACTTCGTCATATGCAATGTCACACCTCGTGTTCATGGGTAAAAGTGATAATTTTCTACCCTCTAAATGCCATAGAAGTGTGTAACATTTGTTTAGAATCAAGTGAAAACTGAACATAATTTGTTAACATCTAATTTCAGTTTAATTTTTAATCTAAATAAATCGAGCAGTCTATAGCAATAAATTAATCCATCTTTGCTCGCGCTTATGTACGTTATTCTTGTGTTAGATTTTGTGTTGCCATTATTCTAGAGCTCTTGTCTTCCGGGCTGATAGTCCGCGATCGAGTGGGAATTCCGCCACTACGGCAGACATCCTTAGGGACGGTGTGGTAATCAGTGAAGCATTCACCTGGAAGGCTCCCGTTTTTTTGATTGTGTGTCGTTGTTGTACACGAAACTTTAGAAGAGCAATTTACACAGGGTACGAGCCCGGAAGGGAATATCTATATTGACGCCGACATTGAGACCCTACATTGAGCAAGTTTTTATTATTTCTCAGTTATGGTTAAATTTTATGCACTAATATACCTAAATATTTATTATTGAACTCTATTCACGTTTGTAGATGTAATATTGCAATAAGATGTCTTGTTCTTTCAAATTTCTTGTTTAAAGTTGATTACAGTATCGGTAATCAAATCGCGAAGTATATTAATAGTTGTGATAATATTAATTTAAAACAGGAAAGATGTGGAGAAAATGCAACGTCCATGTCAGTAGGGAAGTGTTTGTAAAGGTTATGGCTGGTTGCAGGAGAGAAGGGGGTCAAAAGCAACATTTTACGAACCAATAGTCTGAACGACCCATTACGAGAGTTCGTTCGGCTTAATGATCAGCGTTCGGGCTGTAGCGGCTGGCGGGTTGCAGCTTACTTCACTGATAAGGGGCCGTGAAAGGTTATCTTATTATCGAAACGCTACTTCCAAAGAGCATGGTTTATAGGGTAGTGATTTACGATGGTTCACTAATCTTGAGTAAATGTTACAGATTCTCATTGAGATACAGTGGCACTGCAACATAGCAGAGGTCGTGGGCATGTTTCTCAATAGAGAAGTAAGCAATAAAATGGATTATCAGACAAAATGTACATCTATAACAACTGATTCAGACAATGTGGCACAAGATGCATAATACACTGAGAACTTTCATGAGTACCTTTCAAATATGAAAACGTTTTCGATTTATCATGACTTAAAATTGCAATGAAAACAATTGATTTTCCCAAATTCTAGTATTTTATGTTCATGAAATACAGAAAATGAATATTCTATTAGCTATATTCCACGGTGCATGTTCTCTACTCGTATACTAATTTTCACTACAGTGTAAGAAATCTGAAACAAACTTGGCATCTTCAAGCATTAGTACTGGAAGGTGCAGATCAATTTGACTGCCTATGTCAAATTTCTTGCTTCATTCTTTGAAAACTGCAACTCATACATCGTACAACTAAAGACTCTTTGCCTCGTTCCAATTCTCACTTTACATTCTATTTTGCACCAGAACTCTAATTGTATTCTCGGTTAACTGAAAGTTATCGCAAACATTTTGTATGATTTCCTTGCCGTAGTCCGGAGATTTTTTCCTCGTCTTGTAAAAATAATTGTTCTCATACCGATAAATGATTCGGAAGTAATATTGCTAATTCTTTTGATTAATGATTCCGGGCGCGACAACGGCAAAGGTCAGTCCCGTAAGTATAGTGCATGATCTTCCCTCGTATAGTGCTCGATCTTCCCACTTTACATTCTATTTTGCACCAGAACTCTTAATTGTATTCTCGGTTAACTGAAAGTTATCACAAACATTGTGTATGATTTCCTTGCCGTAGTCCGGAGATTTTTTCCTCGTCTTGTAAAAATAATCGTTCTCATACCGATAAATGCTTCGGACGTAATCTTGCTAATTCTTTTGATTAACGATTCCGGGCGCGACAACTACCAAGGTAATTAGTCCCGTAAGGATAGTGCATGTTTTTATCGCGAAAGGTGGCGGTGTTCTTCCCCCGCTGGATGTGAGATCCGGCGTCGATCAACCGTCGGCCAACGGGGTTTTCCCCAACCAGGTATCTCCCACTAGCGCGGAGCTCCTGCCCAGCCGGGACAAGCTCTAAGCTTCCGACCGGCCTTCCGGTATCTGTGGTAGTGTAGTGCATGTACAATGTAAGAGTGTGTAATGTGTGAGGTTCAGACAAGGAGGAGGAAGAAGAAGTAATCACACGCGATCCGTGGCCCGTTAGTTAGGGTACTGCGATTAGACCGGCCACTAAATGAACTCATACGATTCTGATTTGCTTTTCGCCTTCTAGTGTAATGTGATGAAACATTCGCGAATTTCGAATATTTTTGTTGTTAGTTGACCAAGTTGATCGCCTCACTTGAGTTTATAATATCTACATAACATATAATGAATTAATTATTGTAAAACACCGCGAAAAATCTTAAAAGTTGTGAAAAAATTTGAGTTTAACGTTATTTTAAATCAAATTCATTGATTTTAATAGTAAAAAAACAACCACTCGTCTGAGAATTATCAACGATACCCCTTTCATAATTGAAAAATCATACCTGCGCTCAGCATGAAATGAGAAAGAGGCAAAGCAATGTCCCGCGAGTCACAAATGTTGAAATAGAAATTACAAAAACTTTACTTAAAAAGTCGAAAAATCATTTAGATAAAATACTATTGGAAAACAATCGAAACGCGTACCTTCTTAAATAAGTGGGATGGTGAATAGGAATATAAGGCAACAGTTTTTTCTATTTTAAATTTAATTACTGAAGGAAAGTACATTAGGAGGAAAGTTAACTAATCCTAATCTACTTGTCAATACCTAATTTACACGTGCCCTTGCAATATTCTGCGCTCCCAATATTAAAGGGTAGACGCACGACTGATTGATTGTTCATCAAATTTGTCAGCAGCCTTAATTAGACTTCGATTTTGAACACTGATGTTTTTTTTACTCATATAACGTAAACACTTGATTGTGCGTTATTGTGCGTAATTGTGCGTAACGTAAACATTAATAGTGCAAAAAATTCTTATTTTCACCAATAGAGCCTATAAAATTTTCGTCTCGTGCAAGCCTAAAAATGTTCGTGCGGTAGAAAATACATTGGAAAGCGATCATAGGCAGAAAATTAAACCGAAGCAGAAATCTATATTAAATAAAAACTTCGAATTCCTCCGCTTCAGAAGAGTAGACTATTTGCCACACTACCAGTCACACATGCTGAAATAAAAGTTCATTTCAGCGTACAAAATAATACTTGGTGAAAAAATGTACAGCTGTCCGAGCTCCTGCATTTCTGTTTGTATCTCTGTTAAATATTTCTTACTCATTTTTTCCTGTCAAACATTTTGGGGTAAAATAAAATGTTCGTGAAAAGCTATTTTCTCAACAATCTATACTTCCTATCAAAGAGTAATTATACATTATATTTTTGCATTTGAAGCGTCTAAAATAGAGCAATTTAGAGACAAAATATTCATTACTTAACCATGAATCGGCTGTGGCTCTCGGAGCTCACAATACGACGAGAACGGCGGCCATTACCTGTCTGCCGCGGGGAGCCGGCGGGCGGGCGGGGCGCGGGCCGCGCCCAAACTCGATGCACGACAGGCGACTGTCCAGCAGCAGCAAGCAGCCTCGAGGTCCAATAGTACCGTACGGCCAACTCATGACGAGAGAGCGACAGGGGACGACTGACGAAGAAACGACGTCGGCGACTGGTGCCTTGACGGTGGCAGTGCAACGGTAGAGGACGAGCGACGGAAGTTCGATTTCTGCGACTGGTGCCTCGATGCAGGCGGTACAGCGTCAGAAGACGGGCGTCAAATCTTCGTGCCTTGTCGATGGCGCGCAATGATAGAGGACGGGCGACGAAAGTTGGATATCTGCGACTGGTGCCGGTTGATAGCGACAGAGGACGAGCGAGGAAGGATCGACGTCGGCGACTGGTGCCAGGGCGAGTCGACGCCTCTCCTTTTAGAGCGAGCGCGACCCAAGGTGATGCGAATCAGGGGATCACGCTTCCGCCCCCCTACTCCCTCTCGCTCCCCCCGCTCCGCTGTTCCCCACACCCTCCGCATGCAGCAATCTGAGTCAGCCTGAGTACATGTGTGTACTGGCGGCGTGTCGTGCTGATAAAGTTACGAGCTCCGCCCCCCCCCTCCCGCGGACCCCGCTGCCACCACGAGTGATGCAGAACGTGCTGTTGATATTGGCATTTGTTACGTTGCCGCTAAATGAAACCTTCTTCGCTCAACCTTTTACGAGTGGGTTATTGACGGAAGCTGATTTGATCCTCATGATTATTCACTGACGTACGTTATTGACATAATGAGTAGTGTAATTTTAGAATATGTAAACACGCGTCGTTTGCTACCATTGTTTTCATGTTGGCAAGTCTTTAATACCTGAACTAATTTTAGGAATATGTCGCTATGGTAATCAATGTTTCTGTTGACATGCTATTTTTGAATTTCAAGTTTTTTTTGTAGTTACCTTCGTCCTTCGTAACCGAAACTGAAAATTACGATTCAAAACGTACTTTTGTTACAGTTTTATTTGTTCAAATGTTTTAACTGGAAAGTAAAATGACGCCATCAGCAGCTATATATTTCCACCATATTTTTTTGATGCGCAACAACCCTAAAATTCCACGCGAGACAATTCGCAATATTCTTAGAATGTTGCAGCGTGTACGAAGCGAGTGCTTAGTGATTTCATCTGACAAGAATATATTGTCTTCGTTCTCGAGAAATATTCTGTGAATGAGAATGTGGAAAGCGATAAGGAAACGAAGGTAAGGAATTCCCAATGAAATTAAAATATTGTCGTGACTCAGTTCCTCTCGGTTATTAATGTGTCTTGTGGTGAAATCCCTATAAATTTCGACTAAATATCTATGAAATAAAAACAGCCAATCATAATCTAATACTTTTTTCTTAATATTATCAAACGCTTACAACTATTTTTGTATTTTTTTGTAGATTAATGCGCATAAAGAATTAACAATTATTTGTCTTAGGTTACTGCTCACAAAACTTAATTTACTTTACATCTTTCAAAAGAATTGTTAATACAAATGTGGGTATGTTTAATTTTTATTCCATCGCTTAAAATATTATTGATATTTATTACTATTAAAATAATTTGATCATGATTTTTTTCATGCTGGCAATCGATGTTGTGGAGCAAATATTTGGAAAAACTGGATGACCAATCGAGAAGGAAGCTAGTACTTCCTTCGTAATATTAAACAATGTAAATGGCTACGAGGTAAATTGTGTGCGTGAGTGTTTTTTATATTAACTTTTGATTCGCCTCGAACAGTGTGTCTCTCAGATCTCGCGATTCATCAGGAAGCATTTTAGTCGTAAGACACCGTGTTATTCCCAGCTGATATCTCAATAGAAAATGGAAAGTTTCGGTACCGGGAATAAAATTCACATGATCCACTCCCCCGCTTGCTGTAATAGACCCTTCATAAAAGTGAACAATTTGAATGGAAATTTTTCATTGTTTTCGCAATTGGAATGGAGGGAATAATGCAGACAATGCATCTCCCGAATAAATAATATTTAAATTAACGTATGAACGAAATGCAGAGAAATGTTTACATTTCACTACTTCCAATGCATTTGTCTTGCTATTAAAAATCAAAGGTTTCTGGAGGTTTTGGATAAAATTTTAAAATATTCTAAAAGACATGCTGCGACATAACACATTTCCACTCAATTTTGAGAGTGAAAATTCTGAGCGAAAATTGACGATATCTAAGAGTTCTTGAACGAACATTTCGTCGGTGCCGAAGATAAGTAACACATAAAAATGTAATCATTTAATTAGGTGAAGCAATGTAGCCAAAAATAGTGTATTTTTATAAAAAAAATATAGATCACAAAACAGCCCAGTTATAGAGTAAAACACTATGTCTATGTCACCGAAGTAACTGGCTCCGCTCACTTACGACTATTTATACGTTAAAACCTGCAAAATGAGAATATTTGACATGTGGCACTTTTCTTTTCCACCGAGAATTTGGGGGGGGAAAGGGAAGGGTTTTCTCGTCCCAAGGTGAATTATGAGTAGCATATGAGTTTATAGTAATAAGGAAATGAAACAGAAGCCTCTAGCTATAGCGACACGTCAAAGCCTCCAAGAACGGATTTCTCCTGTTGCGCGTGGATCGTCCAGGAGGTTGCTGCCTCCGCGTACCTCATAGAAGTTGTCGCGTCCGTCGGAGATGGTGCTGACGGAGTCGGAGTGGATGCTGCCGCGCCGGAAGTGGAAGTGCGACGTCTTCTCGCACGTGGTGCAGCTGCAGAAGCCCAGGAAGAGCACGGCCGTCGCGCCCACCGCCAGCCACATGTACGCCGACTGGATGGTGATGCTGGAGATGATCACCACGATGGACGCCACCAGGATGAGCGCCGCCGTCAGGCTGATGGACAGGCTGCTCTCCTGCAACACACCCGCACCGGGGGTTCAACCAAGGCCCTTTGCGGACTGGTGGCGTAGTTAAAGAGGTGGGAGGCGTAGCCAGGTTTCACGTCGGGGTGCGTATTCTAATTGTATGGGCAGCACCGGATTAATATCTTAAGGGGACTATAACAAGACAAAATTATTACGTTCCCTAATAGTTGAAGTTTTAGATGACAAAAGTCAACATTGATAATCAAAATTAATATGAAGATAAACTACAAACTTTGCGATTAAAAAGTAATGGTCAAATATTTTAGAATATTTAAACAGTTTAAATAAATGAGTGGAGGATTGCATCTAATGGAGGTACTACGCACGTGCTTTGTTTGATCGGTGTCAAGCTGGAAGAGCCATGTCAGCACAACCGAATAAAATTGTATAATAAATTGCTTATTGCCACAATTTTGAATTATTTGTAACGCATTTTTGTTTGGAAAACAAAAGTGTGCTGACTTGATATGAAATCAGCATACACACTGGTCATTTTGGATCCAACAACTGGAGCAGCACATCAAAATTAATTGTTATTAAAAGATAATGCATTGTCTCAATTTTGAATAAATTGCTAGGTGTTTTCCATTCGCAATTCGAGTGTGTGCTGACTTGACACCATTTCAGCACACACACAAAAGCTACATTCGGTCACTACCTTCACGGGAGTGTCAACGTAATTAATTCTTAATGGATTTTTCTATTATTGAAGATCTCGACGGCTCTTCTTTGAGATTTTTAGTTTCTTTACTTTTGGATTTGCCCTTAGAATGAACTATTTTTTATTTGCTTGCTGTTTGCAAACTAAACATTCACTTTGATTTTGCTTATTCCTCAGTAAGAATATTTTTGAAGAAAGATCCTCTGACCAGTGTGGCCGATCCACACCTTCACTACGATAGTTTCTGAGTAGGAAATACTGAAAGAAGTACTGCATACTCGTAGCGTAGAAGAAAACCTTCCACAACACAAACTCTAAACTTATGACTGACGACTGTTCTCCCGCCAAAAACATCGAATATCACCAAGTTTTGTTTTGTTTTACATCAATTTTTGCTTCCTTCATCTGTACTTATTCTATTAAATACGCTGCGACGTCTGTGAAAATTAAAATACCCATTTCAAAAAAATTATTCAAATATCCCACAGTAGGCTATGTTATAAAAGTCTTATGAGTGTTATTTGGAACAGTTAACCTTAAAATATGGCAAATGCTTTGAATTGAACAATCAAAATAAACTCCAATCACATTCAAAGTTTTTTTTAATTTTTTTAAGTTACTCTCCATAACACTGCTTAACATTACATGTCAAATTTACAGTTCTGAAAGTGGACTTAATTCTTGTGCTGGTGGGAAAAAAGTGGATAATTCACAAAGCTACAACAAGACGATGAAACTTTCACAATAAACTACAAATAGCGACACATTACTGATGTGGAGGCGTAGTCTCTTTTCAAAGCTAGACCACCGTAGGGAATATTTGGTCCCTTACTCTTCTTGCAGGAGCTCATTAAGATCGGATGATGGGGAAAGAATGGAAAGCAACGCAGCTTCACCCTAACAACCGCGTTCTCACATCCTTACCTTGATCTTGGTGAAGAGACCCTGGTCGTTGGTCATCGTGGCGGTGGAGTACTGCTCTCCGCAAGGGGAGCTACGCTCTGGATCCAGAGCGGAAGACCTGCAACACACGAGAGCAACTGTTGAGAGTGCATTCTGGCCGCATGCGATGAATAGCAGAGACTCATCGGGAAATAGCTTTGTAAACTGATTACGATTCATAAAAAGGCTCGCCGACATTGGATACGCTCGGCTAAACAGTTCGAAACTGTTTTTATAGAATACTCGATTTAATTGAAATTTCGAGAGTAACTAAAAATATCCAATTACATATTAGAAACATTTTTATAAAAACGATTAAATAAATTACGTTGGCCTAGCAAATGATAAGGTACAGTTGTAGAGAAGAGAAAAGTGCATCAATTGTTCCATTTCGTACGATAAGGTAAAATACAGTGGGCTTCTCCAGGTCTCTAGGGTTTTTGGTTTATCGCGATTATTAACCTCTACGTTCTTTGGTACGAAAATGACAACATGGAAAGTGTTACAAGATGAAATCGTCATAAGAGATTAAAGAGTTGATAAACATGATAAGAGTTATTGAAGGTCACATTTTTACGCTATGGATTCATTAAACACTATTTTTGTTGTAATTCGTTCATTTTAACGGAACAATAATGAAATAATGTTTACAACCAGATTGTTTAATTTGAATATTAATACATCTTAACTTATATTTTACACTCACTGTAATTAATTGGCATCAGAACAGAAGTAATCACACATAACGGTTATTTGTAACCATTTTTGTATTAGCGTCATATAAAAATTATTGTGGACTAGCTGACGCTCAGGCATCTATTTATCACAATCATCTATTATGCAACCCTGCCCTTCCCTACTCAATTCACCCAGATCTTCTGCCCGCCACTCCCATCCCGTCGCCTTTACGCGCCCCGTTACACCACACCTTCTACCCCTGCTTCCTTTCCTGTCCATTTTGCCCGCAATAGTAATCGAGTGTTACTCGGGAAATTTTTATTTAAGCACCGCCCCGCCTTTACGTGACGTGATCCTCTAATAACAGCGCTTCAGTTGGGGAACGGATGCCCCTAATTGGGGGTTTCCAGTAACGAAAATTCGCAGGTTTATTATTATTTTTTTTTAAATTTTTATTTTGCAATTTGTTTGCGAACAAAGATTTGAAAAAATTACATAAATTAGTGTTTATTAGTAAATGAGAGGTGTAGAGCCCTTTGACCGTACTCCATTAATTTTCCAAAATTAATCTTCTTCGATGGCGGTACAGCTCGCGCATGCCATCTACGAGAATACCAAGGAAAACAATGGAAGAGAAGGTTGTTTGGAGGCAGACCGGCTGAAAGACCTAGGAAGAGATGGCTGAATGGCGTCACCTAAAATCCAAGGGGACAGAAGAGCTACGGAAAGCAGAGAAAATTGGAGGCATATTATTGGCGAGGCCCGAACTGCAGAGTATCGATATGCAGATATGATGTCGTTTAAGTCATCTGGTGGTGTCATTTCGGAAATGAACTAAATTTGAGAAAACATTTTGAGATCGCGATTCTCCTTATCGTTTTTCTTGGCTTCTCAAAGAGAATTGGTGCAAAATTTGAGATCTTTTGCTCCACTACTGGTTCAAAGTTATTGTGTCACATGCACCCGCTCCCCACACTCATTTTTATATTCGAGAGCAAAACAACAGGCGTACACCATCTAACATGAAAGTGACTCTCTTCCATCAATTTCTACTTGACACGAAATTCTGAAAAGCATTAATGTGAGTGTTCCATTTCATTTTATGTTCTACGCCTTTTCAAGTGGCGTGGCTTTGAGTACTAAGGTTACGAATAAAGCTGCCTCCTTATTATAAAAGGATTCCCCATTTGCTGTGCCACTCATTTTCCAGCTGTTCGTTCACAGGCCTTTGATGGCTGGCCAAGAGTTGTTCCTTTTGCCCTCGAGCATTAGTCTTCGTCAGGGTTTAAATGTAGGCGAGCAGGAATTGCGAAAGCAACTTCAGCTCTTCTTTCCTTTGTGAACGTTTAACGTGGACTGCCTTTAGGTTACCATTGTCCTTTTTAACTGCATATTGTAATATTAAATTAAGTATATACGGACTATTATGCATACAACACCAAAATAACAGTTTAACGACAACAAAGTAATTGTTTAGCATCGAATAATCTGTTTTTAACTCCATATTTTATTAAGAATATACGGAATATAGTACCTACATATAACACCAAACTATTTCCAAAATAATATTTTATGAGGTAGAATGTCAAAGTTTTGCGATTGGTCGACAGAATTAAATTTCGTTTAATTATGTTTTTTTCTGAACTCAACTATCATTTCTCCACTGAAGCTAGAGATATCAGAAAAGTGTTAGACCAGTTGCCAATAAATTATGAAAGTGATTATAAGTTTCATACTCACCATTTCCTATACTTAAGGCAATACTTTTTTCTCGTATCCATATGCGAATTTCATTATTTGTTTCATCGATCATGGTTTTCTATCGAAGCTAAATAAAATAGTTTAATATGAATATCTGAAAACTAGTTTCTATCGCATCTAGCTATAACTATTAGCAGTAATTAACTACTTGTGTAACCTAATTTCAAAGTGGTTTGTAATGCAAAAGTTATGTTTTTGGATGCATCATTTATGAACCCAAATCTCATACATCCTCTGCACGAAACCTTTTATAGGGGCTGTGTTTCAAAAGTACCTACCAAAGTTTAGAAACAGAAAAATTATTAAATGTATCATTTTCTTCATAGATCATGGCATTATTTGACGCGTCTGTATGTCAATTTAGGTTATATACTTATTATTTAGAATTGATGTTTAGGGGCCCTCTTCAACTAATGGTGTCAATGAGACCCATGCGTGATGATTTAATCGTTTTAGGTAAATATATTGATGATGATGGGAAGATAAATAACATGAGGACGAGACACACGAGAAAACTTGCCGAGTGCTCGTTTTCTTCGCCACAAATTCGATATGGGTTGGCCGAGTATCGAACCGGAACTCATAAAGCGATTTCATTCAGTCTTGAAACAGGAAAAGTAAAACGTCTTGAAATGTTTCTGCTCTCTACATTCACCAATCCCTTTACTTCTTTTGTTTTTGAAATTTTCCTCTCGTGTGACTCATTTTGGGAATCTGCGCTCTGTCATGTACTAAAACAGACCTTCCCAATTTCTTCGATTTAGGGCACCATGGCCAGGAAAGTGGTTGGAGGCATATCCGTAGCTACTTACCCCCTTGACACCCTCGTTTTACATCTTTGAGACAACCTTTTCATGAATCTAATAGTCCCGCAACTGAACTTAAAAGTGTTGCACGTGACCCACGGTGTAAGCCTACGTGCTCTGGGCGGGGCTTCTATAGCCACTCGTTTGGCCAGGCCTGATCTACACTATAGCGAGAAGCCAGCTTCCGCAGCCCAAGAAGCGAACAATATGATTGAGAGAATTTGCGCCCCTATCATCTTCACTAGGCCTGGCTATCGTTCTTCCACTTCCTCTCTCAACCCTCTCCCTTTTCGCCTTGGAAATGGCCCGTCGCACCCTCTAGTATAAAAGCAATTGTCCCGTGAATTGAAGTATTGCGCGTGGTCCTGGTGGCAACCCATGTTGATCGCAGCGTCAGGGCCACTGTTTTGGCCAGGCCTGACTAAGCTTCTAATCGAAAAATGGGTATCACCAGTGAATTCGCCATAACATTAGTGCTAGGAACGTGGTTTTCAGAAAAATCCGTAACATGTCGAAAATCGGCAAACTTCGTCGATCTCCTATAGCGAGTTGCCAGCTCCCACGGCCCAACAGTCGCCCGATGTGTTCGTCCTGACCGTGTCTCTGCAAAGCCGCTGGCGAGAAGATGCGGCGCGAGGCGGCGCGGTGCGGCGGCGGCGCGGAGGTGGCGCGGTGCGGGGTCACCCGGGTTACGCGTGGTGCGGCCGTGCGCGCGACGGTCACGCGGCCCTCACGCTGTGGCTGCTATCGCGGGGCCATCGCCGCCGCTGCCACGCCCCTCTGGGTCACCGGCCACAGAGACAGGACGGCTCGGAATGAGTGTTACAACGTCTGGGGAATGTAGGGGGGAGTCGTCGAAGATTTTTTTTTGAATTGAATTGAATTTGCCTTATTTTACGTGGCGAGACTCGGGCCATCAGGCCCGCTCTTCCGTCTGACCACGCAAATTTCGCTACGCTCCTTTCACCAACTAGCAGAGAAAGGAGGTATTTCTTGGGCGAGAAACAGGCGGTTTGAATTTAGCTCAGAGGCGTCATTTAGGCTTGAGGATCTTTTACATGCAAGTAAATCTACTAACATGGGACAGCCGGCTTTACTTCCCCTCCGAAGGAAGGCGTAAGAAGGATTTTTTCGCCCTAAAAAATCCACGGCTTCGATCATTCGATCGGGATTGAACCCGCCAACTTGGGTACAACAGTCCGGTACGCTATCCGGTACGCAACAGTACCGTTACACCATCGCCGCCGCGATTTTGCCGCCGCGATTTTGTTCTCAATGAACATGTGATGGGAAATTTAATGTAACGAAGTTACACACGTGGTATGATGCCCCTGATTGGTAGGCAACCCATCATGCTTTGGGCCGGGAGAGGCGGCTCAGGGCTTCTGATGTCACTGCAGTGCCTCTGGCCGGGAGGGTCTGGGGTTCGAGTCTCGATGGTGGCAGGATTTTCGACGCCAGTGATGGAGCTAGGTCGAATTCAGCCACTGTCTGGAGAAGATGTCTACCGGTCGGCTGCTCTGATCGGTAGTTTTCCGTGGTTACTCCGATCAATAGGGCGAATGGCAGAGCAGTATCCAAGAAAACGGGCCACGGACTGCGCGCGATCTTCTCTTTCCACTCCTTGTCCCATCCTACCTACACACACACTAACATGCCCTACACTACCACACGTGCCGGGAGACCGGTTGGGAGCTTAGAGCTTGGCTACTAATGACTATAGTAGTATAAGTGTCCATGTCTGTCAGTGAGGAAGAAAAAATCCCTCGTGTTCCGTATTCCGTTTGTTACAGCAGTGCTTCGAAATTCACGTGGTATTGATCGGAGAAATCATTGAACACTGCTGTCAGAGCAGCCATCCGCTGGAATTCCTCCTCCAGAGAGTGGTTGCATTCAGCAGGCGTCGTCCTCTTAACAGACTTTAGCTTTGTTTTCAATGTGCAGTGAACTTTTGGAAGGAAAATGGAAAAGAAGGTCATTTGCCCCATTTGTTAGGTCGTACAATTTGTTGTACAATTATGTGCACAATTTGTTTCCTGTATAGTATATTTTATCACATGTGTATTGCTAATAAGACTAGCTCTCTTCTGTTTTTAAAATTAAAAATAGGGATAAAAAATTGCTCAAAAATGCTGAAAACGATGATACATAAAAGATAAATACATTATCCAACTTTCGTAGATATATTCAGTAATTATAACAATTTATCTTTAATTTTCAATAACTACGAAATAACGTAGAACAAAATTTCGGGTTCTATCAACGAGTCAGCGAGCCACTGTCAGCGAGTCGAGTTCTTCGTCATTTCACATTTTGTTCAATCGTCTGTTTTTATAAGACTGCGCTGTTGTAAATAAAACGTAGTTTCCTCCGCAATTTTGTAAATGAAGTGATACATGAAATAGGTAAAAATAGAATAATTATGTTAAGATTATAAATATTGCAGTTGTCGCTATAAAACTAAAGAAATAGATTTGAAGGAAAGTGGTAATCAGCCTTTTCATCCAACTTCAGAGTCGTTCGCCTACACTAACATCCATTCAAGATGAGTAATTCGGAAATAGCCATGCATAAACATGCAACTGTATCTTGTGCATAACTGTTTATAAAGAGAGGAGAAATATAAACTTGTTATGATTCTTTTCAAAGGGCCGTGTTATCGTGAAGAACAGCTTCCGGGCTCAATTAGGGTATTTTACGCTTTGTTCCGCTTTGAAAGAATCAGTTGAGCTTGAATGCAGGGAGATGTTAGGATCTCTTGTACCGGCAATCTCTTCATTTAGTTTATTACTGTCCCACATTGGGCACTGACAAACGTCTGCGCTTTTCGACAAAGCTTTGACATGTAGCGAGAGCATAATCTGTGTGCTAATAATATCCCAACATTTCTATTGCGTTTTTCTATTTGGGGATACATATTTTTATGTTTAATGGAATTTTCGATTTCTGATATATTAGTCGACAAGTACAAAATTACCAACAAAACTACAGTGATTTGGGATGCAGTACTACATCTTGGCTGTCACCACAAACTATCCTATATGTTTTAAAAAATAGTTACATAATTATAACTAATAAATATTTAAATTAATTTTACCAAATGAAGGTAACAAACGAAATCTCTAGATATTTTTGGGGGGGAGGGCATGGCCTCCATGGCCCCCGCACCCTGGATCCGCCCCTGATCCTTGCCTCTTAATCCGTGATGGCAACTTCTGATAACGGAAATTAAACTTTCGCTCAATTAGATAGGGCAACGCCTCAACTGACGCCCTCCGGAATCATTCTGTATTATATATCGAATTAATACTGCCTGCAATTGATATATTAGAAGATGGAACTTGAAGTGTGAAGATATATTATTAAAGTGTTTTTTTTAATTTGTGAGGTGCAATTTCTTTAATTAATTGTGGTTCAGTTCATTGTATCAAGACCATTCAGTTGGTATAGAAAACAAAGCAAAAATGGACAACCAGGAAACGTTGCTTACAAAAAATGTCTGCGTTCTGCGAACCAATCAGCTGCCAACAAGGAAAAGAAAAGTCCGCAGTGTATCCGTTCTGACTGATCGATAACCTCTTTCTTGTTGTGGTCGGAGGCGACTTTTGTTCACCATTGTACTTGGCTGCATATTGTTCCGCGTTTCTCTTTATTGGCTTCAGACTTCGATGTAGTATATCATTCGTCTTTTTCACTAAACCGGAACAAGCCGAGTTTAGGAAAATGAATTCTCATTCTTTTCAATTTTATTACAACAAAGCTGTTTTCCATTTTTTATATGATAAAACTTATGTTGTATTTTATTCATTTTACATATAGGATTACGAATATAGGAAAAGTTATTGTAAGTTTATAAAACGTTCCGTTTTCAAAGTTAATAAATTATGAAAAGCGGAAGAAATTATGTACTTTCACAATTTTATCATTTATCAGTACATATCTGCGCTTATGCACAAGTAAGATATGTTTTCTGAGAAATGACGGGAAATTTTCAGAAGTAATGGAGTTCCTAAGCAGAGTGAAGGAAGCAAGAGGGAGGACAAAATGGAAAACAAATCCATCAGGAAACAAATGGAAATTTTCTCTCTCTACAGCAAAGAGGTACTCACAAGATCCCAAATCTCATTGATAAGAAGGAAGATAGAATACAAAATTCTATTACGGCATTCAAAGTAACCGGAAGAAGGGACTTGCGATGTCCTAGGTGCATTGAAAGGAAACCATTGATGGATAGATCGGACGTTTCATGACGTGAATTCGACAGCGGAGTATAAGAAAGGAGTCTCCTCGATCCTTCCTAATCTCCTCGTCCCTCTCCTTCCTAATCTCCTCTCCTCGTCCCTCTCCTTCCTAATCTCCTCTCCTCGTCCCTCTCCTTCCTAATCTCCTCTCCTCGTACCTCTCCTTCCTAATCTCCTCTCCTCGTCTCTCTCCTTCCTAATCTCCTCGTCCCTCTCCTTCTTGCCCCTCTCCTTCTTGCCCCTCTCCTCCTTGCCCCTCTCCTCCTTGCCCCTCTCCTCCTTGCCCCTCTCCTCCTTGCCCCTCTCCTCCTTGCCCCTCTCCTCCTTGCCCCTCTCCTTCCTCTTCTCATCTTCCTCCATTATTTTCCTCTTGCTTCCAGCGACAGCATTAACGGGCCGACCTTTGAAGGCAGTTCTAATGTATGTTGGTTGTGTGTAATAGATGACTGTCTCGGTGGCGCAAGAGCTTCGAGCAACGTCAGAAGCGCGCCAACGTGTTCCGGTCCTACGTGAGGCGTGGGTGTTTTCCCCATAGCTGTGACGTGATTAGCTACTCAGACCAACACGACCTTACCACGTCTCACACCATCCCCATTGGATATCATTAGAATTATAATCATGCGTCTCATAATCATTAATTTATCAAGAAATTTCTGTCACCATCGGTGGAAAGTGAAGACAAACCATTACTTTGATTGCCACAATGACTTATTTATAAAGTGGCGGCATATGCAAAGCTTGCAAACCTTGCACACCTCCGTTTACTACTCTTTAGATCGCTTTACGGAATCACGTTTTCATAAATTTATTTATTGTATGCATATTTTTGGCACTGATTAACCGTACTTTTGTCAGTTAACGGTGTTCCCAAGCTTAAACCCTGTTTTTATTTATTATTCATGAGGATAAGGAAGGAATTTGGCGAGCATAACGTATTCCTATTACCCTACCTAGCACAGTGCGCTTCTATTTCGTCACACAGCTATGAAAACTGAGACGGTTGTATTAGAAAGCTACAGCTCTGTTTTTGCTCCGACCGGAAATCGCATTACAGCAAGCTAGCACCCAGGGGATATTTATTTATTCACGTATTTATTATTTAATTATATATTTATTATCTTATAACAGCTCAGGCAGGTGGAGTTTGCTAGTTACGGTGAAGGGCAACACATCATGTTCGGCCCAAGTCTCGAGTACCCTGCAAGCGAAGAGAATTAAACTAGCTCTTCTCATGGGCGACACCGTGAGCTTGCCGACAAAGCCGGACAGTCGACCCCAAAATGCCAAAAACATACATATCTTAATGGATAAAAACCAGAACGATATGAGCGAAATTTTATAAATTCTAATAAAAACGTGTTTATTTTAGGCTATATTTCAGTGTCGACGTATTTTCGTGGTTTTAATCAACAATTGAAATACCGTCGTTTTAATGATGAAACAAAGCATCACAACTTTACAGTGATATCGACTTAAATAAACGGATTTCTCAGAATTTATAAAATGTCACTTATACCTTCTGGTTTTCACCCTTTCATTTATTATCTTATATATTATCCATTATATATTATCCTTATATATTACCATATATAATATCCGAAATATATATTTCTTATATTATTATATTCTCCCATATATTATCTTCTCGTATATATATATATATATATATATATATATATATATATATATATATATAATCCATTCTTTTTCTTGCCATTTGCTCATCTATTACAGCATTGTGAATTTCTGAGCGCGGAAGAGCGGCCCAAGCGGTTTACCCGCCGCCTTTGCTATCCGCGTGTTTACCCCTCCTCCCCTCCCCCCTCCCCGTTTCCCCGAGCGCCGCCCCGCGTTCCGGAGCGCCGGCGGGCGGCGTTTGATGCCTGGAATCAGGGGGGGCGATTGATCGCGCGCATCGATCGCGCGCATTCCGGCGGGGGAGGCGGCGCCGGCAGACGCACTACCTGCGCGCCACGCGCCTCCACGGCGCAGGCGATCGGAGCGGGCGTGTGGAGGCGGAGCCGGCTGTGGTACGCACCATGGACGTTTTCATTATGTGGTTGAGATTTTATTATTACGTCTTTACTATGAATCCGGATCCTAATTTTTGTAGCTGTTATCAGGGATCGATGAATGTTTTTTTTTTGATTGTATGGTGATTATGAGCAGGCCCTATGGCCTGAGCCTCGCCATTAATAAAGACATTATTAATAATAATAATAATAATAATAAACAAAGCAAATAATAGTAAGAATGATAATTGGTTTAATAAGCGTAATCTCTAAATTAATAAAATGAACGATTATTATAATTTAGTTTATTTTTAAATTTGTGAACACCGATGGAAAAGATAAAAGCTGTCGCAGGCAATCTTCAAGCATTTAATTGGAAAAATATTATTTCTTTCAATAAATGAGAGAGTTTAGAACTCGCAATGCTTTACGTAGCCAGTGCCTTTTCAGTTGATTATTCCTTGTTAAATATTCGAAAAAGATTCAGAAGAGCGGAGAATTCGTAACTGCAGTCAACAGCCAGATGACCTTTAAAGAAGAAAAAAAGATCTCCCTGATACGAATATTATTCTTGAAAGAATAAAATGACCGACACGCACGCATATGTGCGTGCATGTTGCAATTGTTTCTGCGAGTGCGTGCTCTCGGATCAAGAACAAAACCACAAGAAAACTCCCCGTGTTCATTAAAAATGTACAAAAAACGGCATAGTTTTAAGTTTAATTTATCCTCTTACTATTGTTTATAAACAATATTCATGAATTTAGTCACATTTCTAATTTTATAATTAATATCTCATTTATTACTAGTTTAGCTTGGCGTCTTCGGGAGGTACTTTCATGCTAAAATTGTGTTGCGGTATGGAACAGCAGTGTGCGTGCCACTTTTTTGGAAAAACTATTTTGAATGTGTTTGTTTGTTTATAGCATTTCACTAATACAGCGCGGCAGGTATGTCTCACCGCAGTGACGCCTTGCTGGCGAGAGTGCTTGACAAAAGAAATTGTGTTGGTAGGACGTGCTGCAGCGTGGAAAAGTAAATTGCGTTCTCACTTCAATCATAAAGATGCTGGAAGTGTTGTCCTCTTCACTTGTTTCCCAGTGAACTGGTTGCTACCGATATAAATGCAATTTTAGGAGGCCGTTATTTTACTCGGTACGGAGAGTCTTTTCTGACGCGCTGTACTTGTCCAGTGAAATTATAAAAAAATCCCATTCTTTAGAATTCTTGCAGAAAATTCGAGAGGGATCCGGCTAAGAATAGAGTCAATCGATTAATTCGGTCTAGAGGAATCAAATGAGCCACTGCCTGGTTTTAAGGGTAGGAGGCATATACCTGAAAAAGTATCAAGAAAATAGGGTTTATAACACTACTCCTTTTGAGACATATTGATTTTTTTACCCACAATGTAGTCTATTGGCAAAAAAAAACAATACATTTTCCCCTTTCTTATTGCTTTGTAAGTCGACAAAAGTAGCCGAATGAATTAAGGAGAGAACTTGGTCGTATTTGCTGCCTCATTACGAACTTTAGAAAGACGATAAAATTAGCACACCGTAATTAATGTACAAAATCTCCTGGATATAAATTATATTAAAATACTGATTTCCAAGACATTTAATCCATTGAATTTCCTGTTACTCTTGTAGTTTGCTTTTAAACACAATGGATCACAGTTCATATTATATTTTTCAAAACACGTGTCACGGTCAAAGATCATAGCTGACATTAAAAATATTTTCACGCCATGTAACATCATACATATTGTTTTACAGCTTGTCGTTTGTCTCAATCACATTAAGTGTTCCAAAATTCGCGTTTGTATGTAAATTTCATTAGCGTAATTTGCGCTCCGCTGAACAATGTTTGTCCACATCGGCTACCATTCCCGAGACCATTCCCGAGACCATTCCATCGACCTCTGCATTGCCTAAAATTAGGGGTCACAAACGGGTGATCTACAAGAGTATTCGGATTCCACATTCTATAGAAATATTTGATGATAATGAGCATGGGCATAGCCAAAGTTTTCATCAACGGAAGGAAAAATAGAAATAAGGATTATTGTTAATAAAGTACAAGTGACAGACATAATTAATATCATATATAAATAAATAACATTAAGTTATACATTTAAGTGTATAAAATTAATATAGAATTAAAAATGGATTCCATTAAAATTAACTTCTTCCAATCACAATTATTATTTATAGAAATCGATAAAATATATATTTTACTTTCTTGAAGTGAAGGAATAATTAATATATAAAGAATAAAATAAATTCCATTTGATTTTTGTAGTAATATTTTTAGAAAAAATATTTTTTGTCTCGGCATTCAATATCAGTCAGCACAAAAAACAGTTGAATATTTATACGAAGATTTTAATCCTAAATAATGTTTTATTTCACAGTGTGAGCAACACTACAAAAAATAATGTTCTTGTTTAATTAGAGTTTTGGCGTTTTATGTCGTTATAATGAAAAATTTATCAGATGGACCTAAATATGTCAACATAAGTTGTTGAAACGTTGTTTTAAATCATGGATAAGAATAAATATGAACTCTTTCTTTCCACTCTTTTCATGTAGATTATTGTAAACAATTCATCTAGCCAATCACAAAAGGGATCATAAATTGTCTTACTAAATATAACATAGGCTATAACTGATAAAGAAACAAAATGCAATCCACATTTTTAAAATATATTTTCTTCTCTAACACAACTTTATGAGAATATTTTTAAAAGCGTGTTTTAAATGTTTCATTTTTTATCTTCTTCCTTTCCTCAAGTATCCTGCGTATACTTATTAATCATATTCAGTTAAATTGTTCTCCTACCACTATTGATCTGAAACAAGTTTCTACCCTATGCAAGATGATGAATTACTGCTCCATACTACAAAAGGTGCATTATCGATTTCGATTCCTTAACGTAGGCGAAGGAGGCGGATTATAACTCAACGCCCTCCTTTTTCCTATCACAATGGTCTGACGTCACTGTAATACCTCTGTCCAGTAGAGGTCCGAGATCCAACTGTGACCGGATTTTTAACCCTAGCTAGACAGCAAGTTAGAATTTAGTCGCTGTATGGAGGAGAACTTTAGCGCCTGACTGTTCTAATCGGTCGTTTTCCGTAATTTCTCCAGTCAACACCAGACGAATGCCGTAGCAGTACCCAAATAAAAGGGCCACAGCTGCGCTCTATGTTTCCTTTATCAACCTTGCTCTATCCCCCCCTACACACGCTTACACTTACATGCATTACACTACTACACGTGTTGGGAGTTCAGTGAGGAACTTAGAGCAGGCGGGAGCTGTACCGCTTATGGAGAAAACGTCACAAACCGACGGGTTGGTCAACGTTAGATCTCGCCATACAGCGGAGGTCACCGCCCCCTCCCGCGATAAAAACGTTAACTACACTTAGAATAATTGAAGAATTAAACCACTAAAATTAAAACGTTAATGGCTTCTTCCATATTCTGTAATTGTTTACTAAGCGAGTGAAAAACGTTTAGCTAAAAAAAGCCCTAAAACTATTCAGATTCTGTTAAATCCATCATTTCGGGAAATGTTATCGCGAGGGTACGTTAAACTGTTAAGGTGTGTCTTTTAAATGTTTGAAAAGCTTTGGTTCAGGTCACAGAAAACGCATGTAGTAGTGTCGATAATCAACTACTGATACGGTGCATTTAGGACACCCCTGCGCTAAGTGCTGTCCCAGTTACACCCCGCTGGCCGCTTCGCAAATAGAATGCGCGTGCCTCCGGGCGCCACTTCATGTGCATCACTCGTTTTTGCATGGCAATCGCGCGAGCGCTGGCTCAAGGCTCGAAGCGGGCGCGAGAATTAGCGTAACTCGTCGGCGAATGCAAACGATTTGCAAATCGAACGCGGCGAGTGGTTTATGAGAGGTCGCGCTGTGTGTGTGACTAACAGCGTGCTCCCATGACGCTGTTTTGCTGAGCGCCAATCGACTCTGCGGATGTACTGGAGAGGATCTTGGCTGATCTGGGCTGTCCGGGTGACGCCGCGTCGAAGGCTGTGTTGCTGACGTTTCGACCCTCCTGTCGTGGTCTTCCTCAGGGCTTTTACAAATCGACCAAAACATTCATACCAGCCCTGAGGAAGACCACGACAGGATGGTCGAAACGTCGGCAACACAGCCTTCGACGCGGCGTCACCCGGACAGTCCAGATCAGCCACATGACTCTGGCCGCGGAAGCCTACGACTTCATTGGAGAGGATCTTGTACTTTTAGGTAATTGGCACAATGGAACTGATCACCATATTCCATGCATGCAGGCGTTTGGTGGTTCAAAAATGAAATATTTTGTAGTCTGCATTAAGTGTGTGAAGGGGAAATTTGACTACAACAGGTAATTAGATATCTCCCATAACGAAAATTAGCATTAAAAAAAACACAATGAAGAAAATTAATCGTACTTACTTTTTTTTTTTATTACTGGGATTTACGTATTTTAATTCTTTAAGAAGTAATTGATGCCTTTTACGCATATAAATACGCATATAAATACGCGATATAAATACGCGATATAAATACGCGATATAAATACGCGATATAAATACGCAATTGCATGCGGCAGACTAATGCATGTTCCCGCGTCTCGTTACTGTGCTCGTCATTCTGCATAGAGTAATCAGATGACCTGCAAATGCCAGTGTGTGTGTTACTCACGGTTAGACCTCTCTGGGCCCATCGTTCGGGGCTCGTGGAATGATATCGCCACTCCTCCGTCTCGCGGTGCGAAAACTGGCAATTTATTTCTGCCTCCTTCCAGAACAATCTTAAGTGAATTTAAGGAAAAGAGGACACTCGGAGAATTCTCGAATTTTACGGTGGTGGTTGTGTGTGTATAAGGCACTTACAGAGGTGTATGATCTGGATCTCATTCGATTTCTCTTCACAAGACGAATCGATTGGCATTCATTTTAGTCGTATTCTGGAACAATTCGTAACAAACGTGTTTTGAGGCGTTTCTAGACGAATCGAAGAAATGTTTTGAATTACTATACTGCTGCTCTGGCATAACACGAATAGTTGCAACTTCATCCACTGAATTTACGATCATTAAAACTAAAATTATGATATGTATAATATTAGTTATTTTGTATTATTTAAACGTATACTGTATGGAAACTTTCTATTTCTTAGAAGTAGTAAACAAAAAGATTTAAAAAATATATTTAATATAATAAATAATGAACCACACGCGTGTTTCTGGAATATATTCCATCTTCAGTGGCTCTACAGAGAAGAAAATTGTTAATTGTTATTCGTTAAATAAATTTGATTCCATGTTGTATTTTCTGTAGTGGCACTGAAAATGAAGTTAGATTCCCCAAACACGTATCTGGTTAATTATTTATAATATTAAATATATTTCTGAAAACGTTGTTGATATCCCTTGGATTTTTAATCTCTGAGAATTCATGAAAAAAATGTTCCGCGAATCGTTGTCACTAATTTACTATTGTTTTTTGGATAAAGAATTTTTATACATATATAACTATTTATATATTTATAATTATATATAAATATAAAATATTATTATCTGTGGGCGGTTGAAAGACCTGAGGATGGAAATAAATTTTCAGAAATGTTGGCAAACAACCAGGTTTTAATTTCGTTTTGTTCCTACGTACCTAGCCAGACTCCAGAAAGACCATACCTCTGTATATCAGCACCGGTAGCAGTAAACGTAATGGCAACTCCCTTGCGATCGAGGGTGCTGATGCGTGAAGGTTGAAGGTTCGATCTCATCCAAGAAATTTGGTTGACGTGTTAAACAACTCGGAGACGTAGCGTCTGTCGGAATATAATTTGTCGGTAGTTTCTCTAACCACTTCCAGAAGAACGCCAGAGAATCGACTTAAATAACCGTTTGCAGGCTTCGTATCATGCGGGATCTTACTGCCCGATTTTCGTCCGTTCGCATCCCTCTACCAAACTGGGTCGACCTGTAGACCCTCTCATAACCGGCAAACGCCGGTGGGTATGAAACCAACATCCCACTGAAGATTCAATTGATGTTAATAATAACAATACTACTAATAATAATAACAAAAATAACAAAAACAATAATAACTACTTTTACTTGGGTATGATTATGTCTACGTACGTGGGCTGGATTCCTTAGCGTTTGTATATTGGCCAAGGTAATTCCGACTGTAACTGCATAGTCCGGAATGATCTAACTCCCAAGTCCTGTCCTTGGCGAAGAGTGGAACGCGCGGTTGAGTCGCTACGGGCGTTGCAGATCCCTCACTAGATAAGACTCCTTGCTGACAGGAGCTTTATTAGGTCGTTTCCAGAGTTTCCTTCGATCAATCCAGGCAGAGGTGGGAGCAGTGTTATTAATAATGAAAATCTTATTATATTTTAATTATTTAAATAATTATGACTGTTAGCCAAGAATGCTTAAAGCTAACATTTTCAAGTACCTTTGTTGTATTTTTTATAATAATATTTTATTTTGCAATTTATTTGAGTATAAACATTTGGCAAAATTACATACAATTTTAATAACATGAGAGGAGTAAGGTCCATTGACCGAACTCCTAATATTATGTATTTTTGTGTATATATTTTTTCTAGAGCTGAAACTGTTACAATAGATATCCCATTTAAAAAAATCAATTTTTTTCATTTGTTTAATACTTTTCAGTACTTCATCTGAAATTAATTAAGGAGTGAGCCTATTGTTTCAGAAACTGATTAGAACACATTTCAAATGGGAAATTTTCCCCAAAATTTTCACACACGTTAGTTTTATACTTGTTCAGGTGATGAATGCTTGATGACGTGGTCGATGACGTTTTGGTGAGCAGAGACCGAAACTTCGATCGACCAATCAAAGAAGATGGCGGGAAAACGGGAATATGCTGGCTTCGAAGATCAGTTGACAGTGCGACATAGTTGTGAAAGGGTGGTACTTGTGTGAGTGAAAGAAAATGTCGGATGGCGGGCGAATTTCTTCAAGTCACGTGGTACTTCATAAACAACTCGGGCATTTGTTAAGGTATTTCTCACTTAAGTTCATTTTCGGTCGTCAAAGTATTAAGAGGAGTCAGGTCCATTGAGAGGAAAAATGTTAGAAAAGTAATTATTTACAAAAATATTTTGTGATTAAATTTCAATTTATTTAAAAATATTTTAAGAGTAATAATTATTATGAATAGACACTGTAAGAGAAATTAAGTAGACTGAAAGGAAATATAAATGACTTAAACGTTATAAACTTAATTCTTCGGAAAAAAACTTCTGACTCAATGATCTCTGATTCCAGCAAATGTTTTACTATTACTTGATAGTTTACGATTTTGTATTGTTTTAGTATCACGTCTCGCTTACTATTTTCAATTACGTTGACAAAGTTTGTGTATTCGAGGTAAGAAGAAAGCTGTATAAGTAACTGTTCAAGCTTTTGTATTTCTAGAAACTATTGCGAATAGTGTGAGAATACGTATTACTTGTCTAGATAGATATGCAAATTCAAAGCAAGTGGTAAAGAACCAGGAAAGGCCTGGTTTATGAGAAATGATGATCGGCGATAGTGCGTGCGTGTATGTTCTTGGGAAACAAAAGTTGAAGCAATTTAGGTTGCCGTAATATGCAAACAACTTCGCATCAAGCGAAGCACTTAGTTTAATTTACAACAGGAAAAGCAGCGTTCATGTTTTGTTTGAAATCAGGGCCTCATTATTTTTATTTCTGTTATGATATTTTATTATTTATGAAGATACAATGCAATGAAAACCCGCCTCATCAATATTTCACATAGCGATTAAATTCTATGTGAAAATAGAGCCCTGTGAAAATTTTACTCCTCTCGTTATGATCACATATTATAAACGAACGGATGTTCATTTTACATGTAAATGCTGGCGTGATTAAATGAAAAATAATTGCAAAAACAATTTTGTGTGTTAAAACAATATCTGCCTTATTAGTAATTGAATGGTCTGCCTTGGCCGTTTTGAGATATACGTGATTGAAATTTTAGAGATTTTTAAGGTTATTTGTTTATAATGAAAATGAAAACTAGAATTGATAAAGTAAATTGGCGGGACTACTACTGAGAGATACTTTCTTGTAGTACAGTTAAACATTTAAAGTTCTCTTAAAGCAGGGAATTTTGAAAGACCTTTGCTATTCACATTTTATATTTTTCAGTAACCGATAATAATGTGCTTAACGCTGAAAACAAAAATAATTTCCTACCCGATTTTAGAATATTTAGAACAAAAATTTAATTTCGTTGTGAAAATATGGCTAATTATTAGGCAATTATTCACTAAATATACACGTCGATCTAAACATGTACATTTTGTTTAAGAAAGTATGTGCCCTTGGCAAATAGAGTTTATAATGTTTATTTTTCTTTTGAATTTGTGATGATACTCCACCCCGCCGTATACAATCCGATACGATTACGTGGTTCATAATCCTTGCCCAATGACAAGGAATCGACTCCCTATCTTGAAAAATAACGACTTACGAATTACAGGGCAAAAGCAAATTTGCACAAAATGCTACAATATGTACAAATATATACCACGTAACACAAAATTTCTGCCGTATTTTTATTCCAAAATACTTTTATGACCTTATTGAGGCTTCGCTATCCATTTCCAAGTTGGCGTGTATGCTCCGGCCTTTTTTGCAATATACTTTAAACAACCTTGGTTCTGTTGAATGCATGATTTTCAACGCATTTTTATGTAAAAAATCGTTGTTGCCGGACAGTTCTTCAGCAAATTCTCCATTTACGACTGCCATTATTCAAAAGGAATCGTTCGGATTCTGTTTGTGGGCGGAATCGTTCGTTGAGTATTTTAAGAGAAAAGACCCAAATCCGTTATTATCCCGAAAAGTTAGTTTTAAGAGTAAAAGTCGAGAACTGATCAAAAGAAGAGGCTTACGTTCATGAGTTGATTCAAAATACCGTATATTTATATCTAACAATTATAGATTGAAAACGTAAATTTCTGGAATTATTCAGAGTTTACATTATACTTGTTAGACCAATGGAAAGAGATTTTTCCCTCCATAAACTGGCGGACAGACTTTTGTCCATTTCTTTGACGTATAATCTTTTAACCTAACACTCTAGCATTGCCCCTAATAAATCTGGTTATGCATTCTCTGAACGTTTCTCCCGATCTGCATTATCTTTTGAAGTATCTGCAGAGCCGGTGTTTGGTGTTCAGTCCGTGCGGGTAATTGACCCAGGTGAGGGTCCTCTTCCCCTCCGTCTTCCACCGAAAATGCATATGGATGGAAAATACAAAACGGATTTTTTTTCAAATTGACATGTTTATCATTAAATTGTCATTACATATATTTGTCATCACACTTATTTTATGTAACTTCAGCAGAGTTCACTTTGGTAATGATAAACAGCACTGCGCTTTCCATTTTTTCGCTTAAACTCTCTTAATACATTTTGCGAATGGGTGCTGTCTGTCATGTCGCTATAAACATATAAAATTGCAATTCTGTTGAGCCGATCTTGCAAAATTGTTGATCGCATATATATTTTGAGATGACGCATTAACCGAGAAAATTTATTAATTTCTGGAATTTGAACATTTCTCTCATTTCGAATTACGAGTGGGTATTTTACCTTCTGGGTATAGCTATCCACAATACCCACATTATCCGCCGGGCCTGAGTATCTGTGCTTTGAAGGGAGTTGTTGGGAACGTAATGATGGCCTTGGGTGCACGAGCGCTGCTACTTCATCTCGAAATGTAGTAGAGCTCTTTGGTGTATCTCCCGCTGTTTACCACGCTGGAGCATCGTGTTACTGCTTTGTGATGCGATATCCACCGTCAGAATCCCATAGTACACGGAGTGAAGCACGGACCTGCATTCTGAGTGCCTCCTCAATAGTCTTGGCAATAAAATGATATGGAAGTACGCGTGTTCGGGTTTCAGAACGTGCATGTCATAGTCTAGTTAATTCACTTAAGTAGATGAATTCCATCGTGAGAAGTTTCATTTGTGAAACATTTTCCACGTTCCTTCTTTTTATTTCACTCTCGCTGTCAAGCTATTTTCTTTCTTGACAAAGACAAAGTAAGTTTTAGTGTTGTAGCACGAGGACCATTTTTGGGGTGGAGGTCATAGATTGAAGAGTAATCAAAGTCGACTGAACTGCGAAGGAGTACCAGAAAAATGCTCTAGTTCTCCTCATTATAGCAAGTACTAGGATAGTCTGGATTCAAGGCCTTTGTTTATCCAATGTTTGGAAGATATTAGAACCTTAATGATTACAATATATGACCTTAAAACTTAAAAAAGAGACTGACATCATTATTGAAGTGTGTTTATAAGAACGTATTGAATGTAAATAAAAGTGTATGCATGCACTCAAGGCATTATAAAATGTGAAAATGATATATGTCGTGACACATGAAAGTAGTTTCGATCTACAGAACTGACGTTTATATTTTTTACATATGTAATGACATTACATATGTAAAACCAAATATTTTACATGTAAAACATGTAATTTGATCACGTTAAGTATTTTTTGTTGTTCCTTTAGTCAGCTAGCTTAAAGTGTACTTCACCAACTTAGTTTTTAATTCATTGTTTATAATGCAGTTGATGTACGTTTTTTGTTTATGTTTCACGGCGTATTACAAATACCTTGGCCAGTTTGTGTTATGTCTTAATTGTACGATTTTGATCCTTTTCTGGATTCTGGTTGATAGTTGCGGATTTTTATTGCACGCGTGCTATTAACATAGAGATAATGCACGATTTTTCATGAAATTAATAAGCTTATTTAGTTAACTGAATGAAAAAGTATCTTAATGGTCCAATCAGTTCCTTGGGACAACCCTTATATCACAGACATTTTATGTATACACTCTCAAATCTTCAAAAATCCGTGGCTATTTTACAATTTGTTTTGGTCATGCAAATATTCTATAGATTTATTGCCCCAGGACAAGCACATGATGGATGGTAGAATGATTAATATTTAGTGATGAATGCGATTTCACAATTACTTGATGAAAATGCCCATTTACTAAAAACTCGAATCACCGCATTGTGGTTCACACACTGCTGTCCCCACAAACTCCCATTGTCTCTCATGTAACGTATAGCCATTTTTCGCAATTCTTGCATATGTTAACCTTCATTTATATAATGTTCATACTTTTCGTAATAAAATAGTACATACTCTCTCCGCACACACAGGCGCGCGCGTACTGTTGGTATAACTTGACATAGTTGAATCGAAGAGGGGAAAACTTTACTTCCCAGGAATGCAAAGTCTTTGCCTTCCTGACCCGACAGTGAAGGACTTATGCGTCCAGAAGTAAATGTAGCATAGATAGACTTTCTAAAAAAGTATCAAGAGAAATTAGCGTGACCTGACGCGCGACTATTGCAAGGTTAAGGGAAGCGGCTTAAAGAGAACCCTCTAGAACCCGCAAGCGAAACCAAAATACTGGATGGGGAGAAGGGCTTTTGCAAGACTACCTATGTTAACTAGCAAGTAGTCAGTGTACGATCTTGCTGATCACATCGACAGTTGGCGGAATGAAAACAACCACTCGCAGGTCATTCAGTGTTGGCAGCACTGCCTTCCCTCTCCCGTCAGGCCTACATTCGGAGCTGGTTCTAAATGTTTCTGGTCTGACCACGAAAACATTTAACAATGCGGAAACTTTTCGAGAAGTAGATACTATTATCTTCGTATAAGTTTGCAAATGGCATCTTAATCAAAGTTGTGCAATGAGGGCCTTTGAGTGGGAATTGGTGAGTGAAATATCATGGTGTTTGGCTTCTTCACAAAAAATTATCTGTTCACACAGCTCGTATTGCGATTGGAATACTTAAAGGACTAAGATTTTAAGGAGAGACCATCTGCTCTACAGACAGCTTTTGACACCCAGAAACTTCCATCTTTTTATGAAACTGAAGAAAATCCTTCGAAGAAGAAAATTTTCTGATGTCAATGAGGTGAAACAAGCAGTTCTGTACAATTCAGCGAACCAAATATCAGATATTAAAAAAAAAGACTTAGAAATGTTAATACACTACTGTAAAAAACTATTTTAAGCAAAGAATTATCATGTTGATTAGTGACATAATTTTCTACTTTGTATCGGAACTAGAAGTTAGTGGCCAGAAACGTATTGAACTTACTTCGTATGATCGTGCGATACTGAGCATGCTCTGCTCGGCTTAGTACATTATTTAGCGTTCGAAATGGTGCATTTATAATAACATAAGGTCGTTGAATCGTGTTATCGCTTGCAAGTTGTAAGAAATGCTCAACTTTTTGACCTCGGGTTAACCACCGAAAACATGTTATGGACTCAGCGACCTCGATCTTTTATTCTAAATAGTTCCGTGGTTGTTCTCAGCGACTCCGAAGAAGAGTGCCCAAATATATTGTCTCCTAATATTCCAATATCAAGCCCCTTTTTTCATAATATTAATTTATAAGTTTACCTCAAAGTTATATATTTTGCGTGTAGATACATGCACAATACTTTATAAATACAACAAATACTTTCCTGACACGTATTTTTATATGATTTCCAATGTAAACCTTGAATCACATGATGAGGAAGCAAGTAAAAAATTCACCAATACCAAGTTGTCATAATTTTACTGTAGTGTGAGGTCAAAACTTATTTGACCAGCTTCACTTTACAGATGGATTATTGCTAGTGAAATCAGTGTTTGAAAGAGTACTTTCTCATTTCTCTTTACAGTTTTAGTTTAAAACAAACCATTTTAGAGTCGTGTAATAGGCATTTTAAAAATTGGAAGTAACTGAGATTGAACTGAGAACTGCTTCTAACGTTTAAGTTGGATGTAACAGAACACGAATTTAACCGTTTTTAACTTTATGCACGTAACCATTTCAAGTTTTCTTCAACTAAACGACTTTGTTTGACCTCATTTTATTTGTTCAGGAAACTACAACCACTTTCAAAATTTGCATAAGATTTTTCTTGATTACTGGGCCATTTTCCTTCTGAAATTAGTGTTTTAGAAAAGTAGCCATTTTGATAAACCTATTCTTTGAGATTTATTTATTTGATATTGATTTTTATTTTATTTAAAATATACTTTTGGCAAATTTATGAGAATCATGTTATTTAAAATATAGAAAAGCTTCAAAAGCCAAGATTGTCTGAGTATCAATACTTCGATTAAAGAAGGGGGAGTTGAAAAGTAGCATCCTCATCAACTTTTTTTCTGTAATTAGGTTTTCAATCATTTGTAGGGCTCTGCTCTCGATAAGCCACACGGTGCTCATTCTGAGAAATACGAAAATAACAGTTTCAATCCGTATCTGGGCACAGACTAAAGAACAAGTGTTTTCCTCATAAGTTCAGTGTCATTTGTTACGCCATCATTACAACATTGCCAAAAAGGAATTTATACGGCGAATATGCTAATAGGATTTATCCTAATATTGATGAAACAGTGACAAATGGCTATTATAAGACGAGTTGATGAAATGTATTTTCTGTTAAATTCCAGTTTAGTGGGAGTTAGTTCAATAAATACAAATGTAAAGAAACCAACATCCGCCTTGGCGCGTGCGTTTTTATTAAAATTTTCATATTTTCTCCAACACGGCATCAGCCACGGCATCCCCATCCCCTATCTTTGCGCGCGGTGATTGGTGTAGCGGTTAGCGTGGATTTTTAAGGGCGAAAAAATCCTTCGTACGCCTTCCTTCGGAGGGGAAGTAAAGCCGGCTGTCCCATGTTAGTAGATTTACTTGCATGTAAAAGATCCTGAAGCCTAAATGACGCCTCTGAGCTAAATTCAAATCGCCTGTTCCTCGCCCCCAAAAAATACCTCCTTTCTCTGCTAGCGAAATTTGCGTGGTCAGACGGAAGAGCAGGTCTCATGTCTTGAGTCCCGCCACGTAAAACAAGGCAACAATTCAATTCAATCAATTCAATTCCCTTCTTTTCCACATCGGCGCCCCAAAAGCCGGCCTTGCGGCACGCCGGGTGGGGTTTCCGCTCCACGTCTCGCCGCGTCGCTGGAGAGGCCCGTCCGTCGCGCTCATTTGCTGCAATCTGCGCCGGCAGTCCGCTCTCTCCCTGTCTCTCTCTCTCATTCGCGCGCGGCCGGCGGCGGCCGGGGTCAACGCCACGCGTCAGTCGGGCTGTTAGCGCTCGCGCACGCGCCGCTCGTGGCACGGCTCGGCGCGCGGTTGGCGCGGGGAAGAAGCGGGCGGTGCACCACGCACGGACATACACACGGGTTGGAGGGGGAGGGCGAAGAGAGTGAACAGTATTTCAAGAATGACTTAACTTCTTTGATTTTCTTCTCACAAAAACGATTGGTTAATAAGCAATAAAGTTTACTAACGCGTGAATTACAGTAAACCCTAGTTAACGCGAATTTAAAAGGACTGAAATAATCGGGGTTCTTATAAAAATTTGTGTTAACCCTATAGATATATAAAATATATTTATATATATATATATATATATATTTATAAAATATTATTAAATTTGTGTTAACCTTATATATTCAATACCACATTTCTTTGGCGGGACCCAAATTTTGTTTGACGAATTTCGAATTAAGTGAGTTCGTGCTAACGAGGGTTTGCTGTAACTGTGTAACTGGTTTCAAAAACATTTAGTTCGGAAAATTCGTTAGTTCGGAAAATTACTTTTTACGTGGTAGCCAAGTACTACCTGAACGTGCTTGTGCGGGGTTAATACTCGTTCATCTGAATGTTAAACAGGAGTAAGAGTCGTTATGCTCCGTCAAATGTCAAACGGCTACAAGTTGTTTGTGTTGTTGAAAATAACATTTCTTTTCGCGTCTGTCTAGTTTGCCTTACAATTCACGGTTTCTTGTTACCTTCCTCCACCATCTCCTGGTGATCTTTCTTCGTGACTTTGATTCCCTACGACTGATCAGCAAAATTCTTTAGATGCAACTCCTTAGGGTAAAGATGTACGCTTTGGGTAAAGATAAAATATTATGTGAAATCGCTCAAGTCCCGGAAGGGTCAGCGAGGTTTATAATTTAAAAGGCAAGTGGGTCTGCATTGATCTTCAGATTTTACAGTGTATGTGTATCAATGTCATTCTAAATGTAATAGCTTCGTAGTATTAAGACCGTTTTAGGCAACATATACCTATTCCACATTTCAGTCTAAACGGTTGGACTGATTTTTATGGGTAAACTGTCAATGGACTGATCTTTATCTCCTGACTGACGCTACAACATAACGGAATCCAAACCAAACATTTTCCCACGCTAGGCGCCAAAATCCGTGACAGGATCAAATTTATTCTTGATTCTTCATAAAAGACTAAATTATTCAAAATAATTTTTTGTATTAATTCGTATAGTGTCTTTCCACAATGACTCGAACCTCTTTAAAACATCGACAAACCAGTGAATTCTTATTTTTTCGACTTCTTCTCCATTTCCTTTTTTCTATCAATATTGTTTGAGGGAAGTAGATCCTTAAGTGCCCCTTGTGGACCATACTTGGGATTTGGCTCCGGCCTCATTGTCGCGTCTTCTCCGACTGTCACACGTACGATCTGAGGGGCTAACGCCATGAGTTATTTGAACACGCACTCGCTGCCCTGCCCGCGGTGGGGAGGTGAAGTTAGAACAGAGCTCCACTAAACACGTGTGACCGCCAGCGGAGCAGGCTAAATTCAGGATTATCGGGAAAAATGAGTAAATTACCTGATTTCTGGTAAACCATTGTGTTGTTTTATGTAGTCTGTAATAAAGTATTCATTCACTGAACCAAGTGTGTGTTCTCATTATTCATTCCCGCGTTGTTATTTCTGCTCTTGGAAAGACTTGTTTACTTAGCAATCAAGGATGTGACACAAGTCAGTCACTTTCAGGAGGATGGTTGGAGTGGCTGGGCGGGCAAAATTCGTCTTTGTGGCCCAAGGCACAACTCAACGTGTGTAACGAAGTTCCGAAATTTTGTGTTTCTGTATTGCAGCTCAGAACAACGAAATAATAGTAAATAAATAGAATGTAAAGTCCATGAAGAACATCCCAAAGACTGTGCTCCGCTATATTCTTCTTCTTCTTCTTCTTCTTCTTCTTCTTCTTCTTCTTCTTATTATTATTATTATTATTATTATTATTATTATATTGAGTTCATCTCGTAGTTTGTCACTTTTAAAGAAGGTGGTTTGTCCATCGGAAAATTGTTACAATATACAGGCTGTTATATATTAAGTAAAAATACCCTTTCAAACGATGGATGAAGAGACCGCTACGTTAATTTTTGCTTCCCTCTTGTACCAGACTCCCGTCAGTTCGAAACCCCCTAAGACCTCATTTCCTTCTCAGGACTGTTTGTTTTGTTAAGCTCAATTCGCAGAGGTACCGTCGCATGTACTAGGCGGCTAGCCAAATGCCAGTTCCATATATGGCAAAGGTATCAGTCGCCCGAAAACGTTCTTCACAGTTTTGTCGGTAACGAACTTGCTCTACAAAACGAAAATTTACATGGAACCACCGGCATTACTTCTTCCTTATGGATGTTTGTATTCTATCTGAAAGAAGTGTGCATGTTCATGGAGACGTGTGTGATGATTGTTTTCAAAGATAAAACTCGGTTGTAAATGCACTAACTAGAAAAAAATTCCTCTTCACATTTAATTTAAAAAATTAATTGGTAAAATCAGGGCCGAAAGACATTCACTATTTTCTTTGGGCAAAAATACACCGAATGTACAAGTTGCTGATAAAAATATTTTATTTCAATTCATTAAAAAACATTTTAATCATATAATTTTAATAATTATTATTATTAATTTTAATTTATTTATATTACTAATTTATTATTATTAATTTACTAATTTATTATTATTATTATTGTTATTATTTTTACGTTTTGGGGAACCATTGTCTACTTCACACACAAAAGAATGTACCAGGATAAAACAGGCCATGCAGGAAAAATTTCCGAGGACTAACCATAAGTGGCAATAATGTAAAATGAAAATGTGTGCACTGCCGCGTTTGTATTGCAGTCGCTGAGTTCCGCACGGCGGTTTTGCGCCTGGCACGAGTCCAGCTGGGCGTAGATGGGTGCGGAGCATATTGCCGTGTCGTATTTTGCTTGTATCTCGGCCTGCACTCGCTCCACTTTATGATGCTCTCAGCGGCGCACTTTGAAGAACAATAGAGGCTCTTCACAGATAACACTGCGTTGTACAATAATGCGGAATTATTGCCTGTAAAAATGCTTTTTATTTTAATGATGGGAATTATGGATGCAGACCTCGTTTCGAATCCCTATATTCCGTGGGTGCCCTATTAATTCCTGCCGTGGACCATTTTCCTAAGTGCTTGACCACCTACTGGCCGTGTATTTACTTTTTTTGTTCATTTCGAATTTCAAACTTTATGAAAAAGAAAAATCGGGGCGAAACATAAAAAAACATGGGTCCTTTTTCATTGCAAACATAATAATAGATTTAACATGTCGGAAGACTTGAACGTAAATTTTTACTTCTGTCGAATCTTTTCCAATCTTGAATAAGTAAACCAATCAGCTTATTTGTATTGGACACAATATTCAGTGACTTGCATGCACAAAAGTGATTAAAATACTGCTTTACTTGTAAGAAAGGGGGCCCAAATATTGTGAATTTACAGAGATTTTAAAAAAGAGACGTTAATGGTCATCACTGTTTTCTGAAATTATCAAAATGTGTCCATTGGCTTTTCGTATCGTACATTGTGTTCAAATACTTCTTTGTTCACATATGTACTTATTAAAAATAAACAAAATTTGTGTTTTTGTATATTTCAAAATGTTGTTCCAATTTTCGACTACCGCATCATACTGTCTTACAAATATACACTGCTTCCGAATTCCCGATTAACTAAAATATTATTTATTTACATACAATCTTTCTTATGTTAAATAGTTCATCTCCACACTACAGTTTGGCGATTCATTTTCACATTTCGTGAGTTTGGCTGATTTAATATAAGGGGCACAACGAAGAACAAATTGACGGCAGGCAATAGATGCATACGATTACGTTCCCATGCCATCACAATATTCTTTCATTGTAAACGAACAAACCAGTCCAATTACGATTTTGCAGTATTAGATAGATATGCACTCTGTTTTGTTTTTGTAACGCCATATTGACAACTGACGATTACAATATATCTTTCCACTTCTGATGCAAGGCAAATTTTAAAATGTTCCGAATTCTCGTTTTTTCAGCAACGAACAAGTAAATCATAATACGTTAGTATGCAGTTTTGTGCGGCGGTTTTTGACAATTTTCACATGAAGGGTTGGGCAGGGACGGGGGAGGGGACCCACTCACCAGAATCATGCGGAAGTGGGGGTGGGGCCTGGACGCTCTGCTCTCACCTTCATCCACAGTACCTATAAGTTATAGACGGATAGGCCTGAAACCGAGGGAAGTGGACTGCCAATCGAGGGAAGTGGACGTTATTAACATACAACTGAAAAAACTGATTTCTCTTATGTTTTGCACATCTACTACATGGACAACAGCTTTACTTCTATTCAGAAAGGAGAGGTGCGAGGAATATTTATTACATAGAGTGACATTAGTTAGGCCATGCACCGTCAGATTACTGGTTATAAATAAGTAGGCGTGGTGAGGGGCATGGTGGGGGAACCACTCACCAGGGGATCATGCGGGGTAGGGCGGGTTCTGTCCACACGTTCATCTACAGTTATGGACAAGCCAGAAAGGCTCACGTAGAAACTAGATGGCAATGGATGTTTCTAACGTATCTCAAAGGTCTAATTTATCTTATGCGCCGCACATCTACTACATGGACAGCAGCTTTACTTCCATTCCGAAAGGAGAGGTGTGAGGAATATTTATTACATAGAGTGACATTAATTAGGCCATGCACCGTCAGATTATTGGTTACAAATGAGTAAGCGTGGAGCCACTCACTTGGGGATCATGCAGGATGGGGGGTGCGGGCTCTGTCCACACCATCTACATGGACAAGCCAGAAAGGCTCTCGTAGAAACCAGAGAAATGGATGTTTCTAACATATCTGAAAAGTTTAATTTATCTTATGCGTCGCACATCTACTACATGGACAACAGCTTTACTTCCATTTCGAAAGGAGAGGTGTAAGGAATATTTTGTACAAAGAGTGGCATTAGTTAGGCCATGCACCGGCAGGTTGCTAGCTATAAATGAGTAATCGTGGTGGGGGCGTGAGGGAGAGCCACTCACCTAAGGGTCATGCGGGGGTGGGGAGCGCGGGCTCTCTCCACACCTCGATCTACAGTTCCTATGGACACGCCAGAAAGGCTTGTACGGCCTCCATACGGACAAGTCAGAAAGGCTCTCGTAGAAACCAGAGAAATGGAAGTTTCTAAGTGTCTAAGTGTAAAAGTCTAATTTATCTTATGCGCCGCACATCTACTACATGGACAACAGCTTTACTTCCATTCTGAAAGGAGAGGCGTGAGGAATATTTATTACATAGAGTGACATTAGTTAGGCCATGCACCGTCAGGTTACAAATGAGTAAGCGTGGTGGGGGCCTGGGTGGGGGAGCCACTCACCTGGGGATCATGCGGGGGTGGGGCGCGCGCGCCGCGTCCACATAGCGCGCGCACTCCGCCGCCGCCGCCAGCGTGGCGGGCGCCTGGGTCTCCACGGTGGCGGTGCGTGCCGCCGCGCCGCCCCCACCGCCCGTGCGCTCGCCGCCGCCGCCGCCGCCTCCGCCGCCTCCGCCGCCCACGCGGCGTCCGCGCTCAGCCGTTGCCGCCTCCCGCTGCCCACACACACCCAAGACAACCAACGGTCAGCCCGCGAGAAATGCAGTTCCCAGAGATACTACAAGTATCAGTGGTGTCGCTTACGGAAGGGGCGAGCACAGGTAATCGTATTTTTCAGAGGTGCCCCAAGGAGTACAGTTGACTTAATTATTTTTTTCATTAGGAAAATAAATAAAATTCATAAATGATGAATTTTAAATTAAAATAACAATCAATACAAAACATATGTAGGATTTTCTGTAGATTCTCTGGCCAATTTACACAATTTAGTTTAAAAAAATGAAGAATATTGAAGAACTGTTAGATAATTTCAAGAAATATATGTAGATAAGGGAGAGGGGATAGGTGGAACCTAAAGGTCCCGCTTGGGGTGTGAGTAACGCAAGCGAAGCCACTGATTTGATATGTAATAGTACTCTAAATCTGACATGCCCAACTAATTGCTAAATTAGAAGTATTTTTGTCGATTGAAACGATTTTTAGCTATGTAAGGTTAGCAATCATTGTTCTAAGAACGGTTAATGTAAAAAAAATAGAAATACTGTGTTTACAATCGGTGTTTTAGTATTGTTAATTTAAATAGTCATCACAGGAGTTTTCTTTTTTTATTCACTGCCAATTACAAGAAATATAATGAATCTCAGCTTAAAAGGTACCCTTTAAACAGTACAGAACGCACTTGACAGAAAATATATGGAAAAACAAAACGTAAGTTTCCGTGTTATATTATTATTAGCGAAAAATTACTTCTGTTTTTCAATATTCTCAACGCTACACATTCTGCGTAGTTTGTACACACATTAAATGATATTGAATTGTTCACTGAGGAATTCTCTTTTTACTTTAATTCTACATTAACAGATATCCTCCAACGATTTGGGATTCGCATCTAATGCAAAGCTACCTAGTTTAAGACATTTTTAAATATAGAGAAACAATATGTGTTTACATGAATTTTAATATTTGACTGGGTAAAATACGATCTCTACAAATCCGATACAATAAATGATAATCTACCATCAATTAAATAAAAAAATTCAAGTGAGCAGTGAAGTCATATTCTCAGGAGATTAGCATGAAATGAGTGTAATTAGAGACCTAAAACGCAAAATGGTTGACCTGAATCAAACTAGTAGGAAACAAGTAAAAAATAACCTTTAACAAAAACACGAGTTGTAGTTCTAGTCACAATTATTCAGAATATTCACGATTGTGAGAAAAGAACACCAAGTCTCAGTATCTTCAGTCAAGACTAACTAACCACGAGCGATGCGACACTAAATAATTGTTCGTACTGTGTTGTTTAATACAATCATATTCAGTTAATTTTTGTATATCGATTAAAATATCACAAATGAGATTTCCACCTGACAAAATTTTAATCCATTTATATTTTTATTGAAATCTTGATTATACAACTTTTTTATATATACTGCTTTCATAATTATTATGATAATAGTAATAGTATAATTATAAAAGTATAATACTTATATAATAATAATAATAATAATAATAATAATAATAATAATAATAATAATAATAATAATAATAATTTCTTCTTTCTGCAAAGGCACAGAAAGAAAATATTTCGAAGGTCGGATCAGTTCTGTTCGGTTAAGATGTATTTTCAAAAAAGATTCGACCTGATTGCAAGGTGTTTTATAATTATGGGTTCTCTGATTAGTTCGTCGGGCATTGTTGAAATTCTAATAACTAAACTGAAAAACTTTCATTCTGAAGAAGTAATAAGTTATCTCGAAAAGCTATTATTTTTACCAGTCATCAGTGAATAAAAACAATTAATAATGAACAGCTTGTCTCGTACTCGCCTCAAAACTTCTTGCCGTGCATACTCGCGGTGCACACACTTGCAAATTGAAAATGGATTGTGTCCATCCCTTCTATTCACAATAATTATGATCCATTTAGTTAAATTCTAACACGGCTATTTTCTATTAATTTAATATTTACGATTTACATGTAAAAATGAAGTACGGGAACAACGTTCTTTGAAAGAACCAATCTCAGCCTTCTAAGAAAGACAAAAGAGAGTCAGCGAACAAAGAACACACTCCGCACTAACTAGTAGACAACTCGCACTGCAGATTTGTGAGCTTTGAACCAACCGCAGAGCAGATGAAGGAGGTAAAGAACCAAAATATCCCCAAGCGCTGTTTGTAGTTCGTTGCAAGTCGTAAGCTCAATACCGCAACGTCACTAGCCCACTCAGACGTTTGAACCACATCGTCACCCAGAGGCAGATTCGACGCGGCCAACGCCAGTGGAGAGTGGAAGCTCTGAAGTAGTAACTGCTTCTGTGAGAGATGTGGAGGGGGCAATGAGACGGGGGGGGGGGGGTAGAGTAGTAGAATTCCAGAGTAGTGTTGAATTTTACGCAGAGCTTAGAAACGAAATACAATGGATAGATGAAAACTATATCCTCAATTTTTTAAAATCATTATCTTGACTGAATTGATTTTAATTCTTTCTTTTATCATATTCAAATTTGTGTTAATTGTCCTCCTTTAATTGTTTCGAATCATGAAACTCTTTAATGGTCATTTTTCAGTTTTATAATGCTCATTGGCTTTCCATTTGGTACTGAAATATAGAAGAAGAGGTGGTGAGTTTGATTGTTTAATACAATTCCAGATTACTGATTCTTTAGAGAAGTGATAGTTGACCCGGAGTAACTTTTAACCTTGAAAGGTAGCCAGTTTGATTACTCGAATATATAATTTTTCTTTTTCTCTTTGCAAACATGAATTCGATCATTTTACATGATCCGTAATATAAACTTGTTTTGCTTCCGTTAACGATTATACCTAACAATCCTCCCACTATAAACGTTTCTGAGGATATTTTTATTAATATTTTTTTCTGGGATTATTTTTTATTATATTTATTATTTCTAGAAATTTTCGTTTTGTGCTTATTAATCGTTAACTAAACACTTCATAAACTTCAGAATTTTGCGATAAAACATTTATCAATATTAGAGAGAATTAAATTCGAATAAAAATCGTAGAAGCATGGAGTGAAATTACATCGGTTGGTCACGCTCGGAGGCCGAGGTGATCCGTTGGAGGTACCCGCTCCCTCAAACGCCGGCAATGTCCACATGCAATGTTTTACCCGCCTTCCTTCCCGACCCGCAGGGTTTCGCCAGGGTTTGCGCCAGGTTGCTTCGATCGGCCGCGTCCGCGAGGTGTGTGACTCAGGGTTCCGCTAAATCGCGAAGGCCGCGCCCTCGGCCCCCGCGCACGCGGCTTGCGAGGGGCCGCGCAAGGCCCTCGCTATTTTGGACACCGCGCCGCCAGGGTCAGGGCCAGGCGAATTGACCGTCACCGCAGACGCTCCGCTACCGCTAACGCCACAGCTGCCACCGCCACCGCCACCGCCACCGTCACCGCCACCGCCACCGCCACCGCCACCGCCACCGCCACCGCCACCGCCACCGCCACCGCCACCGCCACCGTCACCGTCACCGTCACCGCCACCGCCACCGTCACCGTCACCGTCACCGTCACCGCCACCGTCACCGTCACCGTCACCGTCACCGCCACCACTGCCGCCACCACTGCCGCCACCGCCACCGTCACCGTCACCGCCACCACCACCGCCACCGTCACCGTCACCGTCACCGTCACCGCCACCGCGAGAGAGATGGCTCAGGGCATCAACTGATGTCACTGCTGTCCGCCTGACCGGGAGGTCCTAGGTTAGAGCTTATCAGCTAAGTCGAATTAAGTCGCAGTCTGGAGGAGAATTCTAGCGGCCCGCTGCTCTAATCGTTAGTTTTCTGTTGTTTCTCCGATCAACACCAGGCGAATGCCGGTGCGGTATCTTTCCAAACGGGCCACAGACCGCGTGCGACCTCACCTTCATCTTCCTTGTCTTATCCTCTCCCCTTACACACACACACTTACACTAACTCGCACTACACAACCACACCTGCCGGGAGACTGGTCGGGAGCTTAGAGCTTGTTCCGGCTAGGCTGGTGCCCCACTGGTGGGAGATACCTGGTTGGGGAAAATCCCGCTAGCTGACGGTAGGTCGGCGCCGAATCTCGCCATTCAGCGAAGGATAGCTCACCGCCACCTCCCGAGTAAAACATCCATTTCACTTACGGGACTATTGACTCTGAGTTGACGTGCCTGGAATGTCTAAAACAATCATCAACCAGCATCTTCACCCCCGCCCCCACACACAATCACCGTTCCCGATACCATCTCTACTCCTGCAACCGCTTCCATCCTCGCTCCCTCCGGCTCTTTAGCCACCATCCCCATAGTCACCAGAGACTATCTCCGTCCTCGCTAGCCTTGCCACTATCTCAGTCTCCGCCTTCTCTCCCGCGTCCGCCCCCGCCTGTCCCCACCCGTAATCGCCGGGCGACGTGCCGTCTCGCCCGAGGGTCACGCCGTTTCCGCTCTTGGTGAACCCCCAGCCGTCTGCCGCCGAGACCGCCTCCCAGCCCCGCCCCCGCCCCCGCCCCCGCCCGCGCACTCACCCACTCCCGCGCCATAAGCTCTCCCGTCCGGTCCGGGGGCTGGGGGCGGGGACGGGGGCTCGTGTCCCTCATCGACGGATTGGACTTTTGATTCGCGACCGCCTCCAAAAATAGATTTCAGGCTCCGAGCTGAAGTTGTTATTAGACGCGGTTTACGAGCTCCGTGGTGCACAGGCTAGCGCGCTCGCTCGTCTAACTGCAAGCGGAAACAGTAATGTGCGAAATGTGATTTGCGGCAGGGTAGAATCAAATACTCTTCTTTCTCTCTTGCCCCTCTTTCAACTAGTGTGTAATGACACTAGTTATACTAATGTGCACGGGCGTAAGTGGGATGTTGTAGATTGTACAGTTTACGTCTTCATTATAGTGTTTTACGACTGCTGTCCATCAACACGTGTCCAATTTGAAAATAAAGAATAAAGAAAAGAAATTGGAAGGATAGATTACAAATGTTCGATTAGCCATCTTAACTATACGTATACCGTAGAATAATGCTAAGTCAAAAGAAAATGTATAAATATTTCTTAATATTTGCTTATTCAGATTGCTTGTTGGATAAAATTACATTATTTTTGTTGTTGTTGTTGTTGTTGTTGTTGTTGTTGATGATGATGATGATGATGATGATGATGATGATGTAGAGTAGTTCTGTTGCAGATAACAAAGTATTAAGTCAATATCTATAGCATTACAGACACTTGGTTGCATTTCCTGTATGCGAGATGATTGCCAGAGTGTAAACATGTGAAACCAAAGCTCGAGCATAAATCGTGTGGTCTAACAGTTTGACGGCAGAGATTGATTCACGAGGAAGTCCGGAATCCGAGAAGGCGGAAAAGGCGGATATCTGGGCCGAGTAAAATGAGAAAACAACTTAAAGGGCATCTGTTCTACAAGTGTTCACAATGTCAACAATGTTATTAGATAAAACAAAGTTCCTCGAAATGTATGAACGTGTATATTCGGTACTTTGTCACTGTGAGCCTCCAAATTGTGAATTCAACGTCTTAAGCTCAGGATGAAGGTCATAGTAATAGCCATAGTAATGTACTCACTAATAGAATATATTGAGAAAATAATTGCAATTTTGAACTTCCAGAGCATTTCAAAGGATGTACGCAAGTTGGGCCTCACACGTCGCCTCATAGATAGCGCTGCCGTCAAGGTGGAGAGAGCTTGCTGTCCCTGCTGGGCATGAGGTTTACACGGGACGGAACGGAAAGGGGAGGGATAGCGGGCAGTACGGATAGTTTGGGGAAAGCGGAAGAGGAGGAGCAGAGAGAAAGGGGGAGGGGGAGGGAGAGAGAGAGGAATGCAGAGAGAGGGAGAGGGAAAGGAGAGAGAGGGAAAGGAGAGAGAGGAGAGGGAAAGGAGAGAGAGGAGAGGGAAAGGAGAGAGAGGAGAGGGAAAGGAGAGAGAGAGGAGAGGGAAAGGAGAGAGAGGGAGAGGGAAAGGAGAGAGAGGGAGAGGGAAAGGAGAGAGAGGGAGAGGGAAAGGAGAGAGAGGGAGAGGGAAAGGAGAGAGAGGGAGAGGGAAAGGAGAGGAAGGGAGAGGGAAAGGAGAGGGAAAGGAGAGGAAGGGAGAAGGAAGGGAGAGGAAGGGAGAAGGAAGGGAGAGGAAGGGAGAGGGAAAGGAGAGGAAGGGAGAGGGAAAGGAGAGGAAGGGAGAGGGAAAGGAGAGGAAGGGAGAGGGAAAGGAGAGGAAGGGAGAGGGAAAGGAGAGGAAGGGAGAGGGAAAGGAGAGGAAGGGAGAGGGAAAGGAGAGGAAGGGAGAGGGAAAGGAGAGGAATGGAGAGAGTGGGTGAGGGAGGAAGAAAGAGGGTGAAGAGGGAGAGAAGGAGAGGGAGAGGGAGGGGAGAGAAAGGGAGGGACAGAGTGGGAGAGGGAGGGAGGAGGAGAGGAGGAGAGAGAGTGAGAGGTAGGGAGGGAGAGGGAGAGGGAGAGGAGGGAAGGAGAGAGCGCGGGCAGAGGCAGAGACGAAATGCAAATAAAATTCCTCCAATTGTTACAATGTTGATAGAATTCGTTAATTTTCGTATCTAAGAGATGATTATGCTGAGTAATTGCTCACGTAACGCCAATAGCTAGTAATAGAAATAAGACGACGAGTTGAAATCTTAGATTCATCAGCAAGAAGGTCGAATAACTGGAAATATATTGGTCAAATGTAAATCGAGTGTGAAAATAATTGGAGATAGTCAAAGGTTTCTTGTCGGTATTTGATCTGTAATTTGAATACAAAAATATATCCACGAACGGCATAAACGGCGCGCAAAGAATTATGACTGTCGATGAAGATTTGCACAATACTAAACAAAATTCTACAAATGTATGTCTCAAGCAAGGGTTCAAAATTACTGGACTTCTCAACCTCTTGTGCTGTAGTCAAATGATTTCGAACTTCTCCACATTAAATTCTAAGGATTATCGTCATATTACTCTGCTTTTGGTAGGAGTAAACCTTATTTACAAAGATAAAATGGGTACAGAATTTTATTTATTTTCTTATGGCATTCACTTGTGAGATCGCATTTACATCGACAAAAATTACAACATGAAATACACATTTAAATATGAACAAAACAATATAAACAAAGAACAATGAAACAACAAATACTGCACTTTTGTAACAAAAGTTCAAGTCTAGAATCTAAAATTTGTCTGCACTTTTGGAACGTCACTACACAGGTTTACAGCCGGACATCGAGCTGCTCCAACCAGAGCACCGCTTCGGGAGTTGCTCTTAGAAAGTCTTCCCTGGTACCACCAAAGGCACGGCTGGGGCAATCGAAAGTAATGTGTTCAGTAGTTTGTAGAGAGGCACCGCAGTCACAGGCAGGATTGGTACTGAAACCCCACTTGGTAAGGTTAGCTCCGCATCGTCCATGCCCCGTGCGGACTCTGTTGAGAGTAACCCAGAGCTTCCTCGGCAGTTGAAAACCGGGAGGCGGTGAATTGGGGTCCAGTAGGGGGTGCCATGCAGTTAGGGCACTATCGATCCATCCTCTCTTCCATGCAGCGATGCCATCATACGCCTCCTCAAGGAGCCGTTTAGCGGTAACAAGAGGAGGGGATCTGGACTTGAGTCTGCGATGTACAGGCATAATTACCTCATGGACAGGAAGAGACTGATTTGAGGAAATCTTTTTGAACTCTCGGAGTAGGTTATTTTGTCGACGGATACTAGGAGGGATAATATTGCTCAGGACTGGTAACCAGTAGAGAGGGGTGGATTTCAGTGTTCCAGAGATGATCCGCATCGTAGCGTTTAGGACTGTATCAATCCTTTTTACGTGTACGCTTCCCATCCATGCTGTTGAGCAGTATTCCGCTGTGGAGTACACCAAGCTCAGCGCAGATGTCCGCAGTGTTGTCGCGCAGGATCCCCACGTTGTTCCAGCGATTTTTTGAAGAATGCAATTTCGCGATCTTAATTTGGCTGCGAGATTTGATAAGTGTTTATTAAATGTGAGAGTGCGATCCAGGATTATACCTAGATATTTCGGTGTCGGATTATGTCGCAAAGGAATACCATCAAGGGTCAGTCTTAATGCAGTGGATGCGGCTCTGTGGTTTAGATGGAAACAGCATGATTCAGTTTTTGAAGGACTAGGGATCAATCGCCATTGTTTGAAATATAGTCGTAATATTTCAAGATCTGCGTTTAAAGTGTCTTCTAGGTTATTAAAGTACAGAAAATCATGTTTATAAGAATTTCAAAGGAGACAAGCTACTAGATGCCGAAAATCCACCAGAACGTGAATTTGCAATCGAGCTCAACGAGTCTTCAATTTCGATCTCAAAACTACACATTAACGTCCACGGTTCATTCGATTACGCAGTATAAGGAATAGGAATGAACCAGTGAGCACGGAATTGATCGCGAAGGAAGAAACGTTCGCGACAGAGCGCCTCCTGTGGGCCGCTGCCGCAGGGTCGCCTTCCCCCGGCCATTGCGCGCGCCGCGCCGGCCAGCGCAGAAGAGGAAGTGGCCCGAGAGGCAGACGGCCTTGCGCGCAGCGGATGCGGCTAAGTGGCAGCCACGCGCCCCTGCGCAGCCCCTTCGCTCCGGCGGCCACCGGCAGGACTTGCGGCCAGGGACATTTACGACACTTTTCTCTTCCCCTCTTTTTCTTTTACTCTCCCTCTCTTTCTCAGGCTTCACCTCAATTTCTTTTCACCTCTTTCTCTTTCTTCATATCTTTCTCACCCTCCCCCTTTCTTTATCTTTTACCTTCTTTCTTTCTTCCCTTCTCTTTCCCTTCTTTCCCTTCCCTCCCCTCCCCTTATCTTCTCCCTCTCTCTCCCCTTCTCTCTTACCTTCTCTCTCCCTCTCACTCTCACCTTCTCCCTCCATCTCTCTATTACTTCCCGCTCTTTCTCTTTTTCCTGGTCTCTTTTTTCTTCTCTTTCACACTCTCTTCCCTCCTCATTACATATATCTTCCTCTCCTCTTTCCTAATACGTTACTCTCCAATTCGCGTACTGGCATTACCTACTACTCTACCGGGTGATCGACCACCCAGTCCGTTTGAATGTGTAGGAAGGATCGGGAGCAGTCCGATATGGTTTTCTTTCTTTCTTTTTTTCTTTCCTTTTTTCCAAAGTACTGCTCTTTCATCTGCTTGAAAATGAGCGGAGAGAGCATGCACGTGGCCGATCGGGGAGATCAACGTTTAGAATTATCGTCCAGAGTATGCATAATCCAATTCTTCACGATGTGTAGAAAAATCATCCCAATCGGAGTTCGAATCTACGACCACCGTCTTCTGATTTTCAGTTGCAGGCTTGTAACAACCGCGCCCGGTTTTGCAATGCAAGCGAAACTGTACAGTCAAACCTGTCCACAACAGAAGAGAGGGTTCTGACCAAAATATCCGGTTGATAGTTTTCCTTTATTACTAAGTTTCCAAAATGTACAAGGCAATCAAAATACCCGTCGTCAAACAAAAATTATGATTTAATTCCATCACTTCTTACGTACATGTATAAATTTCTGAAGTACTCGTAGCTGCTTTTAGAACCTCAATTAAAATAATATCATAAAGATTTTGTTTTGTTTTGTCGCTTTCTTTAAAAATGCTTCATTAAAAATCAAGACGATTCCCAAAACGACGATTCCCGAAAGGACGTCTCTCGAGACGTTGCTTCTCAAGACGTCGATTCTCGAGACGTCGATTCTCGATACAGACTGGTTAGAGAGTTTGAACACCCTCGAACTTTAGAGCACTATCGATCTTCTGCTCATGCGTAGTTCAAGATTTGCATCTCTTTAAAGCATCTGCGCATGCGTAGAAGATCGATAGTGCTGCCCGCTACAGTTGAGCACAAACTCCTTATTGGGGTTCGCAATACCTTTATTGAAGTTATCGCGATACAGTATTTGAAATTAAAAAAAAAAAGAGCCGTTGGTAATTCGCACCAAGCGACGTCCGCACGCAAACCCTCGCCCAAATGGCCTTGTTGCACGTGGCACAGTCACCTGTGGCACGCGCTCGCACGAAGAACCGTCTTTTATGGCGCCTGGAGCGTTCGTGCTTGGAGAACGGCGTCCATCGAGGTAGGGCCTTGCTCCGGTTTCGCTTTTGGACGTCAGCGGCGCACGCTACTCGCTTCCCATTCGGCCGACGCGCGTCGCTTGCAACGGGAGGTGCAACGCGACGCACACAGGCGGCTCCTGAATTGAATTGAATTTGCCTTATTTTACGTGGCGAGACTCAGGCCATGAGGCCTGCTCTTCCGTCTGACCACGCAAATTTCGCTACGCTCCTTTCACCAACTAGCAGAGAAAGGAGGTATTCCCTGGGCGAGAAACAGGCGATTTGAATTTAGCTCAGAGGCGTCATTTAGGCTTGAGGATCTTTTACATGCAAGTAAATCTACTAAAATGGGACAGCCGGCTTTACTTTCCCTCCGAAGGCGTACGAAGGATTTTTTCGCCCTAAAAATCCATGGATCCAATCCTTCGATCGGGTTTGAACCCGCGAGCTTGCGTATAACAGTCCGGTACGCTAACAATCACACCATCGCTGCCATCGCTCCTCGACGTCGTGTTCAGCGTTTCATTGCAGAGCGCGGTTGTGTTACTCGTGAATGCTGTTCGACACTTCCTTCGAATTTTTAATGGATAATACAGATGAGTAGTGTGCTTTGCGGAAACGAAGTCAAAGGATAAAGCAAGAAATTACTTATTTCTTATCTATTTTCAATCTTTCTTTCTTTCTCTTCTTTCTTTTCTTTCATTCATCATTACACGTTTGAGTATTTCTGGGGAATTTGTATTTCCCCTTACAATTTATGTCATTTCTAATGTTTTTAATTTAATTTTTGCGATTACGAATTCTTGGTTAATTTGAATGTCTTAAAGATTTAGTCAGTATGAATTTGAATTTTGGAAATCTAATCACATAAGATAGTAAAACAAAAAGAAATGGGTTACATGATCTATAATGTGTTGAGAAAACCAAAGTTCTAAATCGTAATTCTTGTAAAAACTTTTCAAATTTTTTTCTAAGGACTTAAATTTTTTTATATCCTCTTACTCTCTCGTTTTCTTCATCTCTATTTTTTCTTTTTCAAATTTTCTGAGCGTATGTCATTGAAAGTATAGGTTCAGAACGCATTAAACATGTAAGAATTTGCGTACATATATTTTAGAAAACTTATTATTTATTGTTCATATTTATTTAATGCCCTTGTACAGTAAAAGACACTTATATTTCTTTTGACAGCATTGATAAGCTTGTGAACAAAATCACATTGTCAAATTTGCAAGTAAATTATATAATGTTCATTGAAAGCTCATATTTCAGAAGCAATATGTATTGAGGCAAGGATCATATGCAGAGATTTGTTTACACTAATTTATGATTTTATGTAATAATCTCCTGGACAAGCAGGAGACGCTTGCCTTTAATGAGATGTCTATAGCTGGCTAATAAATAAACGTTTACGAAGACTATATATTTGAATTTCAAGCTTCTATTTAACCAACTAAAAATATTAAAAATTTAATGTTATTTTATTCATTATTTAAGTATTCTAAGTATTATTATTATTATTATTATTATTATTATTATTATTATTATTATTATTATTATTATTATTATTATTATTATTATTATTATTATTATTATTATTATTGTGTTTGTAAATTCTAGTTGGCTGATGGCAATATCAATTCCATCGTGTAATTCCCCCAAACTTCCCGTGCCGTGTGTCAGCTAGCTCTTCGCCCGCTGAGAGGGCCCGTTGCCTTGAGAGCCTCTTGCAAGGCGGTGCGTCTTCTCCCCCTCCCCCACCCGCGAAGTGGCTCCTGCGCGCCGCGCGGGAGAGCCGAGCGAACGAGGCGGGGGCGGGGGCGGGCGGCCGAATCAATATAAACTCTTGCCACTTGCGCGGGCTGTAAAGGCTCCGGCGGCCGCGGGACGCTCCGTTTATTTTGCGACGCGGCAGCCCTCGCGGCGCGCCTCGGGGGCGGGGGTCGAAGGCCGCGTCTGCCCCCCCTCCGCTCCCCGCCCGCGGGTAGCTTTACGAGCGGCTCCGAGGCCTCGCCTCACCTCGCCGCGCCCCGCCGCGCCCCGCCGCTCCCCGCCGCTCCCCGCCCCGCCCCGCCGCTCCCCGCCGCTCCCCGCCCCGCCCCGCCGCTCCCCGCCGCTCCCCGCCCCGCCACTCCCCGCCCCGCCCCGCCGCTCTCCGCCGCGCCCCGCCCTGCCCAGCCCCGCTCCGTCCAGCCCCGCCCCGCCCTTCCCTTCCCCGCCTTTCCGTTCCCCGCCTCTCCCTTCCCCGACCCGTCCCGCCTCACCCCGCCCCGCCCTACCTTTCCCCGCCCCGCCCTACCTTTCCCCGCCCCGCCCCGCCTTTCCCTTCCCCGCCCCGCCCCGCCTTTCCCTTCCCCGCCCCGCCCCGCCCCGCCTTTCCCTTCCCCGCCCCGCCCCGCCCCGCCTCGCCCATCCCTTCCCCGCCCTTCCCTTCCCCGCTCCGCCCTGCCCCACCTTGCCCCTGGCCGCTGCCTCTCGCGCTTGGCTCTGCCGTTTGCCGCAAGGTTCGTGTTCTTGGCGCCTCGCGGCCACTGTCGTGCTATTGCCGCTCCGTGGCTCGACACCGACTGTCGAGTGAGGTTCGATGAGTCTCGATTCCTTTTCGTCTTCGGTTTCTTGCCCGCCACTTTCTCGCATTTTTCCGCTTCATTTTCGACTTACAGCACCGTCGCCAGACACCGACTGTCTAGAAAGGTTCGATGAGTCTCGATTCCTCTTCGACTTGTGTTTCTTACTCGCCATTTACTCGCATTTACTCGACTGTTTTTTGCCTCCTCGTCGCCTCTTTCTCGCTTCTTTCTTCTCACCTTTTTTCGTCTCTTTTCTGCCTCCCTCTAGCATCTTTTGCGCCTCTTTCTCGCCTTTAACTTACCTCTTATTCGCCTCTTAATCTGCGTCTTACTCGCCCACTTATCCACCTCTTTCTAACTCGTCCCTACCTCGTTCCCCTTTCTACCGTACTCACACACCTTTATGTGCATTTGCCCACTGCCTCGGCCAGTACAAACTACACGTTCCCGACCTGTTCTATTCTCCTGCCCTGTCTTTCATTTCCCCTCTTCAGTACCCCTGGCGGAGTAGTAATTTCTCATACTTCAGTCGTAATACAAATCTGCACGCACGTCGCAGACCTACTTGACTTCTGCAACCGAAATGGGGATACTTATAACTAAAAGTAATCTTAAAACTTAAGTTGTAGATAATAATGACTTTATGTAACCTGTTCACAGAATGGCGCTTTGGTCATTTCTATATGCCTAAAAATATCTATTGATTATAGACAGTCAATTAAATTTCAACAGAATTGACTGCCTATAATTAATAGATATTTTAATCCATAATATTAATCCACAGACAGTCACATATTTAACATAATCCAAAAATTTTGGTTTAGTTTTCATAATATCGGTTTTACATGTGAATTCTTTTTGTTTTTTAACCCTCCCCTCGCTAATTTACACATTCCAATTCGCGCATTTTTACACTCTTTGGGCAGGACAAATATTTTCAGACATTGATTGTGTACAATACATATACTTACACGCCACTGTACCGACAGAACTGAAAGTTTTCAATTACTGACATGTTTTCTACCCACCTTTTTTCCACATCCTTATATTCACACACCTCTTCGCGACCTTTTCAGTGACATTTCTGTTATCTCCTCTCCATCCCTAAATGCACCTCTGCCCCGAAACTCCTCACATGCGCCTCACAACATCCTCTTTTTAATGAAGCGGGGGTGAGGGTTTGTGAGCTTAACTCCATCCGCCCAAACCCAACCGTCTCTTCTCCTCCTCAACCAAACTATTAGCTCTTCGTCGTCCCCCTTTCAACGACAGTGCTGACATCTAACGTTCAATGCGGATGTTTTTGGAGGAGACTCCCTGATCTGCACTCGGGTGCCGTCGATATATACCGTTTGTATAAGTGAAACACTTACTCTTAACACACCCAGCAATATATTATATCAAGGTCTTTGTATAAATTTCATTTTTTTTCACAAAACCCTGATTCCTGTCACAAGAAACTGAACAAAAATTCAACTAGATATCTCCCATCTCTGGGGCACCCACCCAGCCAGGACAAGCTCTTAGCTTCCTGTAGGACTCTCGGCATGTGTGGTAGTGGAACGCATCAAAGTGTGTGTTTAAGTAAGGGAACAGCTTAGGAGAAGGAAGAGGAAGGAAATATCGCGCGTAGTCCGTAGTCCGTTTGCGAAGGTACTGCTCCGACATTCGCCTGACGTTGATCTGAAAAACCACAGAAACGTACCAGTCAATGCAGTGACATCAATTAATGCCTTCAACCTCCTAAGCCGGTAGTAAATTTTTCGAGGTTCTACGACCGCATCAATTATTTTCAACCAATCCTCATATGATATCCCACATCCATTTCAGATACGACCACAATCGTACAGTCTGCAACCATCATAAAGAAAGGAGGCACTATCTAGTATTTTCCAGGATCGGTGAAATTGAAAAAGGCCTAAAACGGCACCCGCGTTCCGAGAGAGTTCGAACCTGAACCGAGGTAAGCACTCGTCACCGCTCATTCTCACGTGCGGCGCCTGTGTCTAACGAGGCAGATCAACATTTCCTCGTTCGCCCCAAGCCCTCCCGCAGTGCGTTCTCTATATATCCGCTGCTGCGAGCAAACACCTCCGCGCTAGAAGGGCTCAGCGGAACATCCAATATGTACAGAACGCTCGCGCGGGGCTGAAGGAAACCAGGAACGAATGTAAACGATTGGTTCCTTTTGTAATTGGTCGGGAAGTAGGGGTGTGGTGTATGAATAGCAGCATGCATGACGTGGTGTTTGTTGTGATTTCCATGACGGTAATGCAAGGGTTCATTGGTTAGACTTACTGTAACATATGCTATCGTTATTAGGGATCATTTAGCACGTTTATCTCGTTTTGATCTTATGCACTATAAAACATGTGGCATTCAAAACAGAATCTAATAATGTTGGAGTTTACAGAAGTGTTTCAATGGGATGATAGCCTATCATACGCAATGTAACAAAATAAAGTCCCAAAGCGCAAAAAGACGCCACGGATTAATATTAGGTGTTCTCATGCGTAGTCCAAATATAAGATATCCCTATAACTTGCTCCATCGTGGATGCGCGATTAGAATGTATCATGTGACAAAAAAATACGTGTTAATTTAATATAGAATAATTGGGTTCGCATGATTGGACCATTGCATTCATATCCATATTACTCATTAGCGCAAAATCTGACTCGCTCTTGGCTACAGATTACTGGACATTGCATTCGTTTTGAATAAATTGGTGTAAGGTTAACTTTACAACCCAGCGCTATGATGTGATACGTATAGTTCGTCGCTTCGTGTAAGTCAATTGAATTGTAGTATGGCAAGTATAGACGTTACAGAGGTGCTAAACGCTCTAATAAAAGAGAATTGCAATTAGCTTTCAATTTCGAAATAGTAACGATGAAATGTCAATAACATTATCTGAATACTATCATCTATTAAATAACTTGCTTAGTTGTAAGTCAATAACTCTATTATTCAACTCTTAATAAACTCGAATTCAAACAGCTTTCAAATTCATAAAACATTGTTCAGTTGAGTTTCTCTCCCCTGAAAGCACATTAAATCACTTCATACTCCATTATCCAGTATGTGTTTTTCTTTTCTTTTCCCTCTTTGAACGTGCAGCTGCATAAACCTTCTTGTGCACGAGAGATTGTTGATTTGTGTAAAGATGTGTATGTTTTAGTATGAGTATGAGGCAATGCACTTCCTTCTGTGTACTTTTCACAGGAGTTTACTGAAGTACAATTATGATTTTGGTCACGATTCTTTTATTATATCTGTGGTTCTCAGTCTGGTCTGTTTTAGTGAGTAAGAATATTCATAATGTTAACAGTTATAAATACACCGAATAAACAATATAAATACACCGAATAAACAACAAATTTAGGAAAACATTCTTCTACATAAAAGTTTCTTCAATGGTGAAATGTCCTTCAGACGTGTATTAGATGAGGAATATTGTAGATGTCTCCGTTACTAAAAAATCACCGTGTTGCCCATGAATACAGATAGGGAAATTGATTTGTAGCATAACTATAAAAATCATAAACATGAGTTTCGGGAAGCTAACAAATACTCTCCCAACCGATAGAGCTGTCACACATGCTCGCAGGCATACTAAGATATGCAGCATGTGGATGTTATGCATTGCCACAACTGACAATCCTTGTATAGTAATCAAGTCTGTCTGTCTGTCCGTCACTAACTGTTAGGCCTTTTTCCATTGCAATCGAAACAACTCGGATCCATCTAGAAGATTTTAGGAGAGTTATAAAAAATGTTTTTAGAGGCTTTTTCAAAACTAAAACGCGTGTTGGGTGACACGGCATCTACAGATGTGATCTTTTGCTCATTCAATTCCTTTCGACATGACTAACTGATTTGCACATATCTCAGCCGATTCATTCTATAATTCTGGAACAATTATAGAAAGCACGTAGTTTTGGTAGTTTCAAAACACCTACGAGTACTTTGGTGACGCGCTGTGAATCATATTTGATTAGATTAGATTTATTAATAATTCTGCAATTAAGTTTGGGAACTTGGTGGCAGAATACACTAACTTAACATCGCAGAACTTCACAACCTCTTTGACCTTATTGACCTCTCTGACATTAAGTTTGTCTTGATTCATCAGAGAGATGCCAATTAATTTTGTAAGAAATAAAAAGTGTTTTAATCGATATTTTTATGTAATTTTCTCTGTCCAAAAATTTACGATCGACAGGCCGGACGCGCGCGAACTCAACGTCGCACGGTGTTAGATAGCTAGCACATATATATATATACATATATATATATATATATATATATATATATATATATATATATGTGTGTGTGTGTGTGTGTGTGCGTGCGTGCGTGCGTGCGTGCGTGCGCGGTCGACGTTCGATCGAACATTGGTAAAATCGTACGATAGTTCGTACGTCGGACAACTGTAATATGTTAAAAATGCATTTTTATTATGAACTTGCAAAGCACAATATACAACTTTTTAACATTAAAGTACTCGCCGAAGGCGCCACAGTAGGCTAATTGTATGTATATTATTTGAGAATTGAGACGGCCGCTGTACCTGTGAATGGTCACGGGGTGGGATGTTTTCCCTTTCATTGGGATTTTCCGTCTAATGTAATGTTTTTACCCCTGTACCTAACCGTTTTCACTAAAGGGGAAGTACTGACTACCTACAGGAAGTTCACGTTATACAACCATTCAATAATTGCACAGCACGTTTTGATGCCTCTTTTTGCACTATCCACTGCAGCTCACTCACCGTTAATTCCTTATCATAAATCGTTTCTGGAAGTTTTTGGATCTTCATACTCGGTATTCTTTCTCTCTTCTTTTCTAATAATTTGTCGCATTTCATTTACATCATAACATTTTCCAACTTTACTACTTTTGTCGCATTTCCGATTTTCTTATTTTTGTCAGATTCTCGCTAATATTCCGGTTAACTCATATCTCACCAGTGCAGTGGAGATTAATTGATTGTCCTGGTTTTATGTGCAGGGATGATACCCGTCCGTGTTAAATGACATGTGAAGTCTGTGAAAGCTGGTACTGCAAATAGTCGCCGAATTTTCACATTTTGGCACTGCAAGATACAGTCGTTAAGTGCGTTCACGAACGAAAAATCTACATTAGTATCACTGGCTGGGTTACAGCCCAGTTCTGCGAAGGACTGCGTATTCTAGGAATGTACTAAATAACAGAGGTCGCCCGTTTCCATATTTCTACTTGCACCAAGAGAGTTCCTATCTTTTTCGCGGAAATGCTTCGGTATATTTTCCAAACTCCGGAGTCTTCTTCTAACTCAACTCAACTTCACTTACTCTCCACTTTCCCAGTATCGCAAGTACGAGTACTGTCGTGGAATTATTAATATCTTCCCGTACACGTAGGAAAAATCCCTGTTTCTACGTGTTCACATCCCAGCCTCACCTTTTTCGAACTTTCTGCCTCGCACGTTGTACAAAAGGCCCCATGGGACCCTGTAAAAGCAGTCTTCATTTTACTTCGATGGAAATCTCCTAAACATTTCCGCCACCTAAGAATACATTCCCGATTTGAATTGAATACGCGAGTAATAATAATAATAATAATAATAATAATAATAATAATAATAATAATAATACGAAGTGAGTAATGTAGAAAACTACTAGTAAGAAGCCACTCGAGGACGGTGATTTTTACTTGTATCAATGTCTCGAGCCGATCTTCTCCACGGAAATGCTTATTGTGGCGTCTCTGATCCTTTAAATATTTTCAAAAGTTTAATTTTCATTTTTTAATTATGTAAGGTTTTTAAATTATGATATAAAGTTACAAAACAAAATGCCAGTTTTCCTACCAGCAGACCGAGTCGCTTGCATGAAACAGCGAATCGGAAGAAATATAATTGTGAAAGACCGAACTCTCACGCGTACATACTCAAACGCAGGTACATACACACGCAGGTTAACATATATATATATATATATATATATATATATATATATATATATATATATGTATATATACACATGTGTGTGTGTACGATATTTCCTCAACTTTCGAGTCTTCCACTAACTTAGTTACTCTCCTTTGCTCTTTTTCCTAGTCTGGCTTGTTCCGCCTGGAGTTTGTTAATACCCTCTTCTCGTGTTGTGGCCAAATAAGGGTTCTCCTCCGCCTTCGGTCCCCCAGCCCCTCGCACGTGCTACGTGAAGTCCCCGGTGGCTCTCGACCCCCTGGCGGTCACGGAAAATTAAATGTCTGCGACGAAAACGTCTCCCGGCGCGTGGCCTGAATTTCAGATGCGCCGGGGCCGGAGACGGGGGCCGCAGCTCTGCTGCACCAAGACGACCGCGTCGCCTCCCCGGGCGAGGTGCGGTCAGGCCGTCACAAAGAGCGCGCGTAGTCGAGATGTAGCAATGTAGACGAATGCCACTTCGGAACTAATTAAAGGTTAGAAATTTAAAAAAGAATGTAAGTGGCATTGTCATACTTTCCATAAAAATGAGTTGGTATATACGTTAAACCTATTACCACATACAACATCTGCCATTTATTATCACCCAGTAACACTATCAAAAAATGCGTCTGGACCTTGGTTGCTTATGTTATGGAGTTTCATTCATCATTATTCAAAATAACATAAATTTAGCAGAAATGGTACTTACATTCTTTTTTTATGTCAAGTATTCAATTATTCTGAGTATCAAGCTCGAATATGTGAGCTTTTTATTACGTGAACGTGATTAGCGCAGTTAATAACTTCATACAAATGATTAATAGTGATTTATACTAATGTATTATTATCATAAACCATATTTTAATATTATAGTTGCATTCATGATTTGTATTGTAAAGATTTTTGTCTCTTGAACGCAATGAATCATTACCAATAGTGAAGCTTAAGAAAAATGATCTTTTTTGAGTTTTTGACGAATATAATTACATTAGAGACTTCCGTTTTGATAGAAAATGTCCAGACTAATTAGTGCCGAATTAAAACGACGGGTTGAAATAACTGGGAACAATGACGTGGCGCTCCGAATATTGCAAAAATCAACTCGCTAGATTAGGAGTAACATTGTTTTTGCAATTGCTAATATGTTAGACTACCTTGCAAACTCGCGTAAAAAGTTTTCAAGCGGGGAGTATATGCCGCCCATCACGATTTACTGCGTGTAAAAAGTTCAGAGCTTTCGGAAATTTGTTTGTTTGATACCGCTGCGCCGTGTGTGTTGCTCGGCAGACGTTTTCTGACTCGTTACTCCTGCTCGACTGTGAGCAAAGGTCGCAGGTTCGAAGTTGGGTTGGCATTTCCCTTTAACTCTCCACTAGTCCATGTGTAGCGAAAAGAATGAGTGTGACATATGATTTAGGGAATCCATTACTCAGAATTCACGTCACAATTCATTCATACGTAATTACAAGAATACGTTACAGCCTCATAGTAATATACATACAGTAGAACCCCGGTAATCCAAACTAATTGGGGATGTGGTCTGCTCGGATTCGGAAATGTTCAGAATATCCAAAACATTTTACCGCTCATGTACAAATGCATCTATAGGATTACCAGCCACATTGCAACTACCGTGCGATGTGAGAAAATAGCAACGAATCGTAGCGATCGCATTATTACATCACATTATCGCATCGCATCGCATCGCATCGCATCTCATCTCATCAAGCAGATTCAGTTCTTTACGGCAAAAGATTATCACCGATATTGCAAGTTCCTCTAAGTGAAAATTACTGCAACATAAACATATGATATACACCGTAATTACCAGTGCGTTTCATTTCCACAACATGTGTTCCAATATTTACTTCTTCAGTTCTATCGTAATTATAAAATCCTTCCTTTTCTCCACAAACAAGCATATAATTTCTTTGTTTATTTTTTCCATCCTGAATTTTGATCGGATTATCCGAAATTTTGAATTAGAGGGCTTCAATTTGATATAAAACTCGCTATCGAATAGCTCTGGTGCATGGACAGTAGTCGGCTTGCGTAGCATTGTTCCAATTGCCCCATTACGCCGGCTCTGATGCGTGAGCCATGCAGGAGGACGACGACCTGGGGCACGCCGTCGCGTATACCTGTTCATTCACCTTACTCTAAGAAGAAACAATCTAAAAGCGTCAGGTCGTCTTACGGACACTCGTACATCCCTTTCGCACACATACTTAAAAGTACCACATTAACACACATGTAAGGAGATAAATACAATTTAGAGCTTCCCTCGGCTGGGGCCGTGCCTCGTTGAGGGAGATAGCTGGGGAGGAAAACTTCAAAATTCCGCGTGTCGGTCGTTGCTTCCCATCTAGAGCACGCCCTACACACACGGAAGTCATGGCCAAAGTTGCTGGTGTGTCCGCAAACACTAAATACAACTGACTGACTCATTCTCTCACTCTCACTCTCTCACTCTCACTCCCTCACTCTCACTCTCTCACTCTCACTCTCTCACTCTCTCACTCTCACCCACTAGACTTTCCAGAAAACTTACAAACGTCCTAGAAACTTCATATATATATTCGTGCGTCTACATAAAGATTAGGACTTTTTCCTATACATTGGATTATCTTCTGCGGGATCGTGTATAACTGGAAAATGGTGCGACCTTGGCCCCGCAATCACCGCTTTAAAGTGGGAGGTCTATGAGTGGGATTACATGGACCGTAATCTACTAAATGCAACCATGTACGGATCTTCTTTTACCCGAGTATATCTGCTCTTTGTTATCGTTGTTTTTGGAGACTAAAAGACGTTATTTGGGAGATTTGATACGGAGAAACCATATCCCTGTGGTAAGTGAGCTGGGCAGAGAAGCCGTTAAACGAATCCGTGGTCGGAATCGTGCAAACGGCTCTTATGTATATTGAAATGAGTCAGCTTTTGGAAAATTTTCATAGATGTGCGAGGAATGCTGTAGAAACGTTTGAAATCATGCCAAGATTGGCGTGAAATTAATACCATCAGGTACCATGTTGAAACATAAAAACGAGAAATAATGAGTAATATGCAGTTTTCGTTTTTCTTCGTGATTTCAAGTATTACGCGTTCCAAGTATTACACGGTTTTAATATTTTTCTGAAAATAAAGCTACAAATCGAGTACAAGTTCATTCACATTTGTTAGGTAAATGTTATCGTCGCGTTGTTGAATGTTTAATATTAAAATATGGAGAAGGTTGAGAGAGAAGGAACATAGGACTGTCAACGAGAAAGTCGCTCAAAAATCTACAAATATTGTAGCCCAGCACCATATTATTGAAATGTGAGAATATTTATCCCATTCTCATCAAGCACATAACAATCTAATGAAGCATGATGATTTTTTAAACCACGAATCAGAATTTCATTTACTCATTAATTTGGTTTGGGGTTTTAGTAGTGAGAAATTTATAAGAAACATGTAATGAAGGACAGCGCCAAACTACGCCTATGCACGAAACAGAAGTAGAAGTAAAACTCAGCATAAACAATTTTTTTGTATACCAGCATAATAAACGACCTTTTCTGTTTTTACGACACAAGTGACGTGTTAGATTTTACAATACAAATGATTGCGCCATCATCAGACATTCAGCCAATCGCAGCAAGAGAACCGTGGGGTGGTAGAAATAAATTGAACAGCCGATAACCGTTTTCTCGCATTTGTGTACATGTTTCATGCACAATAATCCAGATGTCTCAAAAAAGTTGTTTCGCAGAATAAAGTTTGATTCTCTTATAAATTTATACTGCTGTTATACTAAAAATAGCGTATGCAACTCGTTTATAAAGTTGCTTTATTGCGTTCTTACAAATTTGAAAACTCACTCCTCACATCGCTCGTTTTCAAAACATATACTCATGCAATAAATTTTAACATTATAAACTAATTGCATAAACTACTGTACCAAAAAAAATTGCATATATAGAAAAACATTTTGTCTTGTGCAGTGTCATTCAGTAAGTTGCTGCAACTTCTACTAAGCTACTACTGCTACTAATGCCAATAATAATAATAATAATAATAATAATAATAATAATAATAATAATAATAATAATAATAATAAATAACATTTGAGCATGGATCTCATGTCCAAGCGCTTTGTGAACCACCTGATCAATCACATGATGCTACTCCGTTCAGAACACTCCAATGAACTGATTTAAATCTGTTTCCCAGTTATATCCTCCAAGCTTTAAACCATTGTTGCTGGTCCAGTCGCAAGCGAGGGACGTCAACAGGGGGCGCTCCACGTCATTGGCCAAGGGGTCGGGGTTAACGAGTCTTGTAGGCTCTGCGCTCTGTATGTTAATTTTATGGCGCGAGACGCTGCGACATCCCCGAGGCGTGGTGAGGGCGGTAGGTAACCTTGCTTCGGCACTGTACCACGCGCTCGGTTCGTGGCTTCGTGGAAAATGCCCAGGGCATCGTTGGGACCCCATCTTCCCCTCACCCAACTGCCCATATCCTTCTGAGGGTAGCCCGCCGCGCCACACTGAAATTGCTATCTCTATTGCAGTTCGTTGAGCGTTCGCTGTATTTTTTTTTCTTCAAAAACAAGATGATATTGATAATCCTGAAGAGGGACAAAATTGATGGACTGATTATTTCGTGTTTCCGGGCCGAGAACCGCTGTGGTCTTTAGTCCTCTTTAGTTTTTCACACAATAGGGCCTAATGGTACTCAATTATCTCGAAAATTGGCTTATTATGTTTTTAGAAACAGAATCAAATTGTGAATTGAAAACTATATGCATTCAATTCAAAAGAAGCCGTGTTTGAAAATTCATCATTGTTCAAAAGGATTGGAATATAATTTTCACATTCTCCGTGACGTCTCGTTCCCTAATAATATTTTGAGAAGGGAATGGATAAGTGGATGTTACAACACAACGCATTCTTTCTATCAATTTTAAAATAATTTGCAGTATTTTCTACGTAAGTTATGCAGAGTGTATTGCAGATATATATTACGGTGCATGATCTCAGAGTCTATCTCAACAACGAAATTAATTGAAGTGTGAATGACATCGGTTTGAAGCTTCGCCTTGAAAATACGCAACACGCGTTCCCACCATGCAGCTTCAGATAGTTCGAGCGGCCTCCACGAGAAAGCGTGAACATCGCGTGAAACCGTGTGACAGCACCTTCGGTGCGCTACAGGAGAGAACAAATACGAATGTACACTAATGGTGCATCGTAGTGATTCATATCCCCAGTAGATTAATTCCCGGAATGTAAATTAGATCAGTCTGTGTTTTCCGTAATACTTTCAAGTCAAAACCCCCAGACAAACGACTACTAGGAAGGACGACTAGAAAGGATATTAATTCGAATCTCTTGAATCCATACACCGTTCTTGATGGATATCTTCACATTTTGGGGATTTATTTGAGTGTTAACATTGTAACGTTAACATTCATTTCTCTGTCCATTATGAAATAAATGTATTGGAAAGGTTCTCCTTTAATTTTATCCCCTTCAAGAAAGTTGGCAGATGTTCGGTTTTTGCGAAGGTGCGGTATTGTTTTCTATCTTATTCGGAGTTATATTATTTTTCATACCTCATCCCTTTTTGTGAACCTACAAAATACACGATGAATACGTTATCAAATGATTTAAACATGCCTCTGTCTCTTTAAACTTACATTTTGTTCTCAATTATTATTATGTTGATATTCTTAATTTATTTTGAAAAAAGTGTCACAAAATGTTATTTAATTACAGTTAAATATATTTTATACTATATTTTCATTAGAACACGTTTCATTAAACGTTTAAACGTTCCGCACTTTGGATCGTTTGGTTCAACAACGCGTTGCACAGGGCGTAATTTGAAAAATGTGCATGAAATCCGTAATTTAATCCCTTAAAATCCATTTTTTATGGTGTAACCTTAATATATTGGTATCATTAATAGCATTTAATATACGTGCTATATCTATATCGTGCTATAATAAGAAACAAAACAATATTCATTATGCTGTATTATTGTATTGTATGTAGTATATTCATGAACGAATTTAATGAATTTGTTGGGAGTCATAGCCATACACGACCTAAAATAAGTGCGTGTGTTTGTGTCTGGGGTCAACTATTTCAACCCTTTATTCATTAAACCGTTTTTATTTACTTATGGCATACTCCTTGTGCAAGAATTAAGTCTAGTAGTTTCATACGTTTTTGACATATTTAGCCGTTTTCGGACGATTTAGGTTTTTTAAATGTATTTTAGAGCATTGTAAAAGGGGTTAGTATATATTGACTTCTTCGGGGTAGATTCGAAAATTTCTTCATTTCTGTTGCGATTTTGTCCGTTAGATTATAGTGAACAATTTTCAATGTTTTCATCGCTTTTGGACATTTTTAGAAGTTCATATTGCATATTATATACGTATACTTTTACATTTTGTATGTGATACACTCAATATGATTTCATTAAAAGTATAAAATGGAATGTCGAAACCCACTCAATGTAACACGTCCTTTATTTGTTTAGGTAAATTAAATTAAGCCCTTGACTCGAATTACAAATGTCCAAATGTCAAAACTGTCTCAAATTACAGAAATTGAAGTGGTATCATTGTCGCAAAAGTGAAATGTAAAAATTGAAATATAGAGTGCATTACATATGTGCAATTATTTTGGATAAGAGAGCTATTTTTGCACAATAACGCCGGCACAAATAATCATAAAAATAATTTCAATTATTGAAATACAGCGGACCAACTTTTACAAGTAAAACATATTTTTCACATTGTATATCCCTAATCAACAACGTACTGAAACATATGGACGCGAATTCTGTATTTGCGGATAAACTAATGTCTCAATCCGTTTGTAATCGTTATTGTAAATATTAAAATTAATCATTAAGTTCTACACGTCATTTTATCAGGTCAATTTAACACCTATACTGAAATAAGTACTTTATTACCCTTAGGCTACAAGTCCCTTTCCAAATTTTCAGGTGGACACTGCCCCCTGCCCCCTTTCCTCTGTGCGCACGTTTACGTGTGGAGTTGATCAGAGGAAGAATGTAACTGACTGATCAAAGCAGTTTCTCTCTACGATTCTCGTCGAGTAGGAGAGCGACCTCGAACGCTAGTATGTTTTATCCCTCATTAATATCTTCACAATTCACAACTTTCATACCGGATCTTAACGCGTCTGTTAATATGCCAAAGAGTTCTAGTTATACGAGTAAAATGGATATTTGTCCAAGTCTAAATGGCTAGTTGTACGCATGCGTTTGTGCCCTCCCCAAAGCGGGTTATGATATCCGCCCACCGTCCTGTGGAGATATAAGCCAGCGTTATAAGCTGGCAGCAATCATGTCAGTCGTCATCTCGGCCATCCGGTGGCGGACTGCAGCTCCCACCGCCGCCCCCGCCCAACCCCGCAACAGACTACGCTTTCATGCCGAGCCCCTCCTCACCCCGTTCAGGCCCCCACCCGCCAGACCTCTCCCCTTTTCGCCCTCTGCCCGTTCAGGCCGCCCACCCGCCGTCTACCCGTTCAGGCCTCACACCCGCCCTCTACCCGTTCAGGCCTCCCACCCGCCCTCTACCCGTTCCGGCCTCCCACCCGCCCTCTACCCGTTCAGGCCTCCCACCCGCCCTCTACCCGTTCAGGCCTCCCACCCGCACTCTACCCGCTCAGGCCTACCACCCGCCCTCTACCCGATCAGGCCTCCCACCCGCCGTCTACCCGTTCAGGCCTCCCATCCGCACTCTACCCGTTCAGGCCTCCCACCCGCACTCTACCCGTTCAGGCCACCCACCCGCCCTCTACCCGTTCAGGCCTCACACCCGCCCTCTACACGTTCAGGCCACCCACCCGCCCTCTACCCGTTCAGGCCTCACACCCGCACTCTACCCGCTCAGGCCTCCCAACTGCCCTCTCCTCTTTCAGCCCTCCACCCGCCCTCTCCTCTTTCAGCCCTCCACCCGCCCTCTACCCGTTCAGGCCTCCCACCCGCCCTCTACCCGTTCAGGCCACCCACCCGCCCTCTACCCCTTCAGGCCTCCCACCCGCCCTCTACCCGTTCAGGCCTCCCACCCGCCCTCTCCCCGTTCAGGCCTCACACCCGCCCTCTACACGTTCAGGCCTCACACCCGCACTCTACCCGTTCAGGCCTCCCCCTACCCTCTACCCGTTCAGGCCACCCACCCGCCCTCTACCCGTTCAGGCCTCCCCCTGCCCTCTAGACGTTCAGGCCTCACACCCGCACTCTACCCGTTCAGGCCTCCCCCTGCCCTCTACCCGTTCAGGCCACCCACCCGCCCTCTACCCGTTCAGGCCCCCACCCACCAGACCTCTCCCCTTTTCGCCCTCTGCCCGTTCAGGCCGCCCACCCGCCGTCTACCCGTTCAGGCCTCCCCCTGCCCTCTACCCGTTCAGGCCACACACCCGCCCTCTACCCGTTCAGGCCGCCCACCCACCCTCTACTCGCTCAGGCCTCCCAACTGCCCTCTCCTCTTTCAGCCCTCCACCCGCCCTCTACCCATTCAGGCCTCCCACCTGCTCTCTCCACTTTCAGCTCTCCACTCGTTCAGGCCTCTCACCCCCTTCGCCCCTTTCCACAGTCTTCCTGTCCTGGCCTCCCACCCGCCCTCCCCCGCTCCACCATCTCACCCCCCATTCTTCCCCACCCCTCTCGCACCTCTTCCTCCGCACTCTTTCCCGCCCACCCACCACTTCCACCGCCGTCCTCGTCGCCTCTGCCACCGCCACCGCTCCTGCTGTCACTGGTCTCTTCCCAGAAGGCTTCGAATGCGCCGCGCTGCAGCTGCCAGCAGCCGACGCCGCTCCGCTCTAAGAATACGCGCGCAGACGCAACGCAGACTATCGCCCCGCGCTCACACGCCGCGCTCTCGGCGTCAGCTGGCCCGGCGGCGTGCGGGAATGCCTCGCCCCGCCCTCCACGCCCCACGCCCCACGCGCCACGCGCCACGCCCCACGCGCCACGCCCCACGCGCCACGCGCCACGCCCCACGCCACGCGCGCCACGCCCCGCGCTCCACCCCCCACGCCCCACGCGCCACGCCCCGCGCTCCACGCGCCACGCCCCACGCGCCACGCCCCACGCGCCACGCCCCACGCGTCACGCCCCACGCGCCACGCCCCACGCGCCACGCCCCACGCGCCACGCCCCACGCGCCACGCCCCACGCGCCACGCCCCACGCGCCACGCCCCACGCGCCACGCCCCACGCGCCACGCCCCACGCGCCACGCCCCACGCGCCACGCCTCACGCACCACGCGCCACGCGCCCCACGCTCCACGCGCCACGCCCCACGCCCAACGCGCCACGCCCCACACCCCACGCCCCACGCGCCACGCCCCACGCGCCACGCCCCACGCGCCACACCCCACGCCCCACGCCCCACGCGCCACGCCCCACGCGCCACGCCCCACGCGCCACGCCCCACGCGCCACGCCCCACGCGCCACGCCCCACGCGCCACGCCCCACGCGCCACGCCCCACGCGCCACGCCCCACGCGCCACGCCCCACGCGCCACGCCTCACGCACCACGCGCCACGCGCCCCACGCTCCACGCGCCACGCCCCACGCCCAACGCGCCACGCCCCACACCCCACGCCCCACACCCCACGCCCCACGCGCCACGCCCCACGCCCCACGCGCCACGCCCCACGCGCCACGCCCCACGCGCCACACCCCACGCCCCACGCCCCACGCGCCACGCCCCACGCGCCACGCCCCACGCGCCACCCCCTACGCCCCACGCGCCACGCACCACGCCCCACGCGCCACGCCCCACGCCGCACGCCCCACGCGCCACGCCCCAGTCGCCACGCCCTACGCCCCACGCGCCACGCCCCACGTGCCACGCCCCACGTCCCACGCGCCACGCCCCACGCCCCACGCGCCACGCCTCACGCCCCACGCCCCACGCCCCACGCGCCACGCTCCACGCGCCACGCCCCGCGCCCCGCGCCCCGCGCCCCACGCCCCACGCACCACGCCCCACGCGCCACGCGCCACGCCCCACGCGCCACGCACCACCCACCACGCGCCACGCGCCACGCCCCACGCGCCACGCCCCACGCCCCACGCGCCACGCGCCACGCTCCACGCGTCACGCCCCACGCGCCACGCGCCACGCCCCACGCCCCACGCCCCACGCGCCACGCGAGACGACGCGGCGACGCGTTCGAGGAAGGACCTGCCGAGATATCGACATCCTGCTGATGGCCGCAGAGGGGGCCGACCTCTCTTTTAAACCTGTAGCATTAGCGGAATTGCTCGCCACCTAAACGTATTCGTTAATTCGTGATTTCACCGTTTTTATTTGGAGGTTTGAATGTAGTTGGAAATGCTCTTATTTAGGTCATGTATGGCTATGACTCCCCATAAATTCATTAAATTCGTTCTTGAATACGCTACATACAATACAATAATACAGCATAATGAATTCTGTTTTTTTCTTATTATAACGATATTAAATTAACAGTAACGATACGATTCAGCAAAAGTAATGTAGAGATTACTTTTGATATTAAATGTTATTAAATTAAATTATGATATTAAAGGAGAAACACATATTAAAATTCAAATACAAAAAAGGCTAGGAGAATTGAGAGGTTGAGGAGGTCGTAAGAGCCGAGTTAATGAAGATATCTCCTTAAAAAGTTACAAACGCTGGGAATGTATTGAGAACCAGATTAACCCATTAACGCTCAATGTCCGTTTTTGAGAAACACACATTTCTGCGGTTCATTTATTTCTCGATTTTTTTGAATATTACGAAATACATTCTTAATAGGCATAAACACCGCAACCAACCACACACATAAATAAACATATAAGCACATTTTGAATTTTCTGAAATCTAATGTTGATTTAATCTTGATACTAAAGCATTGCACTTATGGCCCTAGCTCCAGCATATTCATGACTTGGGACGATTCGAATCTTCTTCTAAAAACCCTCCTTAGCCTCTGTATGCCTGTAGTTAAGTCGGAGATGCTCATGTTAAGCTGTGGTTGGTGAGCACCGAAACTGACGGGGAACGTGCAGCTAACAAGGGAATGGCTTGAAACGCATTGTAGAGTTTTGGGTTGTGACGTAGCGCATTGTGTTGATACCCATAAATGTTTTAGATGTCTGATGTCTATTTGTGCTAAACGGGTCATTTCTATCATTTCTCATCAAAATGTCATACTGAAACTACTAGAACCTCAAATATAACGGCAGAGTTGGCGCAAGGCATTAACTCTACTTTAACGGATATAGAACGTCTTATTGTTTCCGAAATACGTACATTTCAATTGCCACGACTGTACATACTTATTCGTAATTGAATAATACCATACGTATATGCAATATGTACACTCGTACATATTCGTTAATAACAAAAAAATACGTGATTTCATCGTTTTTACTTAGAGGTTTAAATATAGTTGAAAATGATACGAAAAAAAAGGCTAGGAGAATTGAGAGGTTGAGGAAGTCGTAAGAACCGATTTATTGAAGGTATCTCCTTAAAAATTTAAAATGGAACAAACTGCATTTCGTTTTATTCCTTTTCTAAGGGGGTGAACCCACGCACGAAGATATTTATGAAAGATAAGAATAGAACATCGATACTTAAACTTGTTCTCATCTTCTGACTTTTAGTCGTTTATCATTTCAAATGACTAGCGTAGGAAGATGCACCGAAATGGTTTTTCTGTACTCTTGATTAATATGTTCTGAATACTTCGGTGTATTTCACTGGATGGTGATCATACAGCGTACATGAAATGTTACACGAAGTCAGAGGGCATGATTAAAGATCTCAAGAATAATCTTCTAACGTGATGAAAAATATCACGAATAATCTGATAAAGTTGGAGAATTTCGTCGAGTTACCGCTGTGTACGCCAGTCCGGTGTAATTGAATACGATTGTACGGCGAGCACAAATACCACAGGAAGCAAAATCATATTTTCCTCCTACCCGGCGTCCATGGTACCTAGCAGTAGTAAATCGCCCGCACGTACTCCAGGGTCAACGATCCACTTAACCCCTCCGGGGACAGGATAGGCCAATAACGCGCGGCTTGTTTCTCACACACTTTCCTTACATCCACCGCCCAGAGGCGTCTCGTCCCATTCCGTGTGACGCGCGAACCTCGCTGTCGCGGCTTTGTTCTCCTCTGCTTTTTTTATTTTCTTTTATTTTTTTTTATTTTAGTAGACATTACATTGTTCAGTTTACATGTTAACTGTGCAAATGATTGATGATATTAACCTATCTTATACTAACTTACATTAACTTAAAATTATACATTACAATTTATATAAAACAATATACTGGGAGAGGAAGCAGGTAGCACCTCAGATTAGTATTATTCCAAGTTTGCGAATATTTTATAAAATGAATGGAGGGGAAATCTGTTGTTAATTCTCGTTCGATAATTGGGGGCTTTGCCTAGTTTATAGAAGGATGTTGCTTGAATTAGGGGAAGATTAGTGTAAAAGTTATGTACAAGATAGGCTATTTGGTTTTTTATTGTGTTTATGTTTAAATCATTTTGTAGTTGATTGTTGGTGATGAACCATGGTGCTTTTGTAATTAATCTTAAAAATTTATTTTGAATAACTTGTATTTTGTATAGGTTGGAGTTAGCTGCATTGGTCCAGATGGGACAAGCATAGAGTAATGTCGGCCGGATTATTGTTTTGTAGAGTAATAGAGCATTGGATTTGGAGAGTTGGCTATGTTGATTCAGTAAGGGTCGGAGTTGAATTAGTTTAATTTTGGCTTGATGAGTTTTTACCTCTATATGTTGCTTCCAGTTGAGTCGGGTATCGAAGTTTAAGCCCAAATATTTAATTGTTTTATTAGTTGGTGTCCAATTGATGATGTCGTTATTTATGAAGAATGGAAGAGGGTGAGTAAAAGGTCTTAATGTGAATATTTTTGCTACAGATTTTGTTGGGTTTAACTTTATTTTCCAGGCATTAGCCCAGTTTGCTATTAAATTTATGTGATTCTGAAGCTGTGTTTGAAGAGTTGTTAAAGAATTTCCTGAGAAATACAGTGCAGTGTCGTTCTCCTCTGCTGCTGCTGCAAGCTCATTCACATTGCAAACATGAACGTAAAAGTTAGGACTACGCCCACGCGGACTCGTTCACAATGCGGTCGCATAAGCATAACAGGTAAGACGTTCACTTATAAGCCTGCAAGTTTCAAGCTTCTGTGCTTATGCTTAAGTAAGACATAAGAAATGAACCGATCACAGTACGGTAACTCAAAATAGAGAATCGAAATAGCGCGAAGTCGATAGACCCAACGTTAATGTTTGGGTCTGTGGGTTATGCTTATGCTTAAGATTGCATTGTGAATAGGTGGGGCGGGGGCCCTCCCGCGAGGGCGGTGTAGGCTGCCGCTGCAGACGGACGCACTGCAGCCAGCCGGAAGGCGTTCGCTCCTCGTTGGATCTTTCCGCCCGCCCCGCCCCGCCCCGCCCCGCCCCGCCCGCCCCGCCCCGCCCCGCCCCACTACGTCCTGCAACTCCCCGTCCCTCCACGCCCCGCCACACCACGCCACGCCACACCACACCACGCCACGCCACGCCACGCCACGCCACGCACGCCCGCCCGCCTCGCTCCGCCTCGCCACACCACACCACACCACGCCACGCCACACCACGCCACACCACGCCACACCACGCCACACCACGCCACGCCACGCCACGCCACACCACGCCACGCCACGCCACGCACGCCCGCCTCGCTCCGCCTCGCCACACCACACCACGCCACGCCACGCCACGCCACGCCACGCCACGCACGCCCGCCTCGCTCCGCCTCGGCACACCACACCACGCCACACCACGCCACGCCATGCCACGCCACGTTACGCCACGCCTCGCCTCGCCCCGCCCCGCCCCCCCCTACGCCTCGCCACGCCACGCCACGCGACGCCACGCCAAACCACGCCCCGCCACACCCCACCCCGCCACGCCCGCCCCGGCCCTCCCCCCCACGCCACGGCTTCTCACCGTCGCGGTGACGTAACACGCGAGGCCAGTGGGCGCCTTCGGTTTCAGAGAGCAGCGCAGGACGTGGCTGTGGGGCGACTTGAAAGTGGCTGTTTTTTATAGCAGAATGTGGTGATAGTGTACCGCTCCACCACACGGCTTCTCAGTTGCAAGAAGCGAGCATTTTTGGACGAAGATGCGAAGGAGGTGGGCTGCGGAAACATCCCTTTATACATTAGAATTAAACAACGCGGATAATTAAAATGGAATTCATAAGAGCTATCTCACTAATGAATCGTGGTTATAATGAGAAGTCTTTTTAAAATGTATTGCAGAATGCGTTGTTTGCACAAAGCTCAGCCACACGGCTTCTCATTTCTTAGGACCGAGCATTTTTGGACGAAGATGATGCGAAGGCGGTGGCTATGGCAACATCGCTTTAAACAGAATAAAAACAATGCAAAATATTACAATAGTATTGCTGAAGACCTATCTCATTAATGAAACGTGGCAGTGGTGTGAGTTGAAGTTTTTTAATTTATTTATTGCAGAATGTGGGGATAATACAATGCTCAAGTACACGGCCTCTCAGTTCTTAGGAGTGCGAAATTTTCAGACGAAGATGAGGCGAAAAGGGGCCGCTATGACAATTGTCCTTTTAAACATTCCAATTAACCAATGCGGATAATTACAATGGTGTTGATCAAAGCTATCTCATTAATGAAGTAACCTTCAATATACTTTCACGATCCTTGCCTCGATCTCTCATTTTTCACCTGGACGTAATGAAAACATCCATGGGCAATAATGATACAGAGCACAGTCTCCTGAGCTTACAGAATGCAATTGAAATACAAATTGATTATTTTCATATCTCACTCTATTATTTCAAGACCAACCTCTCTAGCTAAGATTTAATCACTTAATTCATGAATTAACATATTCTTTTCTAATCCTTTTCCAGAGAAGAAATTGAGTTATTCTTGTTCTTAAATTCCAGTATTATGTAATGACTTCCTTATTTTTATGTCTTACGGTATTTTTATGCCTTTCTTCTATTTTATAGTTTTCCATTTACTGTACTGGACTTTACTCCACTTTGTATGACTCATACTTTGTAACAATTTTTCTTTCTATAGTTGTAAGTTATACGTAAATAAATACATAAATTAGTAAATAAATAAGAAAATTATTAAGTAAATAAATAATTAAATAAATCATTAAATAAATAGAGGGAGAGCGCACATTGTTGAATGTTGATGAGAGGGGTATTTATTTCACTGTCTAAAATCAGATGAATTACGGAGAAAAAGGTAAACGATGTTCTGTGGGATGCTGTTTTCGTGGATTGAAATGAGATGCATCATAAACTATAGATATATTTTAGAAGAATGTATGAGAAATGTTGGGGATGCATTTTAGGACGGGTTCTATGGTTACGTCTTTGTGAAGATTTGTGATGTTTATGTACTAAGTAAGATACAACGCGTTTTGAGGATAATATTTTGGAATATTTTAATTTTGTAATTGTTGTGACAGCGTTGAAGGGTTTCAAGAAGTAACGAGATAATCCGCAGAGATACGCCCGCTATTTCTAAATATCAGTACTATCAAGATTTGGTCGAAATTCTCTCATCTAGTTATGTGTGTCGTAAATGTGAATAAATCGTATATAGTAACACGATAATCGAAACTTTCATCAAAATCGAAATATGAACTTGTACGTATAGCGGGAGGTTTGCTGCAGCTTTTCTTGTTGCTATTCTAATTCCATTTCAACATTCCAGGATGTTACAAAACTGCGTTCAGACCTATGAGAGCCAGATGCGGTAAGGCGTGTTTGCTTTCCTGTTCCTGCGCAATCGTGGGTGTATTTCTGCGAGCAAAGAATAACCACACGGTCCATGGTGACAAAACTTTCAAAACACACAGCCAGAGTCTGTCAGATTTGTTCTACGAAGGGGAAGCCGTCCTTGAACTGAAGCGAGGACCCGGGAGGAGGGGAAAGTGACGGTCTAAGCTCTGTGATTGCGCGTCACTTCATAGTTCGGTCCGCATTTTTGGGCCGTTGTTGTCTCCACACGTTGTGTGCCAGACGTTGCACCTTATGCATTAGTTATCGCGCGGTGTGAAATGTCATTCTGTTGAAGTAAACAATACATTTCATAATAATAGTGTTACATAAGTCTTCAACTGTTCGTAAATCCAGTAAATGACACGTTCTTGCATATGTTATGGGCCTAACGATAAACTCTTTCTTGAGTCTCCCGACTGAATCTGATCCAATAACGTTTTCAGTAATATTGTTTATCCATTTAATTTATCGTTCCTTAGGTGAACGATTAGAGGAAGTGATTAGAACGGCATTCATCTGAGATTTTTAATTTCCTCTGACAGTTCGTCTGGAATTTATTTCATGCAACAGGTTTGAAACAACACACTGAGACTTTCAATTACAGAGGATGCATGGAGTAAAACATATTTATTCGAGACCGTCTGGAAAGAGACGCATACTTACATAGTATTGGAACACGAAAGTTCCACATTTGTCAGGAAATATACCGAGAGTACTTTCCCTACTACACTACCGGTGCCTCACTGGTGGGAGATACCTGGATGGGGAAATCCTCAATCGGACGTATAGGTCGATGGCGGATGTCGTCGTCCAATAAAGAAGGAATACCGCCACCTCCGGTGATACGACCTTACGGGATTAATGACCATAGCGGTAGTCGTGCCCGGAAACAAATTAACCAATCAGCCATCGCTTTATACACCGTCATTATCCCGATTTTCATTCCACCATCTTTTGCATGTTATTAATCAATCCCCTCACTATAAACATCAAGATTTCTCGTACACGTAGGCTTCCGCTGCTCGAGTCCATTACTTCTAGGCTGTCCGGGTGACGCCGCGTCGTTGGCAGATAGGCCTATCTGCCAACGACGCGGCGTCACCCAGACAGCCTAGAAGTAATCATGATTTCTCATCACCGACATCTCATGCTTCTCAATACAAATGCCATAGCGAGGAGAAACTACGTTAGTATTTTGAGTTCTGTCTTCGAAAATATGGTCATAATTCTTTTCCCCCGAAATACATCATACGATGAATAAATCAGAGGAAATAATATAAATATTAGGGTCGATCTGTATTTGGCGTGTTCTCTATTTCATTCGTTAATAATTGGTAGTTATTTGTTCACGTACACAGTAACTATCAAGGTTTACACCAGACAAAATTCTGAGTCATACGGATGGACAACAATATAAATGTCTTGTAAATTTTCAATCTCATCAAGAACATCAGACATGAAATAGTAATATTCTTTATATCATAGTATATGTTTGTTATAGTGTTAGTCCACACTTAATCCCAGATAAGTGAATATTAATTATCTTTATTGTTTGCTTCAAAGCAATGTAACCATGGGCTTGCTTGGAACTAAGAGCTTCGCGAGTTTGGTGGTGTAACGGTTAGCGTATCGGGATGTTATGCCAAAGTTCACAGGTTAAAAACCGATCGAAACAAACAAATCCTTCGTACGCGTTCCTTCGGATGGGAAGTAAAATCTGCCGCCCCATGTTGTAGATTTACTACATGTAAGAACATCAAGCCTATAAGAAGCCTCCAGCTCATTCAAATCGCATGTTTCTTCGTCCAAGTAATACGTTCTTACTCCGATAAATGATGAAAGGTGCAAAGCGAAATTTGCGATGTCAGACAGAAGAGCAGGTGCCATGGCCTGGGTCTCGCCACGTAAAATAAGGCATCGTTGAAACGAATTGAGCTCACCACGGTTCTGTCTCGTGTTGCCCGGCCTTCCCTCCCGGGGACTCAGAGTGTCAGAACCTCTGCCAAACGCAACATTTCTCCCGTCTGCTGCTGGGGAATTCTGAGGTTTTTCTTGCGTGGGAGACGCTCAGTTTTCATTCTACTGTCAACGCATTGACGTTTACAACAATAGACGACGTGAGTCACTTATGGCAACGTCGGTTCATTTTGCTAACATTTTGCAGCGTACTAAGGAGTAGAAACGACATGCGACATTTGTACTGAAAACAGACGTTTCCCCCACGGAGATAGGATGTCCTTCGGGGAAAGGTTTCAAGTGAAACTTTTACAATTCTTGAGAATTCATTATATTTACACATGCCTTTCAAGGCCTCGTTCAAAAATCTGGAGGTGGTTGCTTACTCAAGTAATAGAGAGGTAAACACAACCGGACTAATGAAAGTCAGACTAATGAAATACGAATACGTTGTTTACTCATATTTTTTCCAAGTTTTTGAAATGTATGTCACTTTGTGAATTTATATTGTGGTACTGTACTGGGGTAAATAATCGAGTCCAAGAATGTAAAATATCGAGTACAATCTTACGAAATCGGTAGTTTCTCGTATTTGGTTCGCAATAGGCCTGCAGTTGATATTTTCGAAAATTTTAAATATTTTCTTATTATTTTGTCACAAATACAACTCTATAAAATTCATCAATAGGATTTCAAAGATTCAATAGATTTGTAAAGATTTTTTTCCACAGAAGCAATTTTTAAAGCATTATTTGGTTGGTAACGCTAATATAATTTTGTTACAATGTTGTGAAAACCTGCTGTGCTTGTCACTTTTGAGTCACGTAGGCCAACGTCTTCTTTTAATAACCTCCACCCCGAGTGCCGTGTCCTTGCTCCTCATGTTCTCTGGTCTGCTGCAGTCAGCTGATCCATCTCGTGAGTTCGTCCACTCTGCCAGAACCGTCATGGTTTCGTTGGCGCCCCTCCTTTGGCTACTTTGGCTTGATTCTATTATCGTACGTCCTTTGTCCTACAGAGTCACACTTTCGAGTTAATCTTATTTTCTGAAATAGGTATTTTACTTTCGCGTGTTCGTCTTTATTTTCCGAGAATAGCAAATGGAAAAAATCCATCACCTTTTTTGAAGTATGATATATTTTGGTGTTGCTTTTTTCGTCCGAGACCGCATCTGGCTACGGCAGGCATGTCAAGGTCCCGGGCAAGGTAACAAGCTTACTAAAGCCGGCACACACTGCGTCGAGAGAAATTGGCGAGCGATTTAAAAGTAAGAGTTGTACAAATAGTGCCGGAGTGGCGGTACGTCGCTAGATACCTGCCCCAAGTCAGTCCGTAGGTGAAGGTACTTCAGTTCTTGTCACAAATTTTGCCACATTAATTACCATTCTCTCTTTAAAGCAAAGGAAAGTACCATTAAAATGTTCTAATGCGTCAGTCAGAATTCAAATTCTCATTTGAAAGTAAAACTAAACATTTTGAATCGAAATTCCTTTAACTTTGTAATCGTATTTACTTAAGAGTGATATAATGACATTAACTTTCCGTTTAGGAGGGTTAACATCAGATGCTCTTATTAAAAGCGCTGCCCGTCTATTATCAAGAATTGTTAACTTATAAAGATTTGTTCATTAATTTCACACTTTTGCTAAATACAGGAAATAATTGAATGATTTACAAACACAAAACAAAACGAAAACACGGAAAGAAATGGTAACTCAAACATATCCTTGTTCCTTCGCAAAAATGTTTATAAAATACAGAATTTAAAAAGAAAATAAAAATTAAAAGGTAAAGAATATAATCATAATTCAAATCCCGGTTGTTTGAGGAACAAATCTGGCCAACGTATTTTCGTTCGAAGCCTCTATTCACCTCCGCGCGCTCTTTCAGCTTGCGCGTATTAGTCGCGCAAGTTTTCTTGGTACACGAGATCCTTGGTTTTTTGTTTTTTTTCTTTATCTTTATTAGTGAACGAATGTACATAGTTCAGTATTATGTATACTACATCATATGTATTTTTATGACTTATATTTAACTTAAATGCTAATCTTACAACTAATTCTAAATACACATGAATAGGAAACTCACAGAGCACCTATGTGATTAATTGAGTTCTGAAAATATGCTGAGGAATGAATCTAATGGATATCTATTTTTTATTCTTGTTGGGAGCTGGTAGGTGGTGGCTAGGCCGTAATGGGTGGCTTGGGTTATTGTGTTTATTTTGGAGAAGAAATTGTTAGATTTTTGTTAGATTATTTAAAAATTGTTAAAATTTTGTTAGATTATTTATAAATTGTTAGATTATTTTGGAGAAGAAATTGTTGAGATCCTTGGTCCTCCCCAACGCTGATTAACACGGCCCGTTGAGATACTTAGGTTCGACTCGGAACGGCACGTTCCAATTTACAATGCTGGCAACAACCACCTCGTACCTTCAAAACAATTCTAGTATTTCTCGTGGCCCGCTTTGGCGCATGAAGTACATGCTCACAGTTGGTACGCCATTTTAAGCCGTGACGTAGCCAGAGTCCTCCTCTCCCCGCACCCCACCCCCCCCGCTGAGGAATTTCAAGAAAACTTACGCGTATAGAACATCCCTTTTTGGATTTGGAGTGCTTGTAGGGCTTCTCTAGCGGACAAGGATCTCGTGCGGGGGCTGTTGGACATGCCTGGGCGTCGGTAACCACATTTTACCTCTCTCACCTTAAGGTATTTGACTTGCTTACCATTACTAACGATTTCATTATTACTTATATTTAAAATATGCACGGTTTCTTGACAATTTAATCAAATTATCGCTAAACTGTCGTACACGTGTGTATCTTATTTACCAAAAGAATAAAACCTTGTGTAATAAAATTAATTAGAAATTAATTTTTAAATTCAACTGACCATTTCAATAAAAAATCAAGATACCTCCGTAACCGATGTAGTTACAAAAGTGGGATCTGCAGAACATAGTCCTAGCAAGTTGAGTAAACATGATAAAAAAAAGACAAAAACAATTACTTTCCGTTCAAAAACTATAATGCGGTGCTAAATATCGTTTGACTTTATTGGATCAAAAATATGTCAGCTATGACAGGGGCGTAGTCAATCCTCCTCCCTCAATACAGCGATGGTAATCTTCAACATTGCTTATGGCGGCAGTTACTGTTACTTTAGAAGACATGAGTGCACACGTTCTACCCACTGTGGACATGTTCGTCCTGCAACTTAATTCGTTGCGTATTCAATTTTTCGAACCCTGTTTTGTTTTAAATGTAATTTTTGTAAGGTTCCCAATTAAGAAACAAGTCGCGCTTGCGAGCCTAGCTTGTGCCGGTTGAAGTATGACCGCGGTACGTTTTTCCTCGTTGTGGGAACAAAGAAGCGGGCAGCAGACGTCACAGAATTACAACACGATGCAAGATCGTCCACGGACCGCGCAAAATCTTTCCTTCATTCTTGTCCCGTCCTCGCCCCCTTACACACACACACACACATACACACACACACGCGCGCACGCGCGCACGCGCGCACGCGCGCGCGCGCGCGCGCACACACACAGACATACACTTTCATGTCCTACATTACCACATACCTGGAGACCATTCGGGACCCTTCACAGTTTGTCTCGGCTGGGGCGGTGCCCCGTTGGTGGAGACACCTGGATGAGGATAACTATGGAGGCTGACGTAAATCGGCGCATCACATCAAATACTAGCGGGAGAGCATCACTGTCCTCTCCTGGATATTACGTGCAAGACACTTCCGGGGCGATTTACGTAAGTAGTTGACGCTCCCGAAAATACGAAATAACTGAGCGGGGCAAGCTGTCGAAGCGGAGCTCGCCAGTGAACGCTTAACTTTAGGAGGTAAGTACCGGGAGATGTGGCTTAGGGCATGATCTGATGTGACTTCAATGCCTCTGACCGGGAGGTCCTAGCTTCGAGTCCCGACGGCGCGGTGGCACGATTTTCGACACTAGCTTGTCAGCAAGGTCGAATACAGTCGCTGTCTAGAGGAGAATTCAAGCGGCCGGCTGCTTTGATCGATAGTTTTCCGCAGATTGTCCAATCAACACCAGGTGAATGCCGGAGCAGTACCCTAAGTAACGGGCCACGGGCCGCGCGCAATCTTTCCTACCTCTTCACAGTCCTATCTTCACCCCTTGTTTAAACACACACTGATATGCACTACACTACAGCGCAAGCCGGGAGATCGGTCAGGAAGCTTGTCCCGGCTGATGCGGTGCGCCACTGGTGGGAGATACCTGATTGGCAAAACCCCGCTAGCGGAATCACGCCATCCTGGGGGGAGGAAATTCATCGCCACGTCCTGAGGGGGAAACATGTACTACAATTACGGGACAGATGACCTTCGCAGTTGACGTTCCCGTAATCACTGTCAATCAATGAATCATGAGTCCGACCCACATGTCCCACACGTCCGCAGCCAGCTGCGCGCCCAGTGCGGGCGAAGCGGGCGCGAGGGCCGGGCGGCGGGGCGGGGCGGCGGGGCGGGGCGGCGGGGCGGGGCGGCGGGGCGGCGGGGCGGGGCGGCGGAGCTGGGCGGCGGGGCGGGGCGGGGCGGCGGGGCGGGGCGGGGCGGGGTGGGGCGGGGCGGCGGGGCGGGGCGGCGGGGTGGCGGGGCGGCGCGGGGCGGGGCGGCGGGGCGGGGCGGCGGGGCGGGGCGGCGGAGCGGGGCGGCGGGGGGGCGGGGCGGGGCGGGGCGGCGGGGCGGGGCGGCGGGGCGGGGCGGGGCGGCGGCGGGGCGGGGCGGGGCGGGGCGGGGCGGGGCGGGGCGGGGCGAATTCCACGCGGCGCGAGCGCTCAATTGAGGCGAGGGGCGCCGCGCCGCCCGTTCCTCATAACGAGTTCTTCGAACGGAAGCGGCGCAGTCCGCGCGCCCCGCCGCGGGCGGCGACCCTGGGGCCGCGTTTCGCCGTGTCGAATGGCGGAGCATCCGCGCGCCGCCGCTAATCATCGCATTGGCCAAGGAGAAAGGGGACCGGGGCTGGGGCTGGGACTGGGAGAGATGACGGCGGGGCAGTGATGGTGCGGGCGGTGATGAATGAAAGAGTAGGTTCAGGTTTCCGTGCGCGTCAGCTACTCAGGGCGTCACTCCTGTAAGTGTAGTGTGTGTTATCGCTGGAGGGGGTGGTGTTTCTTCCCGTACAAGTGAGATCCGGCGCGTACATACACATATTGGTACTGTGGTAAGTTTTCGTTGGCGTTTAATGAAATAATTATATGAGTCGTCATTGCCAACAATATTATATAGTACGTAGTACAAGTACAATAGTATTTAGTGTATTTTTGTGGCTTCCATACAGCACAAAACTGATGATGATGGCTAAGCCATCGAAATTTGCTATTATAATAAATAATATTGTTGGCAATGTCGATTCTATATGCTATTATTAATAATATTGTTATAATATGCTATACTGCTATTATAATAAATAATATTGTTGGAAATAACGACTCATATAATTATTTCGCGTACATGCACGCCGCTTTGTGGGATATTTTGGCTCAATGCATCTTCGTCAGCGGAGCACTGCCACAGTCGAAAGAAGTTAGAATCTGCTGACAGGTCTCCTGACATGTGGTAGTGTCACTGGCGGTGGTTGTGATGTAGTGGTAATAGTGAAGGTATTAGTGTTTGTCTTAAAATTAGAGGTACCATCTTGAAGAAGTCAGCCAGTGATGCTGGATACAGTAAGGTCGGTTTTAGAAAAGGTAGTGTCGCTTGGTTTTTGTTGGTGACAGTTATGTCAGTAAGTTTATAACAACATGGAAACACTTATAAAGCCAAAGAATAACAAGTGAAATAAACGTTTAAATATGTAACGTTTGTGGTTGAGGTATAGCGGCAGCACGGCGAAGGCATCGTCCTTGATGTCAGTGTCTGTGGCAGTAGCGACTGAGTGAATGACGGCTCCTGGTCCAAATGTACCACCCAATAAGTAAATGGAAACAACACATTGTTATTGGGTTGCAATAGTGGCAAAACTCAAAAAACCACGTGATGAGGAAATTGGCCTTGGCGTTTTCACCTCGTATTGAAACGAATTATTCTTGAATTCGCACGTCTGCTATTTCTTGGTGGAATACTACACTGTAATGCTATTGCTATTGCTGTTGGAAGGTAGACCAGTATGCAATCCTGGAGAGTGCATTAACTCAAAATTCATATGTATTGCAGCCGACATTACAGCCAAAGACTCGCCAGTGAAATAACTTAAAAACAAGTAATATTGTTGGTAACGCCGGAGCGACTGCCCTGAAGCCGCGATGGCACAGTCGTTGATGTCAGTGTCAGTGTCAGCGTCAGCGTCAGCGTCAGCGTCAGCGTCAGCGTCAGCGTCAGCGTCAGCGTCAGCGTCAGCGCCAGCGCCAGCGTCAGCGCCAGCGTCAGCGCCAGCGCCAGCGCCAGCGCCAGCGCCAGCGCCAGCGCCAGCGCCAGCGCCAGCGCCAGCGCCAGCGCCAGCGCCAGCGCCAGCGCCAGCGCCAGCGCCAGTGCCTGTGACGGTAGCGTCGCAATGGCCGACGGCGGCGCGAGGGAGGGCAAGTGCTCGTTGGCCGCACAAGGCCGGAGCCTTGATCCCTTAGCGGCGCGATTCGCAGCAGGGCAGTCGCGAGAACTCTTCTGCCAGCTGGCCTTGGCACGCGAATAGCCTAATGGACCACGCTGACACCTTGGACTCTTCGAGCGGTGACGCATAGCAATAAGGGCGATCGGGTGATGCGAAGGAATAGGGTCAGTTTCGTGTCCGGAGGATGGGCTCCAGTGCAGTCGTTATTCTGTAGGACCCGCGAGACTTGCTTGTCTCGCAGGTCCAGCGAGACAGAACCTGCGAGAAATCCGTGACGAATTAGCCTATCACTGATGTAATCCTAGAAACATTTCGCATTTGCGTTATTCTTTTTTGTCTTATAGCATCGTAGACGAGCAGCAATAATTATCTCTATTATTTAAAATAAGTGGTTTTAAAAAACAATTTGGTTGATAATCATTTTATTGAATTTTTACTTCAAAAAGGGGCTATATTCAGTCACACTTCAAGATTTGTCTCACCTTTATCGATAATAATTGACGTGTTTTGTTTCCCCACAGACCTGTAATAAATGTAGAGGAAAAGGGGCAGGGAAATATTATTATAGATTTTCGGACTATGACAAGTATGGTTTAAAAAATTAATTATATTCCAGCATAACATTGTTCATTTCCTTCCCAGTTTGTTCATGGAATAGTCTTTAGAAATAGAAGTCGCCACTAATGAATATAACTATCGAACCTAAGAACCTTTTTAAGTTGGAAATAATACAAATACGTTCCGAATCCTGAAAAAACATTTCTTCCGGATTGACAGTTACCTTCGATGTTCTTGCATTATTTATTGTATATTTTCACTTCAAACGGGTTATGGATTTGTCACACTTCCAAATTGTCTTGCCGCAATACACTATGAATAAAAACTCCTTATTTCAATATAATTGATATTCTGACTGGCTTTATAGGGAAAAGAATTATAGAGGAGATAAGGTTACATTCTGTGTTCGACATTTCATTACTTGCGTATTCGGAGTGAAGGTGAACGGGTGCAACCGCCGTTTTAAGTACTGGACCATAAAAGTGTTGCTACTCAAGAACAAGCTTATATATCAACTTCCTACGATGTAGGGGAGATACTTATGTTATGAGGCTGAAAAAAGCTGAACAAACCTTTTTTATGCATTTCATCTCATTCCATTTTACACATCAAAATTAATTTTTTTGTATTTTGGCTAAGTTCAGGAGATTATTTTCATTGCGAAAGAATATACTTCATATCCGGCTTATTCTCATCTAAAACGTTGAGAGAACATATACCATCGATATCAATGTGCCTGAGGAGTGAGAATATATTTTTCTCGTAAAATGTTTACAAATGAAATGAACTGTTTCTGATAGCAGAGATCCCTTATAACAGTTCTGATGACCTTCATTACAAAATAGTATCTAATACGCCACGAAAATGATAGAATTCAACCCATTAATATATTTATTTACATTTGATGTACTTTTCGACAAATTTATTTTATGGAAGGTAATTAGGGATAGGCCTACGATAGAAATGGGTTTGAAAAACTAGAGGCTGGATAATGACAGGAAATGGTTTTATCAAAAAAAAAAAAAGAAATAAATAAATAAATAAACAAGTGTTCCTTCCTCCGTTCGATGACGTCTAGTTTTTGCAAGGATACGTAATACTTCTAAAAAAGCAAAGAAGCAGAGGAAAATATGAGAACTGTCGGAAGTAATGTTCTCTAACTGCAAAATGTTACGTATGTCGCAAGACGTAACTTTGATTTCTAAACAGTTTTCCGCGGGACTTCGCGTTACGTACACATATCCTAGTCCATTTCCCTTCCTTATTGTCCGTTTCGTGATTGTTATTGAACTCGCGATAGAGTAATCGCAGTTAATGAAGCTGACCTCCAGAAACAAACGCGTGTGTCTACTAACAACCGCGCCGTCTTGGTGCTGACAACCACTGCGTCATTGGTTCCTCGCGTGTAAACCGGCTCACGGAAGTCGATCCTCGTTCTGCCGCTTTTTTGTGGGTTGCGTGGACACCTGACTCTGAGGAAGCGAAGAATCGCCGTGAGGTGGATTTCCAATTCTTCGCAGCTCCTGTGCGGCACTCGTCGTTACGCAACTGGGAACTTGTTCGCGCATTCAGCTCTGCCTGACGAGCCCGCCAACTTACGAGTAAGTTGAACATGCCACGGCTAAAGACCGAAATATGGATAATGTTTAGAAGGGCCACGATAAATTACACATTAGACACATGGTGTGGATAAAGCTTTACGAATGACGATGAACAGATCACTTCCGACTTCATTTAGCTAATGATGGTGTCAGCCACGGGGCGGTGGATAAAGTAAGACGATTGTGTGTGAGGCCTTTTGTGTGTTTACAAGACATATTTTGATATAAGAATGCCTTTGAAATAACGCGCTGCAGAGTTTCAAGGTTGTTTGATGTAAACGCAAAGTTGGAAGGCCGAAGCCTAGTTATCAACTCGGGTTTGTGTAACGAAGACAGTGGAGTCTGCTTGGGGGAAGTTGTGAGTACAAACTTCTGGGATTGAAAGGGGTGCATTTTTGTTGACTTTGAGCGTAATGACACCATAAACGCAGCTCGTTTAGTGAACATTCTTAAGAAACTACGTGGTGCAACACGCGATTAGCACCCTGGAATGAAAGACATCCTGCAATGCAACGCACGGCCTCGCTTTGCTCATCTTACCAGCGAGGAAGTTCAGAAAACGGATTAGAACATTTTCCACTCAGCTTCCGGCTCTGGTATAGCCACCTCGAACTACTACCTTCTTTTGGTTTTGTGAAGAATCACATGCGAGATCAACACTACGATACACCAGAGGACGTCATTAAAAGTGCATCTATTTATTAGGACAGACGAAATGGAGTTCTACCGTCAGGGAATTTTGAAGCTTGTAGAACGATGGACCAGAGAAACAGATCACATCAGAAGTGAAGAAAGGTGGTATGTTAAGACAATACATTAATCTTCTCCTTACAATTAATTTATTGAGTGAAACAAGTTGTTGATCACAACTTTCAGTATGATTTTCTACGTTTTGGAGAAGTTTCTTTAAAATAATCAATTCCATTAAACTATTGTTGAATTCTGAAAATTAATACATCTTAATAATAAATTACATAAATTAATACTTTGAAGTAGAAACGCGCTGTGAAGTTGATACGCGCTGTGAATTCGTGGAATTAAGTCGTTACCCAAATAGTAATCATTAATCAGCTACTGAATAATTTCAACCCCGTTCAGTGCCTTTACTTTTCTATCCATTAATTCGCATGCCAGTTGTGCCCCCCCCTCAATATCAGAAGGAATAAAATGAATTAATTATAAACTTCATTCAGTCATAAACTACTTTCTCTGCTCTGTTGTTATGCATGTTTCGTTTCGTTAATATAAGAGTGCTTTTCGGTTAGTGTACGTGAAAATACATTAATAAATTTAATTATTATGTAAAATAGTTAGCTGAAAATAAATGATAATATTTAACATTTGCCTACAAACATATGACCCTAAATGCAATACGGGACTAAATTGCATTTACAATAATACGTTTGGCCCGTTTTGCACTCAAAACTTGAATATGATTTTGTGTGATAAATAATTGGTACTGTTTGAACATTAGTTGTCACAAGCATAAATCGAATTCGGATATTTTGTTTTTTTCCCAATGCTGTGATTGCTAAGCAACTGAGATAACTAATGGTTCGAAGAGTTTAAACAGTTTATGATTCTTGTTTCGTCGGTGCTTGTGCTGTTATTGGTTGCAGAGGCAAATACGTGAGAGACTAACTGCCCTTCACATTGTGTGTTCTCAGTGTGTAACCTATTTACAACGAGACACGATTTGTATGATCCTATGAGTTTGTTTCGATTTGTCTTACGTTTTGTATTCTCACTTCCGAGGGATTTTTCGCTCTTCTAGCTGGCTCCTCAAACTTCTGGAACTCACCTGAAACAACAAAGGAAGAAGTTACTCTTACGCTCTAAGTAAATCAACAATGAAACATGATTTTTAAAATAATGATATTTCATTCGTAATAAATAATAATCCAAGATTTAGGTCTAGCGAGGATGAAGTTGTTCTTAATTTAAAAGACAGAAGTAGCGGTCTAAGCTGCTCAACTAATCAATGTAGCTCAATCAATCACATGTAGGCGTAGGCGGGGTTTAGATACATTTTTTAAATTCTTAAAAATTAATATTATACTAACTTATTTGGGGCATCTCGTTATAAACATATTTATAAGAATTTTAATTGAAAGATAGTGAAAAAAATTGACACCAGCAGTACAAGACACCTTGCATCAAATGACACCTTGCTTGCCTCCAAAAACGGCCCGGAAAGAGTCTAATGGACGGACGGGCGGACGGACGGGCGGACGGGCGGACGGACGGGCGGACGGACGGACGGGCGGACGGACGGGCGGACGGACGGGCGGACGGACGGACGGGCGGACGGACGGACGGGCGGACGGACGGGCGGACGGACGGGCGGACGGACGGGCGGACGGGCGGACGGCAAAAGTCTCGCAGGTTATCCGACGGTTTATTGCAATACGCATTCGCCCTACTTGTTTCACACACAGTCACCATTACGTTTCTTCTGTCTTCTTAATTGAAACTTTCTGCTTAAATCTTCCCGCACGACCTTGAACGTTGTATCCCCCAGGCGCCCCCAGTGTTGTTGGCTCGACCTCTCTCGCGCGTCCTGTGTTTTGAAGCGTCTGAAGTTGGCGTCCCTCCCCGGGCGTGCGCTCGTTCGCGAGTCGTTAGCTCCGGCAGAAGTTTTCGCCGAGGCCGCGCCTTCATTACAGGCCGGCCGCTGGGGCGCCGCGTGACGCAAATCGCATTATGCGCGAGCGCAGGGGGTGGAGACGCAGGCGGGGGAGGTGGAGGAGGAGGGGAGGGGGTGGGAGGCAGATTGGACGAGGCGGCGACGGAATGCTGACGTGGAGGGAAATGGGCAAGAAGACGGAGAAGAGGTGATGAAGGAGAGGAGTTCGAGTTGGGACGAATGATATGGTGACCTGGGGGTATTGAGGTATACTTCGCTTTTTCCTATAGTGGCCGTTGACATTAGATCATTGTTATATCTCCTGCCTTTTAAAAATAAATATATTTAATTAATTCGCGAACGCCCTTCTCAACGGGGCTCGTGGCCTCAGAAATGTGCTTACCACTGTTTAAAAGATTAATTTATAAGGCAGGTGTAACAATGGATCAATGTCTCCGGCATTAATAGATAAATCGAAGTATAGTTGAAATGCGTAGAGAGGGCGGAGGCGCAGTCACGGCGTAGGCAAAGGTAGAACATACGCGGGGCGACAATGTAGGCGTAGGTAGAATGTACGTGTATGCGTCGCGTAGTTGTAGGCATAGGCAAGCGTCAACGGTGCTTAGATATAGTCGTAGGTAGGACGTAAGCGTAGGTGGGGCGTAGTTATGAGCATAGGCAGGACATGGCGTTGACTTTAGTTCTGGGCGTAGTCAGGACGTAGGCGTCGGCAGGACGTAAATGTAGGCTTGGAGGGTCGTAGATGTAGGCGAAGGCGGGGTGTAGATGTAGGCGCAGGCCGGGAGTAAATGTAGGTGTAAAAGGGGCGTGGGCGGTAGCGGGAGGTGAAGTGACCATTCGGAGGAGGCAGCCAGAAGCATGGTTAGATAGGACTGAGGTGATCAGAATAGAATTTTGCGGTGAGACTCTGAAAAGAAGGCATGAATGCAGCAGGAAAGAGGTAAAATGACGATAGATCAACAGTGTCACGATGACGGACAGTTACGGAGAAAAGTTTGATACGGAAATACGGTAGCAGAGGTAGTTTGACGGAGACAGGTTTGGCGACTATGGCGTATTGGAAAGATCCGTACTGGGAACGGGAGGCAGAAGTAAGGGAATATTCTGAAGAAATACTTCATCGAATCCAACTGCTGTGGTTTGCAAATGTGGCAGTTTTTAAATTATGTAATCTCTATCGCCTCGGTTAGCTTAGGATCTAGTCCTAGACTTTATTAATATAGTTTAGAACTCTCCATAATTTAAATTATCTCAATAACTGTTTCAATTTTGCGATTTTTTTTTTTTGGTATTCAGGAGAGTATGCTTAAAATATGTTGGCGTCCAATGTTTTTAGAATTCTCTGAAATTTTGAAAAATGAAAAGTTTTAAAGTTTTCGACGTCTTTATACAACTACAATATTAAAAATATATTTTTTGTTCGAAATGAAATCTGTTTTTAATTTTATATCTTTATAAGATAAAGTAAATTTTTTTCAAAATTCAAATAGTTTTCGTTTAGTAATTTGGCGTTTAAAAACAAAAAAATTCTCAAAAATAATTCCAGATTTCTATTTTAAACGTTTTGTATGGATTCTGGAAACAAACTGGGAAATATGACATCATTGCCATTGTGATGTATTTTCTTTTTTTTTTTTGTTTTTGTTTTTCTAAAACTTATTTACTTATGAACGGCTCCACATTTTTCCATAAACAAGTGCATAAAGGACCATACTTTATGCATACCATATCCTCTTTAAAATTATTAAAGTAATTTTTCAATTTCACCATTGGGGATCGAAAAATTGAGAAAATGTTTAAAAAATTATCTTTAAATGTCGGAAAGGTGTCGGTTGGGCGCAGTACCGAAAAGCCGGTCTAGACAAAAGAGATGAGAAACCTAACTAGTGCGCGAAAGTCTGTGTCATTCTGTAGTACCATTAGTTTCTTATAGTGATATTGTAATTATTTAATAATTCAGTATGAAATAACTTTCATTCAAAAAACGTTTCGTTTCATTTCCTAAGTGTTTCTTAATGATGAACTGCACCGTGGTAGTCCAAGAATGTTCAAGAAGTTTCATTTCTGGTAACTAATCAGTAGTATTAATAATTAAGAGAAGTACTATCTTGTAATAAAGTGAATAACTTTTGATTATAAAGAACAGCTGTTTCAGAGCACACTTACACTATTCACGTTTTCTTTCCTGAAACCAATTCCTTATACCGCATCATCCAGTCGCTGACTTACCGCTATACCTTTCTTTACGTTCATTACGCAAGTTCTACTAATACCGCATCATTTGTCGAAGTCAGAGAAAAGAAATTCAGTTATATCTTACAGACGAAAATAAACACACAAAATATTAGATACTTTGTGTGATTAAGTTTGATACAAGTGTTACGAAATAAAATCTTATTTTTTAAACGTTTTCTTGGTAAAATTAATGAATGGTATCGATCTATGAGTTACAGAACCCCTAAAAGTTCCTTCTGAGAAAGGACTTGATTGAATAACGCACTCTATCAATTTTGTGAAGCGTATGTTAGTTCTCAATGAAGCAATGGTAAAATGATTTAACAAGTTACGAGTATTCTGTAAATTAAAATAAATGTAACCTCGATTTGATACTTAAATCCAATTCTAAATTATAGGATGGAATAAACAAATACCATTTCCATTAGTTTAATTAAATAGTGTAAAATGTAATTGTACACTACCAGGATGGAATTTTTAGTGTCTAGAAGATTATTAATTAATTTTCGATAAAACTTCCCCACAAATTCGAGATTTTCACTGTTACTCTAGAAATCTCAGTCACCTGAATAAGCTGATATATCAAATGAGAATAATTCATGCAAATATTTCATAAAATAGAATCATGTCTTTAAGATCAATTCATCGTATATTAGCTTAGGTTCTAGTCCTATACTTTATTAATATAGATTAGAACTCTCCATAGGTACATACATTATAGACGAATTGAAACAAATTTATATTTCTAATATAAATTGGTATCGAACAAAATTAACGAGTAAAAATTTCTTCTTTGGAAAAGTCACAAATCCGGATGGCAATTACATTACAATTCGGATGCAACGGATGCGCAATTAATAATATAAAATATTTTATTTCCGATGTAGGGGTAAATCTCATTTACAACATTTATTATTGCACGGTGTGATGCGACTTGTGATTGCCTTTTTCCAACATTTAGCTTGATTTTCAACTTTTGCTACTGCTGCTATCTGCGTCCTTTCTCACGGTGTTTTCATTGTGAATGTGATAAAACAGACATGTTCTTTCTGTATTATATCTTCAAAAGCGCAACTGGAAACGTTGCTGTGCATCCGACTTTAGGTTGCGGGTAAGTTTCTTCGTTTTTGCGCCCGTAAGGCTGGGGAATGTCAGGGCACAAAAAAGAATTTTTAAGAAGATCCGACTCGGGGAGGAGAGTCGCCATGTTTTCGCGATTGGCATCTACAGCTGCAGAGATCCTGAGCTGTTATAATAAAATGTGTCTCCTTCAAAAAGAATTTATTTATTTATTTACGTGAAAAACAGTTAAAAACTGTGTGTGAAGTGCTATGGGGAGAAGTTAATTTGAAGTTACATTTACGTCCAGAAGCAAAACAAGAGGCCATCTCAGCATTTGCTCGAAGATCAGGGAAACTGAACGAAAACCTGATCGAGATGGGGGTCATTGACCCAGAACCTGAAGTACAATACTTTCTTTACAATTATACAATCCAAATGGTATAAAATACATTAAATGTCATTGTTAAAATTAATATTACTTTCCTTTTGGATGCTCGGTATTAATGCAGGATGCTCGAATTGATACAAGGCTGAAAACAGGATTGTTGACAAAGCAGAAGTTCGCTTTTATCGAAGAACCGGTGAGGAGACATAAAGAGGACGTTTTCCGAATTTTGTGAGTCAGATGCAGAAAGGAAAGAATACCGTGTTTCGAGAACGATATTACAGGTTTTGTCACGCATCTCTACCATACGGTATTTCATATGTATTTATTATTTTATGTAAAATTTATATTTATATTACATTGAATGTTTTATGTGAAAAATAATGCACCACACACTATCCTACAAAAAACTTCTCGAAGGTTTACCCATTCAAGGAAATATGATTATCCCTATCCATAAATAAGTAAGAAATGCTCAATAAATATTACCCATTTTATAACATGCGTAACTGTTCATACCAGAATGGGAACCGCAGCAATGTCAATCATCGTTTGGTCAAATGTCTCTGTGTGTTCATGAGAACACAAAATGGGAATAAAGCTAATGGCGGCTTAGAAATGAAAAAAATGTGAGACACTGACAAATGATGCCATGACATGAGTTTAATTAATTCATCATCATAATCATCTCACAGATGATCTTTATAATATAATCATGCATAAATTTCCTGCTCCATCTGTGACTCAAAATAAAATTCTCTAGTTTGGCACATACCTCTGTTTTTGTCTTCAAGATATTCCGAATGAGCATTGGAACATAACCATCGGTAACGTCAGTAACTTAATAACTTTCATTGGCTTCCAATCGAAGTTAACTATATAATTTCTTACTGATATACGAAACATAGAGGATTACTTATGTTATAGAAATCATATTTAAAAAATTGAAATGTCGGGGTACATGACAAGCAAAACGTGAAGATACAGCTGAACGCAAAATATTATGTGTGTAAGAAAAGCATTCGATTAAGTTACTAGGGCGGTTGGAAGAACAGGTGAATGAAAAAACACGCGTGAAAATGTGATGTTTTGCATCATCAACCAGGCGGAGAATGCTTATTATACCGCGTGACCCAACATGACAAGGTTGATGCAGGCGCGGAAAATAGGCACGGAAATCTACGAGGGAACTGACGCGACTATGATGGTTGCGGTCATTAACACTGGGCAGCAGATGGGATCGGAGCGCTCTGGTGACAGCGGCCGCGGAGCAAAGTGGATGATTTCGCAGTGCTGAAGGTCGCGTGCACTGGACGACACAGCTATTTGCGTCGCCCCGGAAGGCTTCGATAGTGAAGGAGTATCTACGGGGTCGCGACTTTGGTCCTTGCCATACACCCAGAACGCGCTTGTAGGAGACTCTTTTCACATTCACTGAAAACACCGAAAGTGAAAGATTGAAGTGATGATTGAAATGAGTATGATAGTGTTTTCGTTTTTTCTCTTTTTTCGTTTCTTTTTTCTATTCTCTTTGTTTTCCTTTCCTTTTTGTATTTTCCTTTTCTTCTTTTTCTTTTCTTCTTTTTCTTTTCTTCTTCTTTTTCTTTTCTTTTTCTTTTCTTTTTCTTCTTCTTCTTCTTCTTCTTCTTCTTCTTCTTCTTCTTCTTCTTCTTCTTCTTCTTCTGCTTTGTTTCCTTTTCTTTTTTATTCGATTGCCCTGATTAAAGAACGCGATGGAATCATATTGGATGCATTTTATTAATATATTGTTGCACTAAATCTGTTTTAAATCGATATAAATTGTTTTAGAAGTTATCCCTTAGTATGTTTATAATTGTGATTGTGCTAATGTGCTCAATACCTTACTGAATTGAGATAAAATATTTATCTATGGAACATAAAGCTGGAAATGTATTTAAATACATGATATTTGATTAGTCATCCATTTATGAATACTAAATGGTACCTTTGTGTAATTTGGCAAATAAAACAAGAAAAAACCGTCAAGTAACTAATTCGCAACGTTGTTTACCTTTTAACTTACACGTTAAAACTGAAATAATCTCTAATAAATATTGGAATCAACATGTCGATAAATAATTTCCATCTCAATGGGATTTTCGTATTATTGTGAGCAAACTTTAAAACTCGTTTTTCTGGCTCTTTTGAATAGTTTATTCACATAGATATTTATCTTACATTTCTTCCACTATTATTTTCAGAATAATTTTCTTCCTTACTTTTTTTTGTGTGTCTTTTTTGTTCGTCTGTTTACCCTTTCTTTAAACTAATTGTGTACTGTAAAACTTAATCGAATCTGGGATATTGACGTGTGAGCAGCAATAAAGTGATTTTAGGTAGATGCATGTATCGAAAAGCGAATTGTATTTTCCAGCTACTGTGGAATCATGTATTAATATAACGTTTTGCAAGAATTCTGTGTTACATAATACCATCGGTTCAATTGTTTTCGGCGCTATAAATATTAATGCAAATTGTGTTGTTTCACCAAATTGTGTTGTCTCCCAATTTTAGATTAACTATTATAAAGACGTAATACTATTTTTCTAATCGCATTAAAGTGTTTTCTTATTTCTTGTCATATTTACGCACAAATATAACGCAATAAGTGAAATGGAAAGTAATATTTTCCGATACTGTCTGTCCGAGTGTTTGCTCCATGTTCAGTCTTTGTATATTATTTATAAGAGACTGAGTAATGGGGGTTGTAGTATCATTAATCTCGTGCTTCTTTCAGCCGTTCTAAAGGGGGGCGACGTCTTCATCCCCAACACAGCAATTTCTCTTCTTGCGCTGGCAGAAACCAGGGCGCAATGCTGTAGGCTTGTAATCTTGTCCAACGTTTTGCATATTTTTCATCCATCCCATCTAGTACTTTAAGAAAAACATACTTTAACGATATATTAATCGATTGTGGCAACACAAAATTCTTATTATATCCTCATTTAACTTTCGAATATAAGGCAGCGTAATTTGACAAACAACAACTTATTTGATTCATGTTGAAATATGGCGTTTTTACTTTAAAGCAATAAAAAGAAAATGTGTATGTGAATTGAGTGCAATTCAAAAAGGTTTTTATCAAAAAATAACCCTGTGCTAAAGTTAAGTACAACACGTAAGATTTTTAAAAAGAGGTTATAGAAAGGTTTTACGAGACGAATCGTTCCAACAAAAAACTAAAATTTTTTGGACCCACGTGAAAAAACACCGTTCCGTAAAATCTACTTGCACCCAAAGGCTTGTAAACGATTCGTGTACTAGATCGTGTGTAGCAATTGAATCCTGGACATAGCATTTCGATTTCGTAAACGGTATGAAACATATTTGTGATGCTAGTAGTTCTTGAAACGCACTTTAATGAGTGAGTTATACGATAGGGATGAGCCGTTTAGTTGAAATTGACATGTGATATGTGAAACGTTTATGTTTCTCAATATAATGCGTTGTATCACATCTTTAAACTCTACCGCAAGGTCAAGGAATTTGGTCCCGATATACACTCTTTGAGATGGAGTGTCAGGAATAAATGGACTGAAGCTGAGGGATCTCCACAAAATAACATTCTTATTTTAATTTTTTTTCCTTTGCAAAGTCGCCGATATCTTCCGCAGTATTACAATACTTTCTCTTTAATACGTAAGTGTATAGTATCGCCAGAAAGTAAGACGAGAAAAGATATAACAATTTCTTCAGATACAATAATTGTAGAGTTTGTTGAGAGAGTTAATATTTGGTTTGCTATTTTTATTTGTGTAACGGGAGTATGTAGTAAAACGACACCACACTTCTGTATCCGGATCTCGAAGTAGAAATCTAACCAGCCCTGAGTAGCGAACTATTTTGTTCTCGTAATATCGTGCCATATGTAAGTTTCCTTCCGAGTAGGGTTAAACTGTTTGGCTCACTCAGAGTTAAATTCGTTGTTCCTGCCATCTGACATGAGCTTCCGTCAACATTACCAGGAAATAATGTTAACATTCATGCGTCGAGGCTCCTGATAGAGGTTCATCATGGGACGTTGTTATTTTAAAGTTTCGGTTTGAGTGAAGGACTCTGCTTTGTTACCGTTTCCCGTCAGTTCCAATTAGCGAAACGGAAACAGTTTTCTGATAGACTGTGAATGGGTTCGTATCAAAGTTTCCTTGAGATTTCCAAGGAGTTTTGTTGCACGAACAAGAAAATCTAAGACAAAAGAGATTAACAAGGCAACAAGCACGTACTAAAAAAATGCATTCAGCCGGAACCGCTTAAAAAAGTTAAGGGGATTAATTTTATGTCAATAAATAATTTTTATTTTCAATAGTATGTGCATCGTTCACTTATAAATCGCACTTAGAATGATGATAATGATTAAACATTAATGATTTACAAAACATATTCACAGGATGATGGATAAGATTCTTAGCAATTGATCTTAAGGTAATGGTCAAGTCACCTGTTCCTTACATCCTGTGCGACTATTGCGTGCTTGCCCGTCGGCTACATAGATGTGGTACTGTTCGATCTTGTTTCCATGTCCTTACATTTACTTTTTTCTCATTAATTATTTGTGGTATTGAAATTATAATATATTTTTGTCAGGTTATAACCATTTTTACGCCTTCATTACCAGAAATTATCATGCTAGAGAGCACTATAAAGAATTGAAAATTGTTTTATTTAGGCATATGATCATCAACTCCGTGTCCATCGTTCAAGGCAATCTGTAATGTGTTTTAGTGGCAAGAGGTGCTACAGTAACGACTAATTATTCCATTTAAACAATTAAACAGATATAACTCCCATAAATATCATTCTCCTACTTAGAAATCAACCACTATCATATATATTAAAATTACAGAACAAAAAAAAATGATATGCGCTACATTCATTTAATTTTATATAATTAATACGATTAGTTGATATTTCAAAATTAGAATGTTTTGAAGAATGATGTTATGATACAGAGTGTGAGTGTTCACTAGAGCGTCAATCGAGAGAAGTAGATCCGTGAAGACGATATAGATTATGGGATTTAGGGTAGTAAAGCTCCATTAATTGTAGGGATGGAAGGAAATGTATATTACACTTCGTGGAGCCTCACGTGGATTCTCTGTAGTCAGGCCACGCTAAAACCTCAGCCGTTATTCGAAAGATCCGGCAATTCGCGTTCGCCGCAAAATGTGCGAGTTTCGACTCATTTGAGCACTGGGATCCGACGACGGCTTCAGCTGCTTTCCACTCTTACATGTGCGCGGGTTTACGGCGCCGGGCGATGGCTCCCGCTGGAAGCGGGGCTGGCAGGCGCCGGGCAGGTCCCTGCGCGTTGGATAACACGGGCCGGTTCGCCCAGTTGCCGCTGCCGGCGCTTACGTCACTCGGAGAAACGCTCGCCCCACGCCCGTTGTACACTCTGCCTTCAACCGTTCCCGTCTCGCACTTCCCCGCTGTCCTTCACCCAGCATTGCCGCCCTCCGCCATTCCCATTGTCCTTGTTCCTTTCTCCGCTGTCCCCTCTTTCCCCGTCCAACTTCACGCAGCTGTCCTGTGTCACCCGCCGTCCTCTGTCGCCCGCCGTCCCGTGTCATCCACCGTCACATGGCGCCCGCCGTCCCCTTTCGTTCGCTGTTCTTCATTCGCCTTTCGCCGTCTGCCGTCCGTCGCCTGCCATCCTGTGACGCCCACCATCATCTGTCGTCAATCGGCCCCCTTTGACTCGTCCTTTTCTGTTCGCCTTTCACCATTCGCTATTCGTGGTCCGTCGCCTGCCATCTCTCGTCCTCGTCCGTTCACTGTTGACCGTTCTCCGTTCGCCATTCGCGGTCCGTCGCCCGCCGTCCCCTGTCGCTCGTCGTCGGCCGATCGCCGTACGCCCCCTCGTTCGCCTTTAGCCGTTCGCCGTTCGCCGTCCACTGTCCGTCGCCCGCCGTCCCCTGTCGCCCGCCTGAAATTTGAAAATTTGAAAATTCCTTTTATTGAAAATCGTAACTACATTATTTTTATAAATTCTATTACACGAAGAAATACGTACTGCCATGTACCAGAAAATGTTGAAACACAGGCGCTGCATGTAAAGTACCATCCAAAACTGATTTTAATAATTTCTAGAACGGTACATCTAAATTTTACTCCAGATATATTTACCAAGTTTCAGTTGAAAAGTTCCAAAACCTCCTACATAATTCCCGAATTGCAACACGAATTGTTTTGTCGAATTTGAACTATACAATGCTCTTCATTATTCTCCTTCGTAACCCGTTTCTCTTATATTCTTTACATCTTAATGACTTAATCAAATAATGCTAATCAATCAAGCAGGCTATATCCTATGAGACTATGCAAAAGAGGAACGTAATAATAGAATTATGTAATGTAATTAATTATTACACTAATAATGTGAAGTCTGGTTTTGATAGTCATTTAATTTTAATTAAGAACGTACAATATCATTGCATTATATCTGAACCGGAAATCTAAACAATAAGCAATAAGAATATCACCAGAACGACAATTGCTTCTATTAACTCCCCCTCCCCCGATGATAGGAAAGCAATTTTATAATAACAGGATATATTTGTATTTACTACTTAATTACCACTATAAAATTATCGTAGTTGTGACTAATTTTAGGATGTGATAATCTTAAATATCGTGACAAGTAAATACAATAATCCCATTTACAGTGTCTTCAGGCGCTGCAGCATCTAAAGGAAGCGTTTAAAGCTTCTCTTGAGGCTAATACTCTAAAAAAAATCAAGTACGACAGATTATAAAACTAACTTTTTTGAAATTGAATGTTCTAGATATACATTTATTACATTGTTGATTATGTAACACAATTGGTTCATTGATGTTTTCAATTAAAGTTCTGATTATCAGATACGAGGTAAATACGATGACATGCAAGAACTGGTTGTATCACAGTCTCAAACGATGAACGCAATGCCTTGTATATTCAAATTTAATCCAGATAAACTCGTTTATTCATAGTAGTGTAATTAAGAACTTAAAATTAATTTGCCTTTACAATGTAACAATTAATCAGTAAATTTTTCCAGATAAAGAGGTATGTTACGATGCATTAAGACTGTTACGTTTTGAATATACTGAAGCGAGAGGGCAGTGAGCTAGGAAGAAGAGGGCCGGGCGGGGCAGCGCAGGACAGGTTGGCCTGAGGACGTGAGCGAGAACGGATGGGGTACTAGGGAGGATTGGGAATAGAGTGAAAATGACTCAGAGTGGCGAAGAGATGAGATGGCGACAAGACGGGGTGGATGAGGTAGGGAAGATGGGGTGGATGATGTGAAGGACACGAGGTGATGATGTAGGGGAGTTGGGGTGGATGACGTAGGGGGGCAATGTGGATGACGTAGGGGAGACAATGTGGATGATGTGGGAGAGACGGATTGGGTGATGTGGGAGAGACGGAGTGGATGATGTGGGAGAGACGAAGTGGATGATGTAGAGGAGGCGAGGTGGACGATGTAGAGGAGGCGCGTTGGATAATGTAGAGGAGGCGCGTTGGATGATGTAGAGGAGGCGAGGTGGATGATGCAGGCGAGGCAGGGTGGTTGAAGTGGTGGCGGAGAGATGCGGTGGCAAGGAGACGGGTCGGCAAAAGCAGCGGAGACACGCGCTGAGGGACGGGGTTGGGGGCAAGTGTGCGGAGGCGGCGTGGCGGAAGGGGGCGTGGTGTGGAGTCGTGCAGTAAAAGCCCCGCGCGCCGGCGCGCCGTCTTCCGAGCCGTTCGTCATCGTGGCGCGGCGTGGTAACGAGGCCGGGCCCGCCGCGGGGGCCATCTGTTACCGGAACTAGCCCCGGCGGTAACGAGACCCCAACGCCCGCCCCAGCCGCATGCGGCCACGCCCACCTGGCTACCGGGGCAGCGCGCGCGCCTCACCCAGGCTCTCGCCCACACGGATGCTCGGTGCATTGGAGAGTAAGTGTGGAAATAAGTGTGTTCACGGATGACGCTCCAACAAAACAACCGAGAACATCAAACATATCTTACACGTAAAATAATTTATTAGATATAAAATAATACCAAGACGTGTTCTGAATCTGCCCTTAAATTCTCGAGGCACGTAGCGCCGAGAAATTTATTGGCGAAAAGAAACGCAGCAGCATACATTTCGCGTTTTTAAGAGGTATTAACTTACGTAGAGAAATATGGCAACATCTTTTCTGTTTTCTTGCCAAATCCTTGTCATGTTTTTCGCTTTTCACGTGGAATCAATTTAATTTTAAAAATATTAAATTCACCTCGTGCGTATGTAAATTTATTTTTGCTAATCTTTTTCCAATTTAGTTTTTCCTTCTAATACCTTCTCTCATGATTTCTCGTTTACATATTATTCTTTAAAAAAATTAATTTTTTAACTTGTTACTGATTATTAGTGGCGATTTGTCTTTTTAGTTTTTCGTATACGTACAAATTTACAGAGTAATAAACGGAATATATGGATAGAAAGTTATGTAAAGCTGTGGGAAATCAATTTAGATATTTTATTGGAAACACGTTTTCGGTCCAAATCCGAAAAAGTATTTCTTTAAACGTCCGTCAGTGTGTCTGTGAACACAATAGCGCCTAAACCATTTTTAGGATAAAAAGTAAAAACAATTCCCTCATCGACCTGGCTAGTCTCGAGGTTCTGCGAATTTGAAAATAATTATTTGAAGGAAAAATATTATTGTTCTCTTTCCAACGAGTAAATATTCCATGATCAAAAGCGGTGTATTTTAAACATTGAAAAGGCGTAGTCTTTCCCTTTGAAATGCTTTCCCATGTGTGACTGATTTAGTTCGAACATTCTGTTTTCCAACTCCGAAGGACCGAAGTACGTGTATTTACGTGAAGGAAATTATTTATTCCTTGATGAACTATCAATGATCTCAGTGACTGTTGACTGCATAAAAAGGCAGGGCATTTTGTTTGGTGCAGATCTAGAGTTAAGTAATGTTATGATTGATAAACAAGTACTATTTTTGGCGTAAATTTAATGTACGAATTATACGGATAGCCGAGTGTTGTAGCCTAGAATCCTACAATACACTACTATCTTAGTAATTTCCTTAAAATTTTAATTTGGGATAAAAGCATTTTGTTTTCATGACAATGAATTAGGACTTTCCAAATGATTGCCTCAATTGGCTCTAATATTGTTCACATCCCCAACAAATATGCAAATCATTGAATGTAGCTTCGATGTTGTCTACTCTGGGAGCTAGACTTCGTTATATATCATTCTTCTACATGAGGGAGGTGAGATAGAGGCGTGAGACTTATGAGCTCAAGTACGTAGATTCTAAGGTTGTGGGTTCAAATCCGCGTAAGGCATGAATGTTTGATGGTCATTCAGAGTTTCTTATGTATTACATTTTAACCGGAATCCTTTCGTAATCTCTTACCCAGACATGCAATTCTGTGCGAGAAGTGTTTCTAATTGAGGAAAAAGATCCCTATACTCTAAACAAATGTAGGGGAAAACTGAAAAGCTAGCCGAGAATTAAAAGAAAACAAAACTAACTTATACGAGGAAGTCTGTCTGGTTTTTAGCCGCACTAGTATTCAATTCTTCCACTTGTCTCGCTTCCTCTTGCGTAATTCATTTTCCACTGGCATTGCTCTTTCTTCTTTCTAACACCCACTCTTTTGGTCCTTTTCTCTGCTTTACGCTCTTGTTCGCGCCCTCCTCCGCCGCTTTTCCTCTCGCAGGAGGATAGCGAGTCGCCGCCAGCATTCAAAGCGCGGCTCACCCTGGCCTGAATATCAAGTTCCCGGAGTTTCCTGCCCGTTGTTCCTGCGTGCGAGGCATTTGCGCTTTTGCAGCTGACTCGCGCTCTCTTTGGGCGTCCCGTTTCGTCCCTTCGCGTGTGTCTTCCTCCCTCAACACGGTCATCGTCATGATCTCCATTTTACTTGACATATTTTTAATTTTTTTACCTGGTATTTTGTAACGAGAGAAATCTCAAATAATTCTCCCCGTTTTTTTAGTTAATCCTTTATGAAGTACGTTCTTGAAAAAGTACATTTACTGTTTCCATTTTATTTAAAAGATTTTTGTTCAAATTTCCTTTTTGCATTAATCTTTTCATTTGTCTCTACGACTTTTGTACCGTCTTCCACTATTTATTTGCAAAAATAGCAATTTCCTTATTGTATATAATATATCCACAAATGAACTAGTGTTACACGAAAATACACCAAATATTCGCATAGCTAGACGCTTACCTGGATTTCTTTCAGTACGTGATCTGCTAATTAAAAATGATTCTAAATCAATGATAAATAGAATGCTCGACTTCCACAAACCTTTGGGTTTGTTTTCTATGAGAAAAAAAACTATAAAATAGTCTGAAATACAATTTACCGTTTATATTGTCTGAGTATTTCAAGCAAGATAGAAAATTTTGTTTTTTTGTTTCTTTTGCATAATATTTATGGTTTCAGGATGTGCTGCCAAAAAGATATTTCGGATAGGGCGTCCCCATAAGGTATAAAAAATCGGGTTGCTATGAAATCATGGTTTGATTTGGTGCTGTTGGAACATCTGGTGGGAAAATCTTCTAGTTTTCGTGGCTCACAATTCGGTTTTTAAGTTGAGTTTGGGTTAGGGAAGAGGTAGTGGAAGTGTGTTAGTGGTTGGAGAATTACAAAAATATAGCAACAAGAAATAGGTATCCCCAAATTGATTTCGTTTGGCGAATTCTTTGGTTTTCAGTACACCGATAAAATTCAGTATTAAATTAGTTACATCGTGTCCTTCTATTTGTTATAACGAACCATTAATGGGGAAGTTTGATTTTCTCTCTGCATTGTAGACGGGTTGCCTCTAACAAAAAACGTTCGAAAATTATGACACATTAGATGCGATTGGTTCACAATGATTTATGCACTTACTACGTCATTTACAACGCCAGATAAATACTAACCCTTCCCAATATATAAATAAGTATATAATCCCCTCTGATTAATCAATGTCTACTATCTTTAAAACCACGCTTTGAATTGTTTTATAGTTTGCAGATAATTAACATTTGGCCTCCTGACTTAATCTATTTTCCATGTTTTACAACTACTATTACTTTTCATTACTATCTTAACAATTCAGCCTTCATTTCATTGTTTTTATCCAACGTGTCGTAAAAAGAATATCGTCTGCATGTATTTTCGATGGTGTTAAAAGAAATGCATTTTTTCGAGTTCCAGAACCTTCAACACATTGAAATTCAATAAACTGTTTCCTTTTCGATTCAGGTTTTACGATATTTCTAGCACGTACTTATCCTCCCGATCTCCGTGTCTTTCGTCCCGCACACGTACTCTCCGACAGAGCGCGCCCCGCCCATCGTTGTGGCACCGCGAGGAACATTCCGGTGCCGCGAGGGGTTCTAAGGCACCGTCCACGCCTCCACGCCGTCACCCGCGCGGTCGCTGCCTCCATTGCTACAGCCATCGCCCCCTGCCTCCATCCTCACGCCGCCCCCCGCCCCCCGGCCACCACCATCGCCTCTACCAGCTCCACCACTACTACACCCACCGCTGTCACTACATCCACCACTAACACGTCATCACGATCGCTACATCCACAACTACCACGCCGCCACCGCCACCGCCACCGCCGTCGCCACCGCCACCGCCACCGCCACCGCCACCGCCACCGCCACCGCCACCGCCACCGCCACCGCCACCGCCACCGCCATTACCACCGCCACCGCCATTACCACCGCCACCGTCACCGTCACCACCACCACCACCACCACCACTACCACCATTACCACCACTACCACCACCACCACCACCATTACTACCACCACCACCACCACCATTACTACCACCACCACCATTACTACCACCACCACCATTACTACCACCACCACCATTACTACCACCACCACCATTACTACCACCACCACTACAACCACTATCACCACAACCACCACCGCCGCCCCCGCTGCATCCACCGCTACTACTACATCCACCACTATCGCTACATCCAACACCACTGGTACATCACCACCACAATCACCATTAACATCGACGGCATCTCCAACTTCAGCGAACGTCACCGCCATAAGCATCACCCCTTCAGCCACCTTATAACCGTCACTGCCTTCATCAGATCTACCAGCATTGCTACCAATTCTATCACTCTTACGAAAATTAAAGATGCCCACTCCCTCCGTCACAGTAACAATCATAATTACTGTCACCTTAATCGCCATCACAACCATCTGTCACTCCCGTTGCTTCCTGCGCCAACACATTAATCACTACTAATGTCATTATTGTTGTACGCAGTATCACTGCCAGCCGATATCACTATGCCGGCCTACCATCGCAACAACATACTCGCATCTTAGCTACCGATGGCGTCACCAATATCACTACCACTATCACACATCACCCATGTCATTATCATTACGTCGATTCTTGCAGCTACTACATGCCACCGACAACGTCACCATGTCTCCTGTAACCTTCATCACCACCTCTGTAACCGTGCCGATATGACCACCACCATTATCAGCCCATATCATCAACTCTCCTTTGGCGACTAGGTTTATCTGAATGGCCCCGCCTCCCATTACCCCTCCCCGACTTCCATTATCACAATCTCCACCACTCCCATATTCACCACAGCAGCAGTCCAGGTCGCTCGTCAACTTCGCGATCGTCATCCTTCCGTCCCGCACCATCGTCACTATTACCACCATCGTCACCAGCGCTCGTAAGCTGGCGCCGCGCCCTCGTTTACCGCCCCCCTCCCCCTCCCCCTCCCCCCACCCACGTGCGTGCTCCGGAATATTTAAACGGCCTTGAACGTGCACTTAATGAGAGTGAGGCGTGGCTGCTGTACTCCACCCACATCCAGCGGCGCCGCTTTCCGAGGCCCTCCGCCGCGGCGCTTCTCTGCATTTAAAGAGGCCGGCGCTGCTCGGCGCTGCGCTGCGTGTTTCGCTCCTCCTAATGCACGAGCTGCCGTGGGAAAGATAGGCTGTCGTCTTGCAGGCTGATAAGGAATTTGCATAGCTGCGAATGACGAAATATTCGGAATTTGCGTGATTCAGTGGAATCGGTTATCTTTTGAGTAAAACGGCGGCGATGGTGTAACGGTTAGCGTACCGGACTGTTGTACCGTGACTGAAGTTCGCGATCAAACCCGATCGAAGCCGTGGATTTTTAAGGGCAAAAAATCCTTCGTACGCCTTCCTTCGGAGGGGAAGTAAAGCCGGCTGTCCCATGTTAGTAGATTTACTTGCATGTAAAAGATCCTCAAGCCTAAATGACGTAGCCTCTGAGCTAAATTCAAATCGCCAGTTTCTCGCCCAAGAAATATCTCCTTTCTCTGCTAGTTGGTGAAAGGAGCGTAGCGAAATTTGCGTGGTCAGACGGAAGAGCGGGCCTGATGGCCCGAGTCTCGCCACGTAAAATAAGGCAAATTCAAGTCAATTCAATTCAACGTAGACGGGAGAGTGAAGAATGTGCAGATGAAAAGAGGTGAATAGGCAAATGTGGAGAAGGGAGATATCGCGAATAAGAATATAGTAAACGGATAGATAACAAAATGGAACAGTTGGTAGAGGTAAGTAAAAAATGTTACGGACATTTACCTACACTTGCACCGTATCCAACATTAATACAGACCAAACCGTGCAAATGCGTGGCATTCTCAAACGTTTCCAGTTTCTTTCTTATGAGATGTATATTTTGGTTATTGGAGAAGAATTTCTCACACTTGGATTTCACCTAAATTGCAATATAGTATGTTGTAGTTGATTTTATTGTTCTCGCTGCTGTAGGTTACAAAAAACAAGGTTTTTACGGCTTATGTGACTTTTTATTTCACTCTTTATAGTATTTTTTCCAACAATGCTCCCCCAAGCAAGTCTACTGGAACAGCGGATGTATGAATTGGGGACTGAGCTCTGGAGAATCAGCTGCTATACATTCGACTATAGAGGTCGTTTGTACATTATCTTTTGAGTAAAATCTGCGTGTGTCTCCTCGCACCGTCAACCACTTTTAAAAATCATTGGGATGACATGAACAGACCTTACTCTTTCCGTGCATTACAAAACACACAATATACAGCCATCAATTCAGACTTCATGATAACAACTTTTTTCGTCTCAAAGACGAAAGGGATTTTCCCACCGAAATATCATCCTCAAAGTATTGGACCGATTCCAATACGTTACAACGACATGTATTCTTCGTATAGCCGAGGAAAAGGAGAACGCAGAAGGTGAAACATTGGAACTATGTAATGAAATAACAAAGCACATTATTTGTAAAATCATGGGTAATTTTTTTATGTTTTAAATTGCACAGTAGACAGGTGTTTGTTGGATCCGGAGCTACCTAAGTCATTTGGGAATCACACCATGATATGGAATGACAACATTCTCAAACCAAAGATTACTAGTACATGAAGTTCGCAAATGACCCTTGGAGTTTTGTAACAGCTTTTCAAGTACTTGACTACTGTGGTTGGCTTCAACCGGATGAATGGTGAGTGAGACGATCGTCTGTGTGAATGAAAGCGAAGAGAAATATTGGGGTGATAGTTGAAATGTGATATGCCGTGGTATGATAAATCTATCAAACAAACACCACCACCACCACCACCACCACCACCACCACAACCACCACCACCACCACCACCACCACCACCTGATGTCTTTCACGTGCGCTACACCATCGCACACACCGGGAAAGCAGTTGGGAAATTAGAGCAAGTCTCGTCGTGGGCAGATACCTGGAAAACACGCTCCTTCTGAGGATGTAGCATGCAATACACTTTCAGGAATAATGAAGTAAGTCGTATTCAAGTATATAACACGCCCGGATTCAATGCTCACTTCTTCATCGGCGCCCTTCGCGGAAGTCCTACTCGCAATCTCAGTCTCCGCGTACGCTGCTTCAAGTGCATACCGCACCCAGGGAGGCCACCGCGTTAGAAAGACATTGAAATAGGGTGGTGAAGAGAAAACAAGTGGCTGAATTGCGGCGATGAACGCAGAATGAGACACAGGCCATTGCGACCGTCCATTCAGTCGCTGTATGGAGGATAATTCTAGCGGCCGGCTGCTCTGGTCGATAGTTTTGCGTGGTTTCACCGCCAGGTTTTCACCGCGTGGTTTCACCGATAGGTTTGCGTGGTTTCAACTCCAGGCGAATGCCGGAGCACTACCCTACCAAACGGGCCACGGACCGCGCGCGATCATTCCTACCTCTTCCTTGTCCTATCCCCTCCCCTTACACACACACACACACACACTAATACGCACTACACAAGCAGGCCGGCAGACCGGCTACACGTACCGGGAGACCGGTCGGGAGCTTAGAGCTTGTCCCGGCTGGGACAGTGCCCGGCTGGTGGGAGATACGTCGTTGGGGAAAACCCAGATAGGCGCCGGTACGTCGGCGCCCGATCTCGCCATACAGCGAGGGAATAATCACCTCCGCCTCCCCAGCAAAAACATACACCACACTTATGGGAATAATGACCCATGTATAAATGAAGTCGTAGTTTTCCGCGGCCAGAGTCATGTGCGTGATCTGGGCTGTCCGGGTGACGCCGCGTCAAAGGCTGTGTTGCCGACGTTTTCGACCAGGGTTGGTATGCATACCTGCCCTGAGGTAGACCACGACAAGATGGTCGAAACGTCGGCGTCACCCGGACAGCCCAGATCACCCAATGACCCATGTAGTTGACGTGCCCGTGATCACTAAAACAATCAATCAATGAAGCGACCGCCCACCGCGCGTTGCCATCCACGCCGCCCCGTCGCAGCACCGGCTACGGAGTAATTTTAGAGACGCGGCCCTCGCGCCGCGTTGTTGGAAGCGGGCCGGCTGCCCGCGCCGCCGCGGCGGGGTGGTGACTTGGCCCGAGCTGCTCGGATGCCGACGCGCAGACCGGGAGAAGCGGGCGCTCAGTCGACGAGCAGCTGCGATGGCTCACAGGCAGAGGTGGATTTACGCATAGGCACAGTAGGCACGTGCCTACGGCAGCAAATTTTCAAGGGCGGCAAATTTTCAAAGGCGCAAAATTTTCTTGATATTTTCTAAAACAAATTTAGGTTCTCTAAAAACTATAACAGCATAAATCATATTTTTATTTTAAAAATATCATATTAATATTTAATACAAGCTATTTATTTGTCTACTTCATTAGAGTATACCTTATGATTTCAGAAGTATATGAATCTGAAACTAAGGCCCGTTGACGAAAGAAAACATGTTGCAATTCCAGTTGTCATGTTTTAGTTTCCTTTTAATGTTAACGTTTCAGTGTTGAAACGTTAATAATGTTGAACGTTACTTGCTATGAAGATACAGTTTATAGCCAAAATTAGCTAATCCAAAAAAATTATTTAATTTATGAAAACAATGTGCAAAATATAATGTTACTTTTAAAGTTAAAACGTTTAAATTAATGAGGAATTGTTACTGAAACGTTACAATTAGAAATGTAACATTAATTTTAAACAGGGGGCGGCAAATTTGATGTGCCTACAGGCGGCAAAAATATTAATCCGCCCCTGCTCACAGGTGGCCTTGCCGCGGCCTCTGCAGCGTCGTGCAACGCAAAGTCTTGGATTCGAGTATCGACGGCTGAGGAGGTTTGACGCTAGCTACAGAGCTGGTCGATTTAAACTAGTGTTTGGATGATCAATGTAGCTGCCAATTGCTATAATTGGGAGATTTCAGCTTTGGTCAGTTCCAGGCGAATGTCGGGGATCTAAGTTATCAAACAGGCCGCGGACCACGCGCGATCTTTCCCTCCCCAACCTTGTCACACGCGCTCATCTTATATTCGCAATCTGTACGTTACCGTAGCTTAGAGCTAATCTCGGTTTGGACAATGCCCCGCGGAAGGTGAAATCTGTAGCAACGTTTACAATGACCTTTAACAACTTTATTAATACACTAGCTGGGGTCGTAATTAGTCAATTTTACTCACGGATCTCAATACAGTCACTTACTATAAGTAGACTGAAAACAAATACGATATCAACACTGGTAAGTGGTCCCACACTGTGGTATTTCGTTTCATCCCGACAGGTATCCCGACAGGTAAAAATATACGCGAGTTAATACTATTCTTCACTAGTATTATAGGGTTAACACAATTGTTCCAACTTCATTCTTTTCGTGGAGACATTGGAAGCATGTCCGAAAGGCATATGTTGCGAATTTAGAAGCAGTTCATATGACATAATGCCTATTCTCTTTCCGTCAGGACCCGATTAAGCTTACTCCTAAGAATGATCCAATCCAATCAGTACTAGTTACAAGACTCTGCGTTGAGAGGTGTAATATCAAAAATGATTATAAACTTTATTTACTCATATTTTATATTTATTTTTTCACAGATTTTTCTTATTTCTATGAATTAACTGGTTAAAAATAAGGAATGTCACTTGACTAGTACTATTGCGTTGTAAACGTTTATTAGTGATTCTTCATATGTTCCACATGTTCCGGAGTTCATTTGGAAAATCAAAATCGTTGTAAAGAATAATTAATTGGTCTATTACATTTAGATTCTGCTAAATTCATTATTCCAATTATTCACTTATGGATTTTCTTAGTTTTCGTATTATTTGAACTTTAATTTTTATATTTTAAGACTCTTCATTTAGATAGTCGAAGATATTGTTCCTCAAAAGTAGCAATTATTTCTCAATTGCACCAGTTTATAGAACTTTCGTCGTTGAAGTATTAAAAGTAGAATCAGTTTGAGATAAATACTGTTTAAGATGCTATCATTTTATTTTTAAACACATTCATTTACTTCAACTCTCCAGAGAGTTAAACTACTTCGAAACCACCCTGTAGAACATGTTTGAACAACGTGTATGAAAAGGTGTTATCTTTTGGTGTATAACTGTACGAAATAATTAAAATACTCTCTGACAGCAGATGAAATGTTCCGAATAATTGTGATACATAAAATGGAGGCTTGAGTTCGCGAGTGACTTGGTACACGGGCTCACTCTGATGACAGCCACAGGGCCGGAATGAATGGTTGCGGTGGCAAAGCAAAAACATCACGTCAAGTCTTGGCTCACGTCCACGCGTCTGGCAGGTGGACGTCGCGTTTGGCGCAGGATGAGAACTCGGTCATTGGACAACTCGAGGAAAGACGGCTAAGTGTGTTTCCGGCGCCTCTAAAACTAATTACGGCGGGCAATGATTTCTCCTGGCACTTCACTTCGTGGAAAGAAACGTAGTCCCATGAAACGAGGGCATTATAAACCTCCACAAAAATAACTAGCTGGAATTCTAAGACATGGGGAATTCCAATGTAAGAATGGACAGTCCCATATTTGTTTCACTTTCAATGAACCTTCTAAAGTTTGCAATGTAAACAGTACATTTATGAACAACATAGAACACACTTTTTAAAGCAGCACAAATGATACAGATACATTTTCATTATGCGAAAGAATTAATATCGATGCTTAAAATATTTTCAAATTATTAATACGCTTTTTGATACATTTCGTACTTAAATCAACTAATTAGATCTCTCACGATCTCACGAGTGTCTGCTAAGTCCTTGTTGATAGTTGTAAGCTCCCGTACAGCTGCGTGCTGAATCTCCGTGCGTCCCCGTGTAACGTCATTCCAAGTTCCCGGCAAGAGCGGGAACCTTGAGCCTTGACCAGGGCGGTTGCTCGCTGCTGATACGTCAGCCCCTGCTTCCGAGTCCCGGCCAACAGCGGCGCCTTCCTCGCGTATCGGCAGCCGCGTGCCGAGGAGATGCGTGCCGACGGCTGCGAGCGGCCGACGTGTGCGTTATCAGTGGCCGCGCACGCAGCCCTGGGCGCGGCGGCGCTGGCCCTGGCGGTGTCCGGGAGGGGGCGGGGTGGACGGCGGCGGTGGCGGCGGCGACAGAGATAACGTCTACGTAGGCCGCGAGGCACAGAAGCAAAGGATCTTGCCTCTGCCCTCGGTTACTATCGCCAATCGTCTCTAAGCACCCGCCCTAACAGCTGCCAGCACTGGTGCCGTCTCCACCTCAGCCGTCACATCAGCTGCCAGAGCCATGGCCGCGCTTCGGCCAGAACCCACCGCCCCGCTGACCCCTCCCCCGCTCACCCCCCCGCCGCCACCCTCACCACCTCATCCACTCCCACCATTGCCCTTGCCCGTCACTCCCCTGCCCTCACAAACTCCACCGCTGCTGTAGGGACAACTACTAATGTCACAGTGCCGTTCATTACTAAATACAAAACTAGCGGAACCTGGCAGACTGCCCTTCATCTCCCTTTACCTCTCTTCCTCCTCCTCACCTCCACCAAATTTGTAATAGAATGTTCACAAAATCGAATCCTGTAGATTACCGTGTGAGAAATATACATACATACATACATACATACATACATACATACATACATCCCATATCTGTTAAATAAAAATTGTGTACACTTTCACACAAAAAATCCTTTGGGTGGTAAGGAATTATATTCAATATACGTAATTGTATCTGAGTTTAAATTAGCGTGAGCCCTTTTTATGTCGTTTGAACTAAAACATAGTTTTTCGGCCAGTGGCATCAGTATTAGAGTTTTTAATGTCAGAGAACGCTTCTTGTAGGAGTCATTTAACGACATAGTTTTAAAAACATTCTGCCATGTGTGTTACGGGTTGAATTTCACATGAATATTTAATTTTGTTCTACAGCGCCATCTAGTGATTTTTTCGCATATTCTAATAGTTATTCTGCCATTCGGGTCGGAAACTATTTACGTGAATCTGACGTTCTTTTGTTGATGACATGACGATGAATGCTGGAAACAACGAGCTCCTTAGGCCTCGTGACTGCCTCTCCGAACGCATTTGCCCTCTGCAAATGTTTGGGAGTGTGACATGAATTTACCTCCAGTACTCAGAGATGTAAATTCATGACACATACGGGGGTCCATTGCTACCGGCGTCGCAGGTTATCGACCCACTAAATTTGCTATTGCATCGCAAACAATAGTATCTTGCCGGACTTTCATTCTTGAGACAATTCTAGTATTTATGATTGTCACGAACGCAGAACTACGTCTCCAGCGCAAAACATTACACCATGACAATTCTTCAATCATCACTGCTACAACCAATCAGACTGTCATAGAATCTGTCATTAATAACTGCCGTAGGCACAAATGACATACTATACCTTCATACGTGTACCATTTTCTCTTATATCCTCCGCATTCTTTATTAATTTTTGATCCCCTCCCCCCACACCTGATCCTTATCTTCTCCTTCCTTGTTTTTTCCGTAATGAATACCTCCACCCATTCGCCTGCCGCGCTATCGGACACCCAGCGCCTGTGTTGAGCAGACAAGTTGTGCGCCGCCTTGCCCTCTCGGGGGGGGGGGGGGGTTACTGTGACGTGGAGTGGCTTTTCGTGTCGGCCCCGTTTGTAGACATAGTATCAGACAACCATCTCTCTGGAGCAGAGTTCATTTGCCCATGCACGCACAATACTTGAGTTCTTCCGCAGTACCTGTGCTCCTTACCGAACGCGCTGAACTCACTAATTTCATGCTCTGGTTCAACGAACGAGTTTCTAGTGGCCTTTTAGTGGCCGATATTTAAACATTGTTCTTACGATAATACGAGGTTCAAATGACATTAAAAAAGGGCACTCGCTAATTTAACTCGGATAATGATACGTATATCGAATCTTAATCCTTACTAACCAAAGGTGTAAAAGTGTACACAGTTTTTATTTAACAGATATGGGGTGCATGCATGTATATATGTATTTGTGTCGTTTTATTGAAAACCATTGTAGATACGTTTTTACCTCATAATCTAGATTGTCCACATCAGGTAATGTTCATGTATCTGAATACTCAAACTTTTGTATCTCTTTTTTTTTTTTTGGTTTGAATATTATATGTTGCACGCATTTTAGTGTTTGTATTGTACGTTGCAAGGTCATGCTGATTTGCTTCATAGTCAGATACCGCTATGTAATACTACACATTTTTTATCTTTCGTAAAAGCAATAAAACTGACATAAATGAAGATAATGTTTTTGGGATATGTATGCAGTAGTTATTACAATAATACATTGATTATTAAATTATAATTATTATAATTAATAAATTAAATAGAAGTTTGCATAGTAAATGTCATTGTAATATTGTTAAAATTTGTGTTAGCCAAAACTCGATTGCAATCACTTTAAAAACATGGTTATCTCTTGATAAATAACACAATAACCTCAAAAACGTGATATATTTGAAAAACCATTCCCCCGACTGCGTTTTCCCGAATCGCTCACCACACGAATCGTTGAATTACCTCTTTTTATTTATTTCATTGTATATTTAGCGGATAATGGTTAGGAATCGAGATATTGGCAAACATAAATATAATTAAATCATCTCGTTAATCCATCAGTGACCACAACTATAAATTGCATATAATTTTTGTGTTTAATGAAATGATATTACAATGAAAAATTTAATTTACAAAACGAGTTCTTCGTCATTGTTTCTGATCTAGTAAAATATACTCACAGTAATCAGTTAAGCCTATTTACTTGCACTAAGTGAAATGTCAATGTTGTGCGAAAGAAATGGAATTACGTTTTGTATTCTGGATAAGGATAAAGGGATTCCAGATAAAGAAGTATAAAGAATATTTGTTTGAAAATTAATAATACAGAGTAGCGTTGTACATTCTAGTTACACATTTTCTAATCCTCAGGACGTTCTTGTCATGGTCAAAAGATACAGTCGTTTCAGGAAGAGATAAAACGATTACATCTACCACCTAAATTGCCGATAACATGAAACATAAAATACTTATAACCTTTCTTCGCACCTTCTAGAGTTAAGTGAAGTGAACACTCCTCTACTAAAGGTTGAGACCTCTACTAAACAAACCATCACAGGGATCCAACGATAACTTTACAAGTACATGATTCTTAGTTTACCATCGAAATACCTCTCTCTGCTTATGTCATTTTCTTCTTCTTCTTCTTCTTCTTCTTCTTCTTCTTCTTCTTCTCTTCTTCTTCTTCTTCTTCTTCTTCTTCTTCTTCTTTTGTGTCTCTCTCTACTTCTGTTTCTCTCAAGATTTCTTTCTTTCTTTCTCTTTCGCTCTCTCTCTCTCTCTCTCTCTCTCTCTCTCTCTCTATATATATATATATATATATATATATATATATATATATATAATATCTGTCTTCAATTGGGTGGGACCAGCATAGTTCATATACTGCTAAAATTACAACTTACTCGTACTTTGGAAATTTAGAGGAGCGAGGGGATCGCCCATTTTTTAGCCTTATGGATTGGACCTGAGTCAGAATGGGGAAAGAAGAATCGCGCCTGGCCGTCCGACGCATAACAGAAGCTACAAAGCTCCTCTAGCGTTGTCGTTCAACGCTTGCATTTCCTCTCGGAAATAACTTGCAACCACAGACCCATATTTTCACAGAGACCTGCTTTAAACCCAACGCACTCGGGCAGCCACCAACCACCGGAAGACAACACCGCACGCGGAAGTCTTCTTTCCACATACAGAAAAAAACACGCCAACAATAATAAGACAACACTCACGACATCTCTGGCGCGGCGGAGAAGAATTCGCAGAACGCGGCGTCTTATTTTACGGGCGCTCTGTTCCGCGTGTGCGGGCTAAACAGGAACCGCCCGCGGGGGCTCGCAGACGAGCGCCAGAAGGACGAGGGATGGCGGGTGATGCCGGGGGATGGCGGTGAATGGCGGGGAATAGTGGGGAAGGGCGGATGATGGCGGGGGAGATGGCGGGGAGATGGCGGGGGAGATGGCGGGGGAGATGGCGGGGGAGATGGCGGGGGAGATGGCGGGGGAGATGGCGGGGGAGATGGCGGGGGAGATGGCGGGGGAGATGGCGGGGGAGATGGCGGGGGAGATGGCGGGGGAGATGGCGGGGGAGATGGCGGGGGAGATGGCGGGGAGATGGCGGGGGAGATGGCGGGGGAGATGGCGGGGGAGATGGCGGGGGAGATGGCGGGGGAGATGGCGGGGGAGATGGCGGGGGAGATGGCGGGGGAGATGGCGGGGGAGATGGCGGGGGAGATGGCGGGGGAGATGGCGGGGGAGATGGCGGGGGAGATGGCGGGGGAGATGGCGGGGGAGATGGCGGGGGAGATGGCGGGGGAGATGGCGGGGAGATGGCGGGGGAGATGGCGGGGGGAGATGGCGGGGGAGATGGCGGGGGAGATGGCGGGGAGATGGCGGGGGAGATGGCGGGGGAGATGGCGGGGGAGATGGCGGGGGAGATGGCGGGGGAGATGGCGGGGGAGATGGCGGGGGGAGATGGCGGGGAGATGGCGGGGGAGATGGCGGGGGAGATGGCGGGGGAGATGGCGGGGGAGATGGCGGGGGAGATGGCGGGGGAGATGGCGGGGGAGATGGCGGGGGAGATGGCGGGGGAGATGGCGGGGGAGATGGCGGGGGAGATGGCGGGGGAGATGGCGGGGGAGATGGCGGGGGAGATGGCGGGGGAGATGGCGGGGGAGATGGCGGGGGAGATGGCGGGGGAGATGCGGGGGGAGATGGCGGGGGAGATGGCGGGGGAGATGGCGGGGGAGATGGCGGGGGAGATGGCGGGGGAGATGGCGGGGGAGATGGCGGAGGTGGAGATGGCGGGGGAGATGGCGGGGGAGATGGCGGGGGAGATGGCGGGGGAGATGGCGGGGGAGATGGCGGGGGAGATGGCGGGGAGTCTGGAGGGGGCGTGGCCGCGCGTAGCAGTGCGAGAGACGCGCGGCCCGCAGACGTCGGAATAAATCCGCCGCATTTGTTTGCGCGCGAGGCGACTTCCGCGACGCGGTGTCTGCTCGACGACGCCACGGGGGATGGAATGGGTGGTGAGTTGGGAGGGGGAGGGGGGAGGGGAGGGGAGGGGAGTTAGGCGAGGTGAGAGAAGTGGTCACACCGTAAAAAAAATCGGGATGAATCGGTGATCATGGAATAATCGTTTTTTCTGCTGGAATAACCGTGTATTGTCGTAGAATAACATACATTATCATGGAATAACAGTATATTATCATGGAATTATCAAACAATGTCGTGGAATAATCGTACATTTACATGGAATAATCGTGCATTGTCTTGGGGTAATCGTATATTGGCGTGAAATAATCGTGCTTTATCTTCGAATAATCGCGCTCTGTCGTGGAATACTCGTGCATTATCGTTGGAATTTTCATGTATTGTCGTGGAATAATCGTGGAAAAGTACTTAATCAGAGTAACGGATAGTGTGTTGTGTTATCTTTATGCTCAGTGGTGTTGGATTTTTGAAAGCAGAAAATGTTTATATATTGCTGCTTAGGGAAGAATAATTTTCCAATGGCTCATTTAATAACATAATAATTTTTACTAATAGAGGGAATCAGATCACCGGTCCACGCCTGAGCATGACGATTTTTACACATTAACAAATTGAAATATTGAAAAGGAAACGGTAAACTATAATTCAAACTATATTACATTAGTTCGTTAAAGGACAGCATACCTCGTAGGAACGTCCGAGAACAAATTTTCACGAGCCTTCCCTGCTCAGTATTATACTTCGTTCTTAGATATTCGATCGCATTGTGGCGACAGCTCTGCCCCCTGCATCTGCTACTAAGAAACAAGCATAACAAAAGTAATCAAAGGTAAAACACAGACCGTGAAATCTCTTCGGTAAAGCCTTTTAGTTTAATCTGTAAAGTCAATGGCGACGATGATCATGGCGAATGAGATTAGCAATCATGCAATCATGGGGAAAAATAGTTATAACTCGCCGTAACTCTCATAAACACATGTTCAATCAAATCCTGAAACGAGCGAGGAAGTGACAGCAATGAAGTTATAACGAAAATACATAATTGTTCATTAGTTATTTCAGCCAGCACTGTCGTAAGCAGAAGCCCCAGTGTTTTGCGTGCAGCGCGCCACGCCTCCTCCACCGCCCCCTCCACCGCCCCCTCCACCGCCCCCTCCACCGCCCCCTCCACCGCCCCCTCCACCGCCCCCTCCACCGCCCCCTCCACCGCCCCCTCCACCGCCCCCGGCGATCGCTTTCGCGCGCGGCCTCTGGCCTCCAGTACCCGCGGTTTGTATGCGGTTGGACAGAAACGCGTCGAAACAGTACGCGCGAGCGCTTCATTCCAAATGATGTAAAAGTTGCTTTTCGAACCCTTTTTTGAACCAGCTTCCCAACATGTCTGTGTGTATTATTTCTGCGGTTATTCAATTGATAAAAATTCTTATCAAAATCTTTTCATTCTTCCCCTTTACATTTTGTTTGTTGATAATCGACAGACTGCCAAAATATTACTGGCCAACAAAAAGGAAAGAAGACAGCGAAGAGTATGATAGTTAAAGGAAATGTTTGTAAGTCATTATGAATGTTTGAAATGAAATGTTAAGAAAATCATTCTTTAAAACAAAATCTTACTCGGAAAAAAGTATAATTTCGAAGTTCTTCTCACATTTACTATTTCATCAGATCTAGTTTGACTATGTGTCAATCATTTATGCCAATTCAGCCAACGTCCGAAGTGTACGAAACTTTTTATTTTGTCCCAAAAAGTAAAGCCTCACCGAAATCCAGTAGCGCGTCACGGACGCAGTTCTTAGGAACGGTGACACAGTGCCGCAAAGACCAGATGAAGGAATGTGAAACGATTTCCTGCAGTAGCAGACCGTCTAGACACGCCCCCCTGGCCGTCGTTTACTCGTTCAACGTCCTCGTTTGCTCTGCAAGCCTGCGAAACTCCACACACCATCTCAGACGACGCCGCCGCCGCCCCCGCCGCCGCCACCCCCGCCGCCGCCACCCCCGCCGCCGCCACCCCCGCCGCCGCCACCCCCGCCGCCGCCACCCCCGCCGCCACCCCCCCCGCCGCCGCCACCACCCCCGCCGCCGCCACCACCCCCGCCGCCCACCAACCCCGCCGCCGCCGCCGCCGCCACCACCCCCGCCACCGCCGTCGCCACCGCCCCCGCCGCCGCCGCCCCCGCCGCCGCCCCCGCCGACGCCCCCGCCGCCGCCCCCGCCGCCGCCCCCGCCGCCGCTGTCACCACTACCTCCACCAATACCACCACCGTAGCTGATTCAGTCTCCATGCTCATGAGCGGCTCACACTTTATTACCACCGTCATCACTACCACCACCATTTTCACCACCACTATCACTACCACTACCCCCAGCACCACAACTACCAACGCCACAGCCATCAGGCCTGGCGCCACATTTCCAGAAGCGCCTCCTCGGCACGGCAGGGCGAGCAGTTTGTTTGCGGTCGGTTGGAGTGTGGCAAGGAGACGCAGCCTCGTGCGTACGTGCTCGCGAGCTGGCGTGGAGGTCGCTCGGGGCGTGCCATCCGGAGACGAGCCAGAGACTCTCGGGTGCAGGCGAACGCGCCACAACAGCTCGCAGCCTTAACCGCGCGAGGTGCGGTGCTCTCATTCCGGCTGGCAGGTCGCTTTGTTTTTCGGAAGCTAAAGGTCGTCGTGCTACGACGGGTTTTAAGGTTCTTTTACATGGTACAGTTTCTGTGCACATTCTTATTCGGACACTGCACAGAAACTTCAATCCCAAACTAGAAGGTTAAAAGGCACGAGTCGGGTTTACGCGGACGGTCTGCACATTTTCTGTAAGAGATGCCATGAGATGCCGCCAGGAGCTCTGCCGGAGCACAACAGCATTGCTGAATCCTAAGCGATACTTGTGTACGTTCCTTCCGAGATATTTAATTAATACTTTTTGTAAGTATTAATGATATACGGAGAGAAATAAATAGAAAGACCGCCATCGTTGTCCCTAGAATCATGGTTGTGGCTGCGAACGCTTTAGCGGATGCGTTGAGAAAACGCTCCAAAGGGAGGAAGTCTTGATTGCAGAAATGAGATTCAGTAACCTCACATGTGCGAGAGGAAGTAGAATTAACTCACCAGAAAATCTACGTAATTGAATCCGCCACGCCAGTACATAATCGTAAAATCTCATGAATTGCAGCTGACGTATTTACAAAATTGAAAAAGATAGATGATTTAAATAAATCTGTTTGTGAACAATTCTGAGGTTAAAGGTGCTAGAGTCCAAATGCGCGTTTTATGTATAAAAAATATCGAACATGCACAAATGTTTTCATGCAGAAATCGCCCAGTCTAAACTGGACGCTTTTTGTACAACCAAACTCCACGAAAAAAAGGATTTTAAATTAAAGTAAGATTCCATTAATCAATTACTAAAGGTACTGATGTTGGTCGATTTTAACTGGGTTAATAATGATAATGATGAATAAATAACATCGATATGAAAAAAGCAGTCCTCATTGGCGTCAATGGATACTGGATGCCATTAATCAACATGCACGATATTTTTGTCGCGTTTCTCTTCCTCGTGTCTGACTGAATAGGGAATTTATGGACTAAATGACCGTAAACGGCTGTAAATAAAGGAATTCTCCTTTTTCTTTATGTAACTGAGTAAATAGAAGAGGTTGTTCAAGAAAATATTCTTGTGACTTATAACGGCGAAAAATGTAAAATTCATATGACATCATTCATTTATGGTGGTGATTGTTAGTATGAAATACATGAAGATAATCTGATTAATAAACTGCTTCTTTCTGAAACTACGTCAGGGTAAACTATGTTGAAGGAAAGATGCGACCCATGAATGGTTCAAACTCAAATAGAATTTTCACGTTGCACTATACTTTGCCTTTGTCTTTTGGAGGCAACTTGGTTTTTCAACGACGATTTACAGTTAAAAAACCAAGTACACTGGAATTAACAATGTATGTACCAATTAATAAAGTATATTTTATTAGGAAGTATTCTCTAAACATCGTTTGTTTTCTTTTTTTAATATAACATATTAAGGGTTGTTTAAGGAACATGGTATTTTTTCAGATGCTGAAGCCAAGCAGGCCAAACATGATCTCTTTCAGCTTCTTTAAGGCTTCTCTTCTCTTAAATGTATAGTACTGCCAATAACACATTATTCCGTGCATCATTTTATGTCACATAATAATAATAATAATAATAATAATAATAATAATAATAATAATAACAACTGAACATATTAACCTTATACAAAAAGTACACACTATGTAAGTATTTCATTACCATTTTAGGTACGCTCAAACTCGAAACAATAATGTTCTACATTATATGCAAAATAACGTCTTTTAATGTTATGTCACGACAACTTAAGGAGGTCTGTGAAGACAGCCTTACCCTGTAACATTTCTTTCCTTACTCCACTGTCTCCGAGAGAAAGTGGCATCACTGTTTCTTGCCGCAAAGGACAAAGTACGAGAATAGATCTGTGGGGGGATTTGTGTTTGTTTTGCTGGTTATTTACAAGGCACGTAGAGCAACAGGCACGAACAGGAAAAAACTAGTTTGCAACTTAGCACAGCGAACGCATCCTTCCTTCCCATGGAATGGTGGGGTAGTGTGACTTTCTCGTCAGAAAGGCTGTTCAATGTCTCTGGATTGGAAGACGAAAGCAAAGATTCGGTCGTTTCTTACTCTAATAGGCGCTCGCAGTTATGTAACTTATTCAAGAAGAAAAATGTTATACAACGAATGAACTATTTCTTTCTCATTTTCGTCCTACATCTTAAAATAAATGATTTAACATGAACTATATTTTTATCTCATATGTTTCAGAACACAAACTTACTAAAATAAAAACATTATTTGCAATAAGAGAGAAAAATAGAAAATACCAAACCAAAGACTCCATTTATCTCAAAATCAATCGATGAGCCTAAAAATTCGAAACCAATCAATCGCAAACTACTCCGCGCAAGTGAACAATTCGCGATCATCGGAACAGCCGTTAATCAAACGATCCACGCGTTTTGTTCCTATTTCTCTATCTATTTAGCGGTTTTTTACAGCCTTGGCCGTTCTCCGCATCCCAATTTCCATGCCTCTTTATCCCATACATCGTCTTCCTTCATTTCTCTTTTTTTCCATGGCTTCAGTTATTGCCATGTTCCATGTTCTTCTCGGTCTTCCCCTGTATCTTCTTCGCGTTTTGTTCCTCCCTCACCAAACACTCGCGCTGGATACACTCATTCTGTCGGGAGCCAACACCTCCCGCGCGGTGCTAATTTCATCGCCTGCCGCCCGATGTGTTGCGTTCCCCCTCGCCGGGCGTGCTAATTTGCTACCTGTTGTGCGGCGCGGCCCTCTTGATTTAGTGGCTGGCGCGCGCTGGACGCCGCTCGCGATGACGCGTGAGACGGCGGAAGGAGAAGGCAGATGAGGACAGAGCCGGATTAATATTAGGCGGCGGCGATGGTGTAATGGTTAGCGTACCGGACTGTTGTACCCAAGTTCGCGGGTTCAAACCCGATCGAAGCCGTGGATTTTTTAAGGGCGAAAAAATCCTTCGTACGCCATCCTTCGGAGGGGAAGTAAAGCCGGCTGTCCCATGTTAGTAGATTTACTTGCATGTAAAAGATCCTCAAGCCTAAATGACACCTCTGAGCTAAATTCAAACCGCCTGTTTCTCGCCCAAGAAATACCTCCTTCCTCTGCTAGTTGGTGAAAGGAGCGTAGCGAAATTTGCGTGGTAAGACGGAAGAGCGGGCCTGATGGCCCGAGTCTCGCCACGTAAAATAAGGCAAATTCAATTCAATATTGTGGCGTCATACGGGTGTAATCGAACACAGACGAGAGTGGTTTGTAAAAGATTTAGATTATTTATATTATTATTTTTAAAAGTTATTATTTTTAAAAGATTATTTGTAAAAGATTTAGATTTATTAACAATCTAGACCGTAGTCTCAATTTAACAACTACCCTGCTCACAATAAACTAAATAAATAGACCCACCACAAGGAGGGAGAATTTAAGAACGGTTACCATACCGGCACATACCTCCAATGTTCCCAGTATGAAGTCGCTCTACTTTGAGACCGTCTACGCGTCTCGCACGTCACGACAATGAATTGCCGGCCCCTCGCCCTAGTGCACCTACACGCACAGACACGCGCTTCACCTGTCGCCGACGCCGCTAGAACAAGAAGGCTGGGGCATTGTTCTCCTGGCCTTATATAGGCCCTTTTGGCTCCACCTGCCCTTTTGGCCCCTTTGCCTCCTCCCCAAAGCCGCTCTGGGCCCGCTACGTCCACGGCAAGTCCCAGTGCGTCGTCACTCCGCCCTTTATTTAACATCCGGCGATGCTTCGCCGATTTCCACGTGGTTGTCTGTTTTGAGCGTGGCACGGACGCTACAATATCCTCAGACGCCCTATGGGCTACCAAATTGCGAAGCCTCCAAATAATATTGAAATTATATCGCGAATAACACTTCTGTCGACTTGACAGCTCGGAGTGGGGGAAAGCGATGTTGCCAATTACTCGGGCAGCAAACACGTGGTCTTTTTTGCGTCACGTCAGCTGTTGAGTCATACACGTCCAACTTAATGTATTTTTAGTAGAATTGTAATAATGACACTCGTTTATTTCATAGAGTATTGTTACACAAATTTATCGCAGTCTCTTACCCTAATCCCGCCAATAACCAGGAATAACGATTAGTTTTTGCATAACACGCCCAAAGCAGATGAAAAGTACAGCGAGGCGCGTTTTTAGAAGGAAGATACATAGTATTATGAAAGATTTATATTTATAAGAGACAGGCAATTCGCTACTGGATTTACAAGAATGTTTTACACCTAATAGAACATGGAAGGAGTAATAAGTGATCTCTAAAAAACAAAGAATGTATATTTTTCAATATTAGTATCATATCAGTCTAGGATTCATTAATTGACATTGTATATTTTTATCTGGCTCCAGATTTGAGATTTCAGTAAAAAAAATGAAAACGAATTCAGCCTGAAGTAAAAAGAAATCATTAAGCAATTTTCTTACTGGGTATTCAACTGAGAGTATTTCCAGAATTCTCCCTAGTTTCGCGTTTTGTAACTCAGAGGAGGCCAAGCTGGAACACAGAGGTCGGCCTTCGGGAATGTCTTGGTTCGCCTGTTGCGGCGTGGGCGGCGAGATGGCTTCGGCCTGGTGCAAAGTTGAGGGCGTGGCGGCGGCGGGGGGGGGGTGGCAGCGGCGTGGGCGGCGAGATGGCTTCGGCCTGGTGCAAAGTTGAGGGGGTGGCGGCGGCGGGGGGGGGGGGGCGTGGCGGCGGCGGGGGGCGGCGGGGCCG